>JAWNKX010000647.1:0-35165 GCA_035041755.1 Cacoxenus indagator | reverse complement strand
CTAATTCGTCTGAATAGCCTGAGTCGCCTATGTAGCCTATATCAACTGAGTAACCTGAGGTCGCCTGAGTCGCCTGGGTAGCCTAAGACCAAGATAGCCTAATTGCCTGAGTAACCTAAGTCGCCTAAATCGCCGTAAGCTCCTAAATCTCCTGAGTAGCCTGAGTAGTCTAAGTACCATGAGTCGCCTAAATCACCTCATCGCATAAATCGCCTAAATCGCCAAAATCGACTGAGTTGCCTGAGTTGCATAAATGGCCTAAACCGCTTACACCGCTTGAGTCGCCTGATTTTTTGTGAGTACCTTGAGACTAGCCTGTGGTGCTTTCGCGAGAGGGGTAGTGGGTGAAGGATGGTGGTGAGGGGAGAGGGAGGGAAGAGAGAGGGAAGAGAGAGGGAATAGAGTGGGAAGAGAGCGGGTGAGAGCGGGGAGAGAGCGGGCAGAGAGCGGGCAGAGAGCGGGCAGAGAGCGGGCAGAGAGCGGGCAGAGAGCGGGCTTATAGTGAGCAGAGAGCGGGCAGAGAGCGGGCAGAGAGCGGGCAGAGATCGGGCAGAGAGTGGGTAGAGAGTGGGCACAGTGAGGCCAGCGAGCGGGAGGGCGGGAGAGAGGCTGCGGAGGGGGGAGGGGGAATAGCGGAAGAGGGGGAAGAGGGGGAAGAGGGGGAAGAGGGGGGGAAGAGGCTGAAGATGGGGAAGAGCGGAAGAGTGGGCGAAGAGGGGGAAGAGGCTGAAGATGGGAAGATGGGGAAGAGGTGGGAAGAGGGAGAAGAGGGCGAACAGGCGGGAAGAGGAGGATAAGAGAGGGGGAAGGGGTGGGAAGAGGAGGGAGGGAGGGGAGGGGAGTAGGGGAGAGGGGAAGAGGGTGGAAGAGGGCGAAGAGGGTGGAAGAGGGGAGGGGGAAGAGGGGGAGAGGGGAGAGGGGTTGAGGAAGGGTGGAAGAAGGTGGAAGATGGTGAAGAGGGGCGAAGAGGGGACGAGGTGTAGAGGGGAAGAGGTTGAAGAGGAGGAGGGGGAAGATGGTGGTGAGTGCGAAGGGGGGAGAGGTGGTGAGGGGGCGATGAGCGGTGAAGAGGTGGGAAGAGGGTGGAAGAGGGTGGAAGAGGGTGGAGGAGGGGGAAGAGGGGAAGAGGGGAAGAGGTGGAAGAGGGGGAAGAGGTGGAAGAGGGGGAAAGTGGGCAGAGTTAGAAGAGGGGGGAAGAGGTAGGAAGAGGGGGAAGAGGTAGGAAGAGGGGGGAAGAGTGGGAACAGGGGTGAGAGGGTGAGGGAAGAGAGAGGGAAGAGAGAGGGGATAGAGAGGGAATAGGGAGGGAAGAGAGCGGGAGAGAGAGGGAAGAGAGCGGAAGAGACCGGGTGAGAGCGGGGAGAGAGCGGGCAGACAGCGGGCAGAGAGCGGGCAGAGAGCGGTCAGAGAGTGGGCAGAGAGCGGGCAGAGAGCGGGCTGAGAGCGGGCAGAGAGCGGGCAGAGATCGGGCAGAGAGAGGGTAGAGAGCGGGCAGAGAGTGGGCAGAGACCGGGCGAAGAGCGGGCAGAGAGCGGGCAGAGATCGGCTAAGAGGGCAGAGAGCCGGCAGAGAGTGTCCAGAGAGGGAAGGAGAGAGGTTGGCGAGGGTGGAGAGGGGTCGAGTGGGAAGAGGGAGAAGAGGGGGAAGATGAGGGTGAGTGCGAAGAGGGGGAGAGGGGGCGAAGAGCGGCGAAGAGCGGCGAAGAGGTGGAAAAGGGAAGTTGGCGAAGAGGGTGGAAGAGGGGGAAGAGGGTGGAAGAGGGGGAAGAGGGTGGAATATAGGTGGAGAGGGGTCGTGTGGGAAGATGGTGAAGAGGGGGAAGAGTGGAAAGAGGTTGAAGAAGGTGAAGAGGGGAAGAGGGGAAGAGGGGAAGATGTGTGAAGAGGGTAAAAGGGTGAAGGGGGATGAGGCCGAAGAGTGGGAAGAGGTGAAGAGGGGGGAAGAGTTTGAAGAGGGGGAAGAGAGCGAAAGAGGGGAAGAGAGCGAAGAGGGGAAGAGGCCGAAGAGGGGAAGAGTGCGAAGAGGGGAAGAGTGGGAAGAGGGTGTGGCGTGGGAGGGTAGAGGGGGGGAAGAGGTGGAAGAGGGGTAAGAGGTGGAAGAGGGGGTAGAGTGTGTGGAGAGGGGGTGAAGTGATGGTGAAGAGTGGGTGAAGAGGCTGATGAGGGTGAAGAGTGGAGAGGGGAAGAGTGGGAAGAGGGGCGAAGAGTGGCGAAGAGTGGGAAGACGGGCGAAGAGGGTGAAGAGCGGAGAAGAGGGCGAAGAGGAGGAAAAGGGGTGAAATGGGGAAGATGGGTTGAACAGGTGGTGAAGAGGGGGAAGAGTGGGAAGATGGTGAAGAGTGGGAAGATGGTGAAGATGGTGAAGAGGGGGAAGGGTGTGAAGAGGGGGAATAGGTGGAATAGGTGGAAGATAGTGAAGGGGGTGAAGAGGGTGGAAGAAGGCGGAAGAGTTGGTGAAGCGGAGGGGAAGAGTGGGGAAGAGTGGGGAAGAGTTGGGAAGAGTGGGGAAGAGTGGGGAAGAGTGTGGAAGAGTGGGGAAGAGGGTGAAGGAGGGAAAGAGGGGGGAAAGAGGGGAAGAGGGTGGGAAGAGGTTGGGAAGAGGGTGTGAAGAGGGGGAAGATGGTTGGTAGATGGGGTGGAAAAGGGTGATGAGGGCGGAAGAGGGGGAAGAGGGTGGAAGAGGGGGAAGATGGTGGGTGGGGGAAGATGGTGGGAGGGGGAAGAGTGGAAAGAGGAGGAAGAGGGTTGAAGAGGGGAAGAGGGGGGAAGAAAGGCGGAAGGGGTGGCAGGGGGGTTGAAAAGAGGGGGAAGGGGGTTGAAGAAGGGGAAGGGGGTGGAAGAGGGAGGAAGGGGTGGGGTGAGATGGGGAAGAGGTGGGGAGAGGTGGTGAAGAGGTGGGAAGAGGCGGTGAAGAGGTGGGAAGAGAGGCAAGAGGGGATTGAGGAAAGGGGGAAGGGGGGAAGATGGTGGTAAGAGTGGGCGGAGAGGGGTGAGTGTTGGTGCGTGGGGAAAGGGGGGAGGGAGAGTATACATCGCCTAATTCGTCTGAATAGCCTGAGTCGCCTATGTAGCCTATATCAACTGAGTAACCTGAGTAACCTGAGTAACCTGAGTCGCCTGAGTAGCCTAAGATCAAGATAGCCTAATTGCCTGAGTAACCTAAGTCGCCTAAATCGCCGTAAGCTTCTAAATCTCCTGAGTAGCCTGAGTAGTCTAAGTACCATGAGTCGCCTAAATCACCTCATCGCATAAATCGCCTAAATCGCCAAAATCGACTGAGTTGCCTGAGTTGCATAAATGGCCTAAACCGCTTACACCGCTTGAGTCGCCTGATTTTTTGTGAGTACCTTGAGACTAGCCTGTGGTGGTGGGTGGAGAGGGGTGGTGGGTGAAGGAAGGCGGTGAGGGGAGAGGGAGGGAAGAGAGAGGGAAGAGAGAGGGAATAGAGTGGGAAGAGAGCGGGTGAGAGCGGGGAGAGAGCGGGCAGAGAGCGGGCAGAGAGGGGGCAGAGAGCGGGCAGAGAGCGGGCAGAGAGCGGGCAGAGAGCGGGCAGAGAGCGGGCTTATAGTGAGCAGAGAGCGGGCAGAGAGCGGGCAGAGAGCGGGCAGAGATCGGGCAGAGAGTGGGTAGAGAGTGGGCACAGTGAGGCCAGAGAGCGGGAGGGCGGGAGAGAGGCTGCGGAGGGGGGAGGGGGAATAGCGGAAGAGGGGAAGAGGGGGAAGAGGGCGAAGAGGGGAAGAGGGGGGAAGAGGCTGAAGATGGGGAAGAGCGGAAGAGTGGGCGAAGAGGGGGAAGAGGCTGAAGATGGGAAGATGGGGAAGAGGTGGGAAGAGTGAGAAGAGGGCGAACAGGCGGGAAGAGGAGGATAAGAGAGGGGGAAGGGGGTGGGAAGAGGAGGGGAAGAGGAGGGAGTAGGGAGAGAGGGGGAAGAGGGTGGAAGAGGGCGAAGAGGGTGGAAGAGGGGAGGGGGGAAGAGGGGTTGAGGAAGGGTGGAAGAAGGTGGAAGATGGCGAAGAGGGGCGAAGAGGGGTCGAGGTGTAGAGGGGAAGAGGTTGAAGAGGAGGAGGGGGAAGATGGTGGTGAGTGCGAAGGGGGGAGAGGTGGTGAGGGGGCGATGAGAGGTGAAGAGGTGGGAAGAGGGTGGAAGAGGGTGGAGGAGGGGAAGAGGGGAAGAGGGGAAGAGGTGGAAGAGGGGGAAAAGTGGGCAGAGTTAGAAGAGGGGGGAAGAGGTAGGAAGAGGGGGGAAGAGTGGGAACAGGGGTGAGAGGGTGAGGGGAGAGAGGGTAGAGAGAGGGGAGAGAGAGAGGGAAGAGAGAGGGAATAGAGAGGGAATAGGGAGGGAAGAGAGCGGGAGAGAGAGGGAAGAGAGCGGAAGAGACCGGGTGAGAGCGGGGAGAGAGCGGGCAGAGAGCGGTCAGAGAGTGGGCAGAGAGCGGGCAGAGAGCGGGCTGAGAGCGGGCAGAGAGCGGGCAGAGATCGGGCAGAGAGAGGGTAGAGAGCGGGCAGAGAGTGGGCAGAGACCGGGCGAAGAGCGGGCAGAGAGCGGGCAGAGATCGGCTAAGAGGGCAGAGAGCCGGCAGAGAGTGTCCAGAGAGGGAAGGAGAGAGGTTGGCGAGGGTGGAGAGGGGTCGAGTGGGAAGAGGGAGAAGAGGGGGAAGATGAGGGTGAGTGCGAAGAGGGGGAGAGGGGGCGAAGAGCGGCGAAGAGGTGGAAAAGGGAAGTGGGCGAAGAGGGTGGAAGAGGGGGAAGAGGGTGGAAGAGGGGGAAGAGGGTGGAATATAGGTGGAGAGGGGTGGCGTGTGGGAAGAGGGTGAAGAGGGGGAAGAGTGGAAAGAGGTTGAAGAAGGTGAAGAGGGGAAGAGGGGAAGAGGGGAAGATGTGTGAAGGGGGTAAAAGGGTGAAGGGGGATGAGGCCGAAGAGTGGGAAGAGGTGAAGAGGGGGAAGAGAGCGAAGAGGGGAAGAGAGCGAAGAGGGGAAGAGGCCGAAGAGGGGAAGAGTGCGAAGAGGGGAAGAGTGGGAAGAGGGGGAAGAGGGGAAGAGGGGTTGAGGAAGGGTGGAAGAAGGTGGAAGATGGCGAAGAGGGGCGAAGAGGGGACGAGGTGTAGAGGGGAAGAGGTTGAAGAGGAAGAGGGGTAAGAGGTGGAAGAGGGGGTAGAGTGTGTGGAGAGGGGGTGAAGTGATGGTGAAGAGTGGGTGAAGAGGCTGATGAGGGTGAAGAGTGGAGAGGGGAAGAGTGGGAAGAGGGGCGAAGAGTGGCGAAGAGTGGGAAGAGGGGCGAAGAGGGTGAAGAGCGGAGAAGAGGGCGAAGAGGAGGAAAAGGGGTGAAATGGGGAAGATGGGTTGAACAGGTGGTGAAGAGGGGGAAGAGTGGGAAGATGGTGAAGAGTGGGAAGATGGTGAAGATGGTGAAGAGGGGGAAGGGTGTGAAGAGGGGGAATAGGTGGAATAGGTGGAAGATAGTGAAGGGGGTGAAGAGGGTGGAAGAAGGCGGAAGAGTTGGTGAAGCGGAGGGGAAGAGTGGGGAAGAGTTGGGAAGAGTTGGGAAGAGTGGGGAAGAGTGGGGAAGAGTGTGGAAGAGTGGGGAAGAGGGTGAAGGAGGGAAAGAGGGGGGAAAGAGGGGAAGAGGGTGGGAAGAGGTTGGGAAGAGGGTGTGAAGAGGGGGAAGATGGTTGGTAGATGGGGTGGAAAAGGGTGATGAGGGCGGAAGAGGGGGAAGAGGGTGGAAGAGGGGGAAGATGGTGGGTGGGGGAAGATGGTGGGAGGGGGAAGAGTGAAAAGAGGAGGAAGAGGGTTGAAGAGGGGAAGAGGGGGGAAGAAAGGAGGAAGGGGCGGCAGGGGGGTTGAAAAGAGGTGGAAGCGGGTTTGAAGAAGGGAAGGGGGTGGAAGAGGGAGGAAGGGGTGGGGTGAGATGGGGAAGAGGTGGGGAGAGGTGGTGAAGAGGTGGGAAGAGGCGGTGAAGAGGTGGGAAGAGAGGCAAGAGGGGATTGAGGAAAGGGGGAAGGGGGGAAGATGGTGGTAAGAGTGGGTGGAGAGGGGTGAGTGTTGGTGCGAGGGGAAAGGGGGGAGGGAGAGTATACATCGCCTAATTCGTCTGAATAGCCTGAGTCGCCTATGTAGCCTATATCAACTGAGTAACCTGAGTAACCTGAGTCGCCTGAGTAGCCTAAGATCAAGATAGCCTAATTGCCTGAGTAACCTAAGTCGCCTAAATCGCCGTAAGCTTCTAAATCTCCTGAGTAGCCTGAGTAGTCTAAGTACCCATGAGTCGCCTAAATCACCTCATCGCATAAATCGCCTAAATCGCCAAAATCGACTGAGTTGCCTGAGTTGCATAAATGGCCTAAACCGCTTACACCGCTTGAGTCGCCTGATTTTTTGTGAGTACCTTGAGACTAGCCTGTGGTGGTGGTTGGAGAGGGGGAGTGGGCGAGGGGAGGGGGTGAGGGGGGAAGGGTAGCTGAGAGGGAGAGAGAGGGGAGAGAGACGAGAGAGAGAGGGAAGAGAGCGGGAGAGACCTGGTGAGAGCGGGGAGAGAGCGGGCAGAGAGCGGGCAGAGATCGGTCAGAGAGTGGGCAGAGAGCGGGCAAAGAGCGGGCTGAGAGCGGGCAGAGAGCAGGCAGAGAGCGGGCAGAGATCGGGTGGAGAGGGTGAGTGGCCGAAGAGGGGGAAGAGGGGGAAGAGGCTGAAGAGGCTGAAGAGGCTGAAGAGGCTGAAGAGGCTGAAGAGGCTGAAGAGGGAAGAGGGGGGAAGAGGTGGGAAGAGGGGCGAAGAGGGTGGAAGATGCTGAAGAGGTGGGAAGATGCTGAAGAGGTGGGAAGAGTGGCGAAGAGGGTGGAAGATGCTGAAGAGGTGGGAAGATGGGGAAGAGGTGGGAAGAGGGGGTAGAGGAGAGAGGTGGGAAGAGGAGGGGAAGAGGAGGGGTAGAGGTAGGAAGAGGGGGAAGACGGGTTGAAGAGGGTGGAAGAGTGGTGAAGTGGGAGGAAGAGGGGTGAAGAGGTCGACGAGGGGGAAAAGGTGAAGAGGTCGACGAGGGGGGAGGTGGAAGAGGGGTAGAGGGTGAAGTGGGGGAAGAGGGGGAAGAGGGTGAAGAGGGTGGAAGAGGCGGAAGAAGGGCGAAGAGTGGCGAAGAGGGGGGAAGAAGGGTTGCAGAGGGGTGAAGACGGATGAGTGGGGAAGAGGGTGGAAGAGTGGAGAAGAGGGTGGATGAGTGGGGAAGAGTGGGTAAGAGTTGTGAAGAGGTTGAAAGAGGGTGAAAGAGGGTGGAAAGAGGGGGAAAGAGGGAGGAAAGAGGGGTGAAAGAGGTGGAAGAGGGTGTGGAAGAGGGTGTGAAGAGGGGGAAGAGTGGTGAAGATATGGCGGACGATGAGGGGAAGACGGTTGAAGAAGGGTGGAAGAAGTGGAAAAGGGCATTGAGTGGGAAGGTGGAAGAGGGGGAAGAGGGGGAAGAGGGTGAAGAGGGGGAAGGGGTGGAAGGGAGGGAAGAGTGGGAAGAGTGGGAAGAGGTAGGAAGAGGTAGGATGAGGGGGAACAGGGGGAAGAGTGGTGAGAGGGGAGAAGAGTATGAAGAGGGGGAAGAGAGTGGGCAGAGAGTGGCCAGAGAGTGGCCGGGGGAGAGAGTGGGGGGAGAGTATACATCGCCCAATTCGTCTGAATAGCCTGAGTCGCCTATGTAGCCTATATCGACTGAGTAACCTGAGTCGCCTGGGTCGCCTGAGTAGCCTAAGACCAAGATAGCCTAATTGCCTGAGTAACCTAAGTCGCCTAAATCGCCATAAGCTTCTAAATCTCCTGAGTAGCCTGAGCGGGAGAGAGCGGGCAGAGAGTGGGCAGAGAGTGGGCAGAGAGCGGGCAGAGAGAGGGAAGAGAGCGGGAGTGAGCGGGAGAGAGCGGGAGAGAGCGGGCAGAGAGTGGGCAGAGAGTGGGCAGAGAGCGGGCAGAGAGTGGGCAAAGCGCGGGCAGAGATCATCCAGAGAGCGGGCAGAGAGCGAGCAGAGATCGGGCAGAGAGAGGCCAGAGAGCGGGAGGGTGGGATAGCGTGTGCGGAGGGGGAGAGGGGGAATAGGCGGTAGAGGGTGAAGAGGGGGAAGAGCTGGAAGAGGCTGAAGAGGGCGAAGAGGGGGGAAGAGGGGTGGAAGAGAGGGGAAGTACGTGAGAGTGAGTACGTTGAGACTAGCCTGTAGTGGGTCGGGAGAGGGGGATTGGGTGAGGGGGAAGGGTTGGTGAGACGGTGAGAGAGGGAAGAGAGAGGGAAGAGAGAGGGAAGAGAGAGGGAAGAGAGAGGGAAGAGAGCGGGAGAGAGAGGGAAGAGAGCGGGAGTGAGCGGGAGAGAGCGGGAGAGAGCGGGCAGAGAGTGGGCAGAGAGTGGGCAGAGAGCGGGCAGAGAGTTGGCAAAGCGCGGGCAGAGAGCGGGCAGAGATCGGCAGAGCGGGCAGAGAGTGTCCAGTGAGGGTGGGAGAGAGGGTGGCGAGGGTGGCGAGTGGTCGAGTTGGAAGAGGGTGAAGAGGGGGAAGAGTGGGAAGAGGTTGATGAGGGTGAAGAGGGGAAGAGGTGAAGAGAGGGGGATGATGTGTGAAGGGTGAAAAGGGTGATTGGTGAAGAGGTGAAGAGGGTGGAAGAGAGTGAAGAGGGGAAGTGGGCGAAGAGGGGAAGAGGCCGAAGAGGGGAAGAGTGGGAAGAGGGTGAAGAGGGGTGGAAGATTTTGAAGAGGGTGTGGCGTGGGTGGGAAGAGGGCTAGAAGAGGTGGAAGAGGTGGAAGAGGTGGATGAATGGGTAGAGGGTGCGGAGAGGGGGTGAAGTGGTGGTGAAGAGGGGGTGAAGTGGAGGAAGAGGGCGAAGAGGGGAAGAGGGGGAAGTATGGGAAGAGGGGCGAAGAGGGGGAAGAGTGGGAAGAGGTTGATGAGCGGGAAGAGGGGGAAGAGTGGAAGAGGGGGAAGATGTGGAAGAGGGGAAGAGGGTGTGGAGAGGGGGAAGTGGCCAAGAGGGCAAGAGTGCCGAAGGGGGGAAGAGGTGGAAGAGGGTGTGGAGAGGGTGAAGAGGGGGAAGAGGGGAAAGAGGGCGAAGAGGGGGAAGTGGTTGGGAAGATGGGTAGAAGAGGTGGGAAGAGGTGGGAAGAAGGGCGAAGTGGTGAAGAGTGGGAAGAGGGGTGAAGATGGAAGAGGGGGAATAGGTGGAATAGGTGGAAGAGGTGGTAGTGGGAAAGGGGGGAAGAGGGTGAAGGGTTGATGATGGGAAGAGTGGCAAAGAGAGGGTGCAGAGGGCGAAGAGGGAGAAGTGGGTGAAGAAGGTGAAGAGGGGGAAGAAGGGGAAGAGGGAAGAGCGGGAAGAGGGGGAAGAGCGAGAAGAGAGGGGGTGAGAGGGTGAGAGGCGGAGAGGGGGCAGAGTGGGTGAGAAGTGGAAAGGAGTGAGAGAGGGTGAGAGGGGGAGAGGAGTGAGATAGGGTGAGAGAGGATGAGAGAGGGTGAGAGAGGGTGAGAGAGGGTGAGAGAGGGTGAGAGAGGGTGAGAGAGGGTGAGAGAGGGTGAGAGAGGGTGGTAGAGGCCGAGAGTGGAAGAGAGAGGGGGAGAGAGCGGGTGAGAGGGTGTGGTGGAGAGAGGGTGAGAAGGAGAGTGGGAGAGGGGGAGAGCGGGGAGAGAGCGGAGAGAGCGGGCAGAGAGCGGGCAGAGAGCGGCCAGAGAGCGGGCAGAGAGCTGGCAGAGATCGGGCAGAGAGCGGAAGAGAGCGGGCAGAGAGCGGGCAGAGAGCGGGCAGAGAGCGGGCAGAGAGTGGGAAGAGATCGGGAGAGATCGGGCAGAGTTGGGAAGAGGGGGAGAGGGTGAAGAGAGGAAGAGGGGGAGAGGGCGGGAAGAGTGGGAAGAGGGTGAAAGGGGAGAGGGGCGAAGAGGGGCCGAAAAGTGTGAAGAGGTGATGAGGGGGAAGAGGGCGAAGAGGGGAAGAGGGGAAGAGGGGGAAGAGGCGGAAGAGGGGGAAGAGGGTGAAGAAGGGGTGAGAGGGGAGAGGGGGTGTGATGGGCGGTGAGTATGAAGAGGGGGAAGAGAGTATGCAGAGAGTGGTCAGAGAGTCGGTGGGGGAGAGAGTGGGGGGGAGAGTATACATCGCCTAATTCGTCTGAATAGCCTGAGTCGCCTATGTAGCCTTTATCAACTGAGTAACCTGAGTCGCCTGAGTCGCCTGAGTAGCCTAAGACCAAGATAGCCTAATTGCCTGAGTAACCTAAGTCGCCTAAATCGCCGTAAGCTTCTAAATCTCCTGAGTAGCCTGAGTAGTCTAAGTACCATTACTCGCCTAAATCACCTCATCGCATAAATCGCCTAAATCGCCAAAATCGACTGAGTTGCCTGAGTTGCATAAATGGCCTAAACCGCTTACACCGCTTGAGTCGCCTGATTTTTTGTGAGTACCTTGGGACTAGCCTGTGGAGGTTGGGGAGAGGGGGAGTGGGTGAGGGGTTGGGGTGAGGGGGGAAGGGTAGGTGAGAGGGAGAGAGAGGGAAGAGAGAGGGAAGAGAGAGGGAAGAGAGAGGGAAGAGAGCGGGCAGAGAGCGGTCAGAGAGCGGGCAGAGAGCGGGTGGAGAGTGGGAAGAGATCGGGCAGAGGGAGGGCAGAGAGCGGGCAGAGAGCGGGCAGAGAGAGGCCAGAGAGTGGGAGGGTGGGAGTGTGGAATGCGAGGGGGAGAGGTCAGAAGAGGGGGTGGAGGGTGAAGAGGACGAAGAGAGCGGGCAGAGGGTGAAGAGGTGTGGGAAAAGGGGGAAGAGAGGGTGAAAAGGGTGAAGAGGGTCGAAGAGGGGGGAAGAGTGGGGAAGAGGGTTTGGAAAAGAGGGGAAGAGTGGTGAAGAGGGTGGGAAGAGTGTGGAAGAGGGTGGGAAGAGGGTGGAAGAGGGGCGAAGAGGGCGAAGAGGGGGAAGAGGGTGGAAGAGGCGGAAGCCGGGAAGAGGGGTAGAGGGGGAAGGGGGAAGAGGGTGAAGTGGGAAGAGGGGGAAGAGGAGGAAGAGGGGGAAGAGGTGGAAGAGGGGAAGAGGGGGAAGAGGGGGAACAGGCTGAAGAGGGGAAAGGGGGAAGAGGGAGAAGAGGCGAAGAGTTTGAAGAGGGGGAAGAGCGGTGAGGGGGAAGGGTAGGTGAGAGGGAGAGAGAGGGAAGAGAGTGGGAAGAGAGGGAACAGAGAGGGAAGAGAGCGGGAGAGAGCGGGCAGAGAGCGGGCAGAGAGCGAGCAGAGAGCGGGCAGAGAGTGGGCAGAGAGCGGGCAGAGAGCGGGCAGAGAGCGGGCAGAGAGCAGGCAGAGAGCGGTCAGAGATCGGGTGGAGAGGGGGAGAGGCCGAAGATCGGGAAGAGGGGGAAGAGGCTGAAGAGGCTGAAGAGGCTGAAGAGGCTGAAGAGGTTGAAGTGGGAAGAGGGGTGAAGAGGGTGGAAGATGCTGAAGAGGGGGAAGATGGGGAAGAGGTGGGAAGAGGGGCGAAGAGGGTGGAAGATGCTGAAGTGGTGGGAAGATGGAGAAGTGGTGTGAAGAGGGGGGTAGAGGAGGAAGAGGAGGGGAAGAGGGAGAAGAGGGCGAACAGGCGGGAAGAGGAGGATAAGAGAGGGGGAAGGGGATGGGAAGAGGAGGGGTGGTGGAGAGAGGGGGAAGAGGGTGGAAGAGGGCGAAGAGGGTGGAAGAGGGGGAAGAGGGGTTGAGGAAGGGTGGAAGAAGGTGGAAAAGGGCGAAGAAGGGCGAAGAGGGGAAGAGGTGTAGAGGGGAAGAGGTTGATGATGAGGAGGGGGAAGATGGTGGAGAGTGCGAAGGGGGGAGAGGTGGTGAGGGGGCGATGAGCGGTGAAGAGGTGGGAAGAGGGTGGAAGAGGGGGTGGGTGGAAGAGGGGGAAGAGGGGAAGAGGTGGAAGAGGGGGAAGAGGTGGAAGAGGGGGAAGAGTGGGAAGAGTTACGAAGAGGTAGGAAGAGGGGGGAAGAGGTAGGAAGAGGGGGAAGAGTGGGAACAGGGGTGAAGAGGAGTGAGGGGGTGAGAGGGTGACGGGAGAGAGGGAAGAGAGCGGGAGAGAGAGGGAAGAGAGCGGGAGAGACCGGGTGAGAGCGGGGAGAGATCGGTCAGAGAGAGGGTAGAGAGCGGGCAGAGAGTGGGCAGAGACCGGGCGAAGAGCGGGCAGAGAGCGGGCAGAGATCGGCTGAGAGGGCAGAGAGTGCTAGAAGAGGGTGAAGAGGGGGAAGAGTGCTAGAAGAGGGAGAAGAGGTGGCGAAGAGGTTGGAAGAGGGGAAGAGAGGGGGAAGAGGGTGGGAAGAGTGGCTAAGAGGGGAAGAGGGTGAGTGGGTGGAGAGGTGGTGAGAGGGGAGAAGAGAATGAAGAGGGGGAAGAGAGTGGGCAGAGAGTGGCCAGAGAGTTGGTGGGGGAGTGAGTGGGGGGGAGAGTATACATGGTCTAACGGGCGGAACGGGCGGAACGGGTGGAACGGGATGGAAAGGGCGGAAAGGGTGGAACGGGATGGAAATGGTGGAAGGGGTGGAACCGGTGGAAGGGGTAGAACGGGCGGAACGTTCGGAACGGCTGGAACGGGCGGAACGAGTGGAACGGGTGGAATGGGTGAAACGGTAGGAACGGGTGGAACGAGAAACGGGTGGAACGGGTAGAACGGGTGGAATGGGTGAAACGGGCGGAACAGGTGGAACAGGAAGGGGTGGAACAGGAAGGGGTGAAACGAGTGAAACAGGTAGTTGGGAAACGTGTGAAACGGGAGAAACTGGTAGAACGGGTAGAACGCGTGGAAGGCGTGGAACGAGTAGTGACGAAACGAGAGGAACGGCAAAAACGGGTGGTGCGGGCGGAACGATTGGAACGGGTGGAACGGGCGGAACGGGCGGATCGGGCGGAACGGGCGAAACGAGCGGAACGGGCGGAACGGGCGGATCGGGTGGAACGGGATGGAAAGTGTGGAAAGGGTGGAAAGGGTGGTACTGGTGGAACGGGATGGATAGGGCGGAAAGGGTGGAACGGATGGAAAGGGTGGAACGTTCGGAACGTTCGGAACGGCTGGAACGGGCGGAACGAGTGGAACGGGTGGAATGGGTGAAACGGTAGGAACGAGAAACGGGTGGAACGGGTAGAACGGGTAGAACGGGTAGAACGGGTAGAACGGGCGGAACGGGTGGAACGGGCGGAACGGGTGGAACGGGCGGAACGGGCGGAACGGGCGGAACGGGCGGAACGAGTGGAACGAGTGGAACGAGCGGAACGGGCGGAACGGGCGGAACGGGCGGAACGGGCGGAACGGGCGGAACGGGCGGAACGGGCGGAACGGGCGGAAAGAGTGGAAAGGGCGGAACGGGTGGAACGGTTGGAACGGTTGGAACGGGCGGAAAGGGCGGAAAGGGCGGAACGGGTGGAACGGGTGGAACGGGATGGAAAGGGCGGAAAGGGTGGAACGGTAGGAACGGTAGGAACGGGCGGAACGGGCGGAACGGGCGGAACGAGTGGAAAGGGTGGAACGGGTGGAACGGTTGGAACGGATGGAAAGGGCGGAACGGGTGGAACGGGTGGAAAGGGCGGAAGGGGTGGAACGCGGATCGGGCGGATCGGGCGGAACGGGCGGAACGGGTGGAACGGGCGGAACGGGCGGGAACGGGCGGAACGGGTGGAACGGGCGGAACGGGCGGAACAGGCGGAAGGAACGGGCGGAACGGGCGGAACGGGCGGAACGGGCGGAACGGGCGGAACGGGTGGAACGGGTGGAACGGGTGGAACGGGTGGAACGGGCGGAACGGGCGGAACGGGCAGAACGGGTGGAACGGGTGGAACGGGTGGAACGGGTGGAACGGGTGGAACGGGTGGAACGGGAGGGAACGGGAGGAAAGGGTGGAACGGGTGGAACGGTATGGAAGGGGGAAGGGTGGAACGGGTGGAACGGTTGGAACGGGCGGAAAGGGCGGAACGGGCGGAACGGGTGGAACGGGATGGAAAGGGCGGAAAGGGTGGAAAGGGCGGAATGGGCGGAACGGGTGGAACTGGCGGAAAGGGTGGAACGGGCGGAAGGGTACGGAACGGGCGGAACGGGCGGAACAGGTTGGAACGGGCGGAAAGGGCGGAACGGGTGGAACGGGATGGAAAGGGCGGAAAGGGTGGAAAGGGCGGAAAGGGTGGAAAGGGTGGAACTGGCGGAAAGGGGTGGAACGTACGGAAAGGGCGGGAAAGGGTGAGAACGGGTGGAACGGGTGAAATGGTTGAAACGGGTGGAAAGGGCGGACATGGGTGGAACGGGTGGAACGGGATGGAACGGGTGGAAAGGGCGGAACGGGCGGAACGGGCGGAACGGGTGGAACGAGTGGAACGGGTGGAACGGGTGGAACGGGTGGAACGGGTGGAACGGGTGGAACAGGCGGAACGGGTGGAACGGGTGGAACGGGCGGAACGGGTGGAAAGGGTGGAACGGGTGGAACGGGTGGAACGGGTGGAACGGGTGGAACGGGTGGAACGGGTGGAACGGGCGGAACGGGCGGAACGGGCGGAACGGGCGGAACGGGCGGAACGGGTGGAACGGGTGGAACGGGTGGAACGGGCGGAACGGGCGGAACGGGCGGAACGGGTGGAACGGGCGGAACGGGCGGAACGGGCGGAACGGGCGGAACGGGCGGAACGGGCGGAACAGGGTGGAAACGGGTGGAACGGGCGGAACGGGCGGAACGAGTGAAACGGGTGGAACGGGTGGAATGGGTGGAACGGGTGAACGGGTAGACGGTGAAACGGGTGGAACGGGTGGAACGGGTGGAACGCGTGGAACAGGTGGAATTGGGGAACGGGTGGAACGGGGACGGGCGGAACGGGTGAAACGGGTCGGAACGGGTAGAAAGCGTGGAACGGGTGGAACGGGTGGAACGGGTGGAACGGGTGGAACGGGTGGAACGTGTGGCACGGGTGGAACGTGTGGAACGGGTGGAACGGGTGGTAAGGGCGGAACGGGTGGAACGGGCGGAAAGGGCGGAACGGGCGGAACGGGTGAGAACTGGCGGAACGGGCGGAACGGGTGGAACGGGTGGAACGGGTGGAACGGGTGGAACGGGCGGAACGGGTGGAATGGGTGGAACGGGCGGAACGGGCGGAACGAGCGGAACGGGCGGAACGAGCGGAACGGGCGGAACGGGCGGAACGGGCGGAACGGGTGGAACGGGTGGAACGGGATGGAACGGGTGGAACGGGTGGAACGGGCGGAATGGGTGGAACGGGCGGAACGGGCGGAACGGGCGGAACGGTCGGAACGGGCGGAACGGGCGGAACGGGCGGAACGGGTGGAACGGGCGGAACGGGTGGAACGGGTGGAACGGGTGGAAGGGCGGAACGGGTGGAACGGGCGGAACGGGCGGAACGGGCGGAACGGGCGGAACGGGCGGAACGGGCGGAACGGGCGGAACGGGTGGAATGGGGAACGGGTGGAACGGGCGGAACGGGTGGAACGGGTGGAACGTGTGGAACGGGTGGAACGGGTGGAACGGGTGGAACGGGTGGTAAGGGTGGAACGGGTGGAACGGGTGAAACGCGTGGAACAGGTGGAGTTGGGAAACTGGCGAAACGGGTGAAATGGGTGGAACGGGTAGAAAGCGTGGAACGGGTGGAACGGGTGGAACGGGCGGAACGGGCGGAACGGGTGGAACGGGCGGAACGGGTGGAACGGGTGGAACGGGTGGAACGGGTGGAACGGGCGGAACGGGTGGAACGGGTGAAATGGGTCGAAACAGGTAGTTGGGAAACGGGCGAAACGGGTGGAAAGGGTGGAACGGGTGGAACGGGCGGAACGGGCGGAACGGGCGGAACGGGCGGAACGGGTGGAACGGGCGGAACGGGTGGAACGGGCGGAACGGGTGGAACGGGCGGAACGGGCGGAACGGGTGAAACGGGTGGAACGGGTGGAATGGGTGGAACGGGTGGAACGGGTGGAATGGGCGGAATGGGTGGAACGGGTGGAACGGGTGGAATGGGTGGAACGGGCGGAACGGGTGGAACGGGTGGAACGGGTGGAACGGGTGGAATGGGTGGAATGGGCGGAATGGGTGGAACGGGTGGAACGGGTGGAACGGGTGGAACGGGCGGAACGGGCGGAACGGGTGGAACGGGTGGAACGGGTGGAATGGGTGGAACGGGTGGAACGGGTGGAACGGGCGGAACGGGCGGAACGGGTGGAACGGGTGGAACGGGTGGAACGGGTGGAACGGGTGGAACGGGTGGAACGGGTGGAACGGGTGGAACGGGTGGAACGGGTGGAACGGGTGGAACGGGTGGAACGGGTGGAACGGGCGGAACGGGTGGAATGGGTGGAACGGGTGGAACGGGTGGAACGGGTGGAACGGGTGGAACGGGCGGAACGGGCGGAACGGGTGGAACGGGTGGAATGGGTGGAACGGGTGGAACGGGCGGAACGGGTGGAACGGGTGGAACGGGCGGAACGGGTGGAACGGGTGGAACGGGTGGAACGGGCGGAACGGGCGGAACGGGTGGAACGGGCGGAACGGGTGGAACGGGTGGAACGGGTGGAACGGGTGGAACGGGTGGAACGGGTGGAATGGGTGGAACGGGTGGAACGGGTGAAACGGGTGGAACGGGTGAAATGGGTGAAATGGGCGAAACGGGTGAAACGGGTGGAATGGGTGGAATGGGTGGAACGGGTGGAACGGGTGGAACGGGTGGAACGGGTGGAACGGGTGGAACGGGTGGAACGGGTGGAACGGGTGGAACGGGTGGAACGGGTCGGAACGGGCGGAACGGGTGGAACGGGTGAAATGGGTGGAACGGGTGAAACGGGTGAAACGGGTGAAACGGGTGGAACGGGTGGAACGGGTGGAACGGGTGGAACGGGTGGAACGGGTGGAACGGGCGGAACGGGCGGAATGGGTGGAACGGGTGGAACGGGCGGAACGGGTGGAACGGGTGGAACGGGTGGAACGGGTGGAATGGGTGGAACGGGTGGAACGGGCGGGTGGAACGGGCGGAACGGGTGGAATGGGTGAAACGGGTGGAACGGGTGAAATGGGTGAAACGGGTGAAATGGGTGAAACGGGTGGAACGGGTGAAATGGGTGGAACGGGTGGAATGGGTGGAACGGGTGGAACGGGTGGAACGGGTGGAACGGGCGGAATGGGCGGAACGGGCGGAATGGGTGGAACGGGTGGAACGGGTGGAATGGGTGGAACGGGTGGAACGGGTGAAATGGGTGGAACGGGTGGAACGGGTGGAACGGGTGGAACGGGTGGAACGGGTGGAACGGGTGGAACGGGTGGAACGGGTGGAACGGGTGGAACGGGTGGAATGGGTGGAACGGGTGGAACGGGTGGAACGGGCGGAACGGGTGGAACGGGTGGAACGGGTGGAACGGGCGGAACGGGCGGAACGGGCGGAACGGGCGGAACGGGCGGAACGGGCGGAACGGGCGGAACGGGTGGAACGGGTGGAACGGGTGGAACGGGTGGAACGGGTGGAACGGGCGGAACGGGTGGAATGGGTGGAACGGGTGGAACGGGTGGAACGGGTGAAACGGGTGAAACGGGTGAAACGGGTGGAACGGGCGGAACGGGTGGAACGGGCGGAACGGGTGGAACGGGTGGAATGGCGTGGAACGGGCGGAACGGGCGGAACGGGCGGAACGAGCGGAACGGGTGGAACGGGTGGAAAGGGTGGAACGGGTGGAACGGGCGGAACGGGCGGAACGGGTGGAACGGGCGGAACGGGCGGAACGGGTGGAACGGGTGGAACGGGTGGAATGGGTGGAATGGGTGGAACGGGTGGAACGGGCGGAATGGGTGAAATGGGCGGAACGGGTGGAACGGGTGAAACGGGTGGAACGGGTGAAATGGGTGGAACGGGTGAAACGGGTGGAACGGGTAGAAAGCGTGGAACGGGTGGAACGGGTGGAACGGGTGGAACGGGTGGAACGGGTGGAACGGGTGGAACGGGTGGAACGGGCGGAACGGGTGGAACGGGTGGAACGGGTGGAACGGGTGGAACGGGTGGAACGGGCGGAACGGGTGGAACGGGTGGAACGGGCGGAACGGGCGGAACGGGTGGAACGGGTGGAACGGGTGGAACGGGTGGAATGGGTGGAATGGGTGGAACGGGTGGAACGGGTGGAACGGGTGGAATGGGTGGAACGGGTGGAATGGGTGAAATGGGTGAAACGGGTGGAATGGGTGAAACGGGTGGAACGGGTGAAATGGGTGAAACGGGTGAAACGGGTGGAACGGGTGGAACGGGTGGAACGGGTGGAACGGGTGGAACGGGTGGAACGGGCGGAACGGGTGGAACGGGCGGAACGGGTGGAACGGGTGGAACGGGCGGAACGGGTGGAACGGGCGGAACGGGTGGAACGGGTGGAACGGGCGGAACGGGTGGAACGGGCGGAACGGGTGGAACGGGTGGAACGGGTGGAAATGGGTGGAACGGGTGGAACGGGTGGAACGGGTGGAACGGGTGGAACGGGCGGAACGGGTGGAACGGGTGGAACGGGTGGAACGGGTGGAACGGGTGGAACGGGTGGAATGGGTGGAACGGGTGGAACGGGTGGAACGGGTGGAACGGGTGGAACGGGTGGAATGGGCGGAACGGGTGGAACGGGTGGAATGGGTGGAACGGGCGGAACGGGCGGAATGGGTGGAACGGGTGGAACGGGTGGAACGGGTGGAACGGGTGGAACGGGCGGAACGGGCGGAACGGGTGGAACGGGCGGAACGGGTGGAACGGGTGGAACGGGTGGAACGGGTGGAACGGGTGGAATGGGTGGAACGGGCGGAACGGGTGGAACGGGTGGAACGGGTGGAACGGGTGGAATGGGCGGAACGGGTGGAACGGGTGGAATGGGTGGAACGGGTGGAACGGGTGGAACGGGTGGAACGGGTGGAACGGGCGGAACGGGTGGAACGGGTGGAACGAGTGGAACGGGTGGAACGGGTGGAACGGGCGGAATGGGCGGAACGGGTGGAACGGGCGGAACGGGTGGAACGGGTGGAATGGGTGGAATGGGTGGAACGGGTGGAACGGGTGGAACGGGTGGAATGGGCGGAATGGGTGGAACGGGTGGAACGGGTGGAACGGGTGGAACGGGTGGAACGGGTGGAATGGGTGGAACGGGTGGAACGGGTGGAATGGGTGGAATGGGTGGAACGGGTGGAACGGGTGGAACGGGTGGAACGGGTGGAATGGGTGGAACGGGTGGAACGGGTGGAACGGGCGGAACGGGTGGAACGGGTGGAACGGGTGGAACGGGTGGAACGGGTGGAACGGGTGGAACGGGTGGAACGGGTGGAACGGGTGGAACGGGTGGAACGGGTGGAACGGGTGGAACAGGTAGTGGGAAACGGGTGAAACGGGTGGAATGGGTGGAACGGGTGGAACGGGTGGAACGGGTGGAACGGGCGGAACGGGTGGAACGGGCGGAACGGGTGGAATGGGTGGAACGGGTGAAACGGGTGGAACGGGTGAAATGGGTGAAACGGGTGAAATGGGTGGAACGGGTGGAACGGGTGGAACGGGTGGAATGGGTGGAACGGGTGGAATGGGTGGAACGGGTGGAACGGGTGGAACGGGTGGAACGGGTGGAACGGGTGGAATGGGTGGAACGGGTGGAATGGGTGAAACGGGTGGAACAGGTAGTGGTGAAACGGGTGAAACGGGTGAAACGGGTGGAACGGGTGGAATGGGTGGAATGGGTGGAATGGGTGGAACGGGTGGAACGGGCGGAACGGGTGGAACGGGCGGAACGGGCGGAACGGGTGGAACGGGTGGAACGGGTGGAACGGGTGGAACGGGTGGAACGGGTGGAACGGGTGGAACGGGTGGAACGGGTGGAACGGGTGGAACGGGTGGAACGGGTGGAACGGGTGGAACGGGTGGAACGGGTGGAACGGGTGGAACGGGTGGAACGGGTGGAATGGGCGGAACGGGTGGAACGGGTGAAACGGGTGGAACGGGTGAAATGGGTGAAACGGGTGAAATGGGTGGAACGGGTGGAACGGGTGGAACGGGTGGAACGGGTGGAACGGGTGGAACGGGTGGAACGGGTGGAACGGGTGGAACGGGTGGAATGGGTGGAACGGGTGGAACGGGTGGAACGGGTGGAACGGGTGGAACGGGTGGAACGGGTGGAACGGGTGGAACGGGTGGAACGGGTGGAACGGGTGGAACGGGTGGAATGGGTGAAACGGGTGAAACGGGTGAAATGGGTGAAACGGGTGAAACGGGTGGAACGGGTGGAATGGGTGGAACGGGTGGAACGGGTGGAACGGGTGGAACGGGTGGAATGGGCGGAACGGGTGGAACGGGTGGAACGGGTGGAACGGGTGGAACGGGTGGAACGGGTGGAATGGGTGGAACGGGTGGAACGGGTGGAACGGGTGGAACGGGTGGAACGGGCGGAACGGGTGGAACGGGTGGAATGGGTGGAATGGGTGGAACGGGTGGAACGGGTGGAACGGGTGGAACGGGTGGAACGGGTGGAACGGGTGGAACGGGTGGAACGGGTGGAACGGGTGGAACGGGTGGAACGGGTGGAACGGGTGGAACGGGTGGAATGGGTGGAACGGGTGGAACGGGTGGAACGGGTGGAACGGGTGGAATGGGTGGAACGGGTGGAACGGGCGGAATGGGTGGAATGGGTGGAACGGGTGGAACGGGTGGAATGGGTGGAATGGGTGGAACGGGTGGAACGGGTGGAATGGGTGGAACGGGTGGAACGGGTGGAACGGGTGGAACGGGTGGAACGGGTGGAACGGGTGGAACGGGTGGAACGGGTGGAACGGGTGGAACGGGTGGAACGGGTGGAACGGGTGGAACGGGTGGAACGGGTGGAACGGGTGGAACGGGTGGAACGGGTGGAACGGGCGGAATGGGTGGAATGGGCGGAATGGGCGGAACGGGTGGAACGGGCGGAACGGGTGGAACGGGGGGAATGGGTGGAACGGGTGGAACGGGTGAAACGGGTAAAATGGGTGAAATGGGAGAAACGGGTGAAATGGGTGAAATGATTGAAATGGGTGAAACGGGTGAAATGGGTGAAATGGGCGGAATGGGTGAATGGGCGGAATGGGTGAAATGGGTGGAACGGGTGGAATGGGCGGAATGGGCGTAACGAGGGATACGAGGGGAACGGGTGGAATCGGGTGGATCGGGTGGGACGGGTGGAACGGGTGGAACGGGTGAACGGGCGGAACGGGTGGAACGGGTGGAGCGGGTGGAACGGGTGGAACGGGTGGAACGGGTGGAACGGTGGAACGGTGGAACGGGTGGAACGGGTGGAACGGGTGGAACGGGTGGAATGGGCGGAATGGGCGGAATGGGCGGAATGGGCGGAACGGGTGGAACGGGTGGAATGGGCGGAATGGGCGGAACGGGTGGAACGGGCGGAACGGGTGGAATTGTCGGAATGGGTGGAATGGGTGGAATGGGTAAAACGGGTGAAACGGGTGAAATGGGTGAAATGGGTGAAATGGGTGAAGAAACGGGTGAAATGGGTGAAATGGTTGAAAGGGGTGAAACGGGTGAAACGGCTAATTGGGTGAAATGGGAGAAACGGGTGAAATGGGTGAAATGATTGAAATGGGTGAAACGGGTGACATGGGTGAAATGGGTGAAATGGGCGGAATGGTTTAAATGGGTGGAACGGGTGGAATGGGCGGAATGGGCGTAACGAGGGATACGAGGGGAACGGGTGGAACGGGTGGATCGGGTGGGACGGGTGGAACGGGTGGAACGGGTAGAACGGGTGGAACGGGTGGAGCGGGTGGAACGGGTGGAACGGGTGGAACGGGTGGAACGGGTGGAACGGCGGAATGGCGGAACGGGTGGAAGGGCGGAACGGGTGGAACGGGGGAATGGGTGGAACGGGTGGAACGGAACGGGTGGAATGGGCGGAATGGGTGAAATGGGTGAAATGGGTGAAATGGGTGAAATGGGTGAAATGGGTGAAACGGGTGAAATGGGTGAAATGGGTGAAATTGGCGAAACGGGTGAAACGGGCGGAATGGGTGGAACGGGTAGAACGGGTGGAACGGGTGGAGCGGGTGGAACGGGTGGAACGGGTGGAACGGGTGGAACGGGTGGAACGGGTGGAACAGGTGGAACGGGTGGAACGGTTGGAACGGGTGGAACGGGTGGAATGGGTGGGATTGGCGGAATGGGCGGAACGGGTGGAACGGGGGAATGGGTGAAATGGGAGAAATGGGTGAAATGGGTGAAACGGGTGAAACGGGTGAAATGGGTGAAATGGGTGAAATGGGTGAAATCGGGTGAAATGGGAGGAATGGGTGGAACGGGTGGAATGGGCGGAATGGGCGGAACGGGTGGAACGGGCGGAACGGGTGGAACGGGTGGAATTGTCGGAATGGGTGGAATGGATAAAACGGGTGAAATGGGTGAAATGGGTGAAATGGGTGGAACGGGTGGAATGGGCGGAATGGTCGTAACGAGGGATACGAGGGGAACGGGTGGATCGGGTGGGACGGGTGGAACGGGTGGAACGGGTAGAACGGGTGGCACGGGTGGAACGGGTGGAACGGGCGAATGGGTGGAATAGGTGGAATGGGTGGAATGGGTGGAATGGGTAAAACGGGTGAAACGGGTGAAATGGGTGAAATGGATGAAATAGGTGAAATGGGTGAAACGGGTGAAATGGGTGAAATGGCTGAAAGGGGTGAAACGGGTAAAATGGGTGAAATGGGAGAAACGGGTGAAATGGGTGAAATGATTGAAATGGGTGAAACGGGTGAAATGGGTGGAATGGTCGTAACGAGGGTTACGAGGGGAACGGGCGGAACGGGCGGAACGGGCGGAACGGTGGAACGGGCGGAACGGGTGGCACGGGTGGAACGGGTGGAACGTGCGAATGGGTGGAATGGGTGGAATGGGCGGAACGGGCGGAATGGGCGGAATGGGCGGAATGGGCGGAACGGGTGGAACGGGTGGAATGGGCGGAATGGGCGGAACGGGTGGAACGGGCGGAACGGGTGGAACGGGTGGAATTGTCGGAATGGGTGGAATGGATAAAACGGGTGAAATGGGTGAAATGGGTGAAATGGGTGAAATGGGTGAAATGGGTGAAATGGGTGAAAGGGGTGAAACGGGTGAAACGGGTAAATTGGGTGAAATGGGAGAAACGGGTGAAATGGGTGAAATGGGTGAACGGGTGGAACGGGTGGAACGGGTGGAACGGGTGGAGCGGGTGGAACGGGTGGAACGGGTGGAACGGGTGGAACGGGTGGAACAGGTGGAACGGGTGGAACGGGTGGAACGGGCGGAATGGGTGGATGGGCGGAATGGGCGGAACGGGTCCGGGGGAACGGGTGGAACGGGTGGAATGGGCGGAATGGGACGGGTGGAACGGGTGGAGTGTGGAACGGGTGGAACGGGTGGAACGGGTGGAACGGTGAACGGTGGAACGGGTGGACGGGTGGAACGGGTGGAACGGGTGGAACGGTGGAACGGGTGGAACGGGTGGAACGGGCGGAATGGGTGGGATGGGGAATGGGGAACGGGTGGAATGGGGAACGGGTGGAATGGGTGGAACGGGTGGAACGGGTGAATGGGAATGGGTGAAATGGGCGAAACGGGTGAAATGGGTGAAATGGGTGAACGGGTGAATGGGTGAAACGGGTGAAATGGGTGAAACGGGTGAAATGGGTGGAACGGGAGAACGGGTGGAACGGGTGGAGCGGGTGGAACGGGTGGAACGGGTGGAACGGGTGGAACGGGTGGAACGGGTGGAACGGGTGGAACGGGTGAGGGGAATGGGTGGAATGGGTGAATGGGGAACGGGTGAAACGGGTGAAATGGGTGAAATGGATGAAATGGGTGAAATGGGTGAAACGGGTGAAATGGGTGAAATGGCTGAAAGGGGTGAAACGGATGAAACGGGTAAAATGGGTGAAATGGGAGAAACGGGTGAAATGGGTGAAATGATTGAAATGGGTGAAACGGGTGGATCGGGTGGGACGGGCGGAACGGGCGGAATCGGGTGGAACGGGCTGGAATGGGTGGAATGGGTGGAACGGGTGGAATGGGCGAAACGGGCGGAATGGGCGGAATGGGTGGAACGGGTGGAATGGGCGGAATGGGCGGAACGGGCGGAACGGGCGGAACGGGTGGAACGGGTGGAATGGGTGGAACGGGTGGAACGGGTGGAACGGGTGGAACGGGCGGAATGGGTGGAACGGGTGGAACGGGTGGAACGGGTGGAACGGGTGGAACGGGTGGAACGGGTGGAACGGGTGGAACGGGTGGAACGGGTGGAACGTGCGAATGGGTGGAATGGGTGGAATGGGTGGAATGGGCGAAACGGGCGGAATGGGCGGAATTGGTGGAACGGGTGGAATGGGCGGAATGGGCGGAACGGGCGGAACGGGCGGAACGGGTGGAACGGGTGGAATTGTCGGATGGGTGGAACGGGTAGAACGGGTGGAACGGGTGGAACGGGTGGACGGGTGGAACGGGTGGAACGGGTGGAATGGGTGGAACGGGTGGAATGGGCGGAATGGGTGGAACGGGTGGAATGGGCGGAATGGCGGAAGGGGGAACGGGTAAAATGGGTGAAACGGGTGAAATGGGTGAAATGGGTGAAATGGGTGAAATGGGTGAAATGGCTGAAAGGGGTGAAACGGGTGAAACGGGTAAAGTGGGTGAAATGGGAGAAACGGGTGAAATGGGTGAAATGATTGAAATGGGTGAAACGGGTGACATGGGTGAAATGGGTGAAATGGGCGGAATGGTTTAAATGGGTGGAACGGGTGGAATGGGCGGAATGGGCGTAACGAGGGATACGAGGGGAACGGGTGGAACGCGTGGATCGGGTGGGACGGGTGGAACGGGTGGAACGGGTAGAACGGGTGGAACGGGTGGAGCGGGTGGAACGGGTGGAACGGGTGGAACGGGTGGAACGGGCGGAATGGGCGGAATGGGTGGGATGGGTGGAATGGGTGGAATGGGTGGAATGGGCGAAACGGGCGGAATGGGCGGAACGGGTGGAATGGGCGGAATGGGCGGAATGGGCGGAATGGGCGGAACGAGTGGAATTGTCGGAATGGGTGGAATGGGTGGAATGGGTAAAACGGGTGAAACGGGTGAAATGGGTGAAATGGGTGAAATGGGTGAAACGGGTGAAATGGGTGAAATGGGTGAAAGGGGTGAAACGGGTGAAACGGGTAAATTGGGTGAAATGGGAGAAACGGGTGAAATGGGTGAAATGATTGAAATGGGTGAAACGGGTGACATGGGTGAAATGGGTGAAATGGGCGGAATGGGTGAAATGGGTGGAACGGGTGGAATGGGCGGAATGGGCGTAACGAGGGATACGAGGGGAACGGGTGGAACGGTGGACGGGTGGGACGGGTGGAACGGGTGGAACGGGTAGAACGGGTGGAACGGGTGGAGCGGGTGGAACGGGTGGAACGGGTGGAACGGGTGGAATGGGTGGAATGGCGGAAGGGGAACGGGTGGAATGGGGAATGGGTGGAACGGGTGGAACGGGTGGAACGGGTGGAACGGGTGGAACGGGTGGAACGGGTGGAACGGGTGGAATGGGTGGAATGGGGAAACGGGTGGAATGGGTGGAATGGGTGAAATGGGTGGAACGGGTGGAACGGGTGGAACGGGCGGAATGGGTGGAATGGGTGGAACGGGTGGAACGGGTGGAACGGGTGGAACGGGTGGAACGGGTGGAACGGGTGGAACGGGTGGAACGGGCGGAATGGGCGAAATGGGTGAAATGGGTGAAGAAATGGGTGAAATGGGTGAAACGGGTGAAATGGGTGAAATGGGTGAAATTGGTGAAACGGGTGAAACGGGAGGAATGGGTGGAACGGGTGGAATGGGCGGGGCGGAACGGGTGGAACGGGTGGAACGGGTGGAACGGGTGGAACGGTGAAATGGTGAACGGGTGGAACGGGTGGAAGGGCGGAATGGGTGAAATGGGTGGAACGGGTGGAATGGGCGGAATGGGCGGAACGGGTGGAACGGGTGGAACGGGTGGAATGCGGAATGGGGAATGGTAAACGGGTGAAAGGGTGAATGGGTGAAATGGGGAATGGGCGGAATGGGTGGAACGGGTGGAACGGGTGGAATGGGCGGAATGGGCGGAATGGGTGGAACGGGCGGAACGGGTGGAACGGGTGGAAGTCGGAATGGGTGGAATGGATAAACGGGTGAAATGGGTGAAATGGGTGAAATGGGGAACGGGTGGAATGGGCGGAATGGTCGAACGAGGGATACGAGGGGAACGGGTGGAATCGGGTGGAACGGGTGGACGGGTGGAACGGGTGGAACGGGCGAATGGGTGGAATGGTGGAATGGGTGGAATGGGTGGAATGGGTAAAACGGGTGAAACGGGTGAAATGGGTGAAATGGATGAAATAGGTGAAATGGGTGAAACGGGTGAAATGGGTGAAATGGCTGAAAGGGGTGAAACGGGTAAAATGGGTGAAATGGGAGAAACGGGTGAAATGGGTGAAATGATTGAAATGGGTGAAACGGGTGAAATGGGTGGAATGGGCGGAACGAGGGTGAACGGGGGAATGGGCGGAATGGGTAACGGGGAACGGGGGAACGGGTAACGGGAACGGGCGGAACGGGTGGAACGGGTGGAACGGGTGGAACGGGCGGAATGGGTGGAACGGTGAACGGGTGGAACGGGTGGAAGGGTGGACGGGCGGAACGGGTGGAACGGGTGGAACGGGTGGAACGGGTGGAACGGGTGGAACGGGTGGAACGGGTGGAACGGGTGGAACGGGTGGAACGGGTGGAACGGGCGGAATGGGTGGAATGGGCGGAATGGGCGGAACGGGTGGAACGGGTGGAATGGCGGGGCGGAACGGGTGGAACGGGCGGAACGGGTGGAATTGTCGGAATGGGTGGAATGGGTGGAATGGGTAAAACGGGTGAAACGGGTGAAATGGGTGAAATGGATGAAATGGGTGAAATGGGTGAAACGGGTGAAATGGGTGAAATGGTTGAAAGGGGTGAAACGGGTAAACGGTAATTGGGTGAAATGGGAGAAACGGGTGAAATGGGTGAAATGATTGAAATGGGTGAAACGGGTGACATGGGTGAAATGGGTGAAATGGGCGGAATGGTTTAAATGGGTGGAACGGGTGGAATGGGCGGAATGGGCGTAACGAGGGATACGGGGGAACGGGTGGAACGGGTGGAACGGGTGGAACGGGGGAACGGGTGGAACGGGTGGAACGGGTGGACGGGTGGACGGGTGGAACGGGTGGAGCGGGTGGAACGGGTGGAACGGGTGGAACGGGTGGAACAGGGGAACGGGTGGAACGGGCGGAATGGGGGAGGCGGAACGGGTGGAACGGGGGGAATGGGTGGAACGGGTGGAACGGAACGGGTGGAATGGGCGGAATGGGTGAAATGGGTGAAATGTGGGAAACGGGTGAAACGGGTGAATGGGAACGGGTGAAACGGGCGGAACGGGTGGAACGGGTGGAACGGGTGGAACGGGTGGACGGGTGGAACGGGTGGAACGGGTGGAACGGGTGGAACGGGTGGAACGGGTGGAACGGGTGGAATGGGTGGAATGGGTGGAACGGGTGAATGGGTGGAATGGGTGAAATGGGTGAAATGGGTGAAATGGGTGAAATGGGTGAAATGGGTGAAATGGGTGAAACGGGTGAAACGGGTGAAATGGGTGAAATGGGACGTGAACGGGTGAGAACGGGTGAAAACTGGAGTGGAACGGGTGGAACGGGTGAAAATGGGTGGAATGGGTAAACGGGTGAAACGGGTGGAATGCGATGGTGGAATGGGTGGAATGGCGAAACGGGCGGAATGGGGAATGGGTGAAATGGGTGCAGGGGAACGGGTGAAATGGGGACGGGTGGGAAAGGGTGAAGGGAACGGAGGAACGGGAGGAATGGGTGGAACGGGAGGAATGGGCGAATGGGTGGAACGGGTGGAACGGGTGGAATGGGCGATGAATGGGCGGAATGGGAAAACGGGTAAACGGGTGGAACAGGGTGGAATGGCGGAATGGGCGGAACGGGTGGAACGGGCGGAACGGGTGGAACGGGTGGAATTGTCGGAATGGGTGGAATGGATAAAACGGGTGAAATGGGTGAAATGGATGAAATGGGTGAAATGGGTGAAACGGGTGGAATGGGTGAAATGGTTGAAAGGGGTGAAACGGGTGAAACGGGTAAATTGGGTGAAATGGGAGAAACGGGTGAAATGGGTGAAATGGGTGAAATGGGTGGAACGGGTAGAACGGGTGGAACGGGTGGAGCGGGTGGAACGGGTGGAACGGGTGGAACGGGTGGAACGGGTGGAACGGGTGGAACGGGTGGAACGGGTGGAACGGGCGGAATGGGTGGGATGGGCGGAATGGGCGGAATGGATAAAACGGGTGAAATGGGTGAAATGGATGAAATGGGTGAAATGGGTGAAACGGGTGAAATGGGTGAAATGGTTGAAAGGGGTGAAACGGATGAAACGGGTAAAATGGGTGAAATGGGAGAAACGGGTGAAATGGGTGAAATGATTGAAATGGGTGAAACGGGTGGATCGGGTGGGACGGGCGGAACGGGCGGAACGGGTGGCACAAGCGGATGGAACGGGTGGAACGTGCGAATGGGTGGAATGGGTGGAATGGGTGGAATGGGCGAAACGGGCGGAATGGGCGGAATGGGTGGAACGGGTGGAATGGGCGAAATGGGCGGAACGGGCGGAACGGGCGGGAGGACGGGTGGAACGGGTGGAATTGTCGGAATGGGTGGAACGGGTGAACGGAGTGGAGCGGGTGGAATGGGTGGAACGGGTGGAACGGGTGGAACAGGTGGAACGGGTGGAACGGGTGGAAGGGGTGGAACGGGTGGAACGGGTGGAACGGGTGGAACGGGTGGAACGTGCGAATGGGTGGAATGGGTGGAATGGGTGGAACGAAACGGGCGGAATGGGCGGAATGGGTGGAACGGGTGGAATGGGCGGAATGGGCGGAACGGGCGGAACGGGCGGAACGGGTGGAAGTGTCGGAATGGGTGGAACGGGTGGAACGGGTGGAACGGGTGGAGCGGGTGGAATGGGTGGAACGGGTGGAACGGGTGGAACGGGTGGAACGGGTGGAACGGGTGGAACGGGTGGAAGGGGTGGAACGGGTGGAACGGGTGGAACGGGTGGAACGTGGAATGGGTGGAATGGGTGGAATGGGTGGAATGGGCGAAACGGGCGTAATGGGCGGAATTGGTGGAACGGGTGGAATGGGCGGAATGGGCGGAACGGGCGGAACGGGCGGAACGGGTGGAACGGGTGGAATTGTCGGAATGGGTGGAACGGGTAGAACGGGTGGAACGGGTGGAACGGGTGGAGCGGGTGGAACGGGTGGAACGGGCGGAATGGGCGGAATGGGTGGAACGGGTGGAATGGGCGGAATGGGCGGAACGGGTGGAACGGGTGGAATGGGCGGAATTGGCGGAATGGGTGGAATGGGTAAAACGGGTGAAACGGGTGAAATGGATGAAATGGGTGAAATGGGTGAAATGGCTGAAAGGGGTGAAACGGGTGAAACGGGTAAAGTGGGTGAAATGGGAGAAACGGGTGAAATGGGTAAAATGATTGAAATGGGTGAAACGGGTGAAATGGGTGAAATGGGCGGAATGGGTGAAATGGGTGGAACGGTTGGAATGGGCGGAATGGGCGTAACGAGGGATACGAGGGGAACGGGTGGATCGGGTGGGACGGGTGGAACGGGTGGAACGGGCAGAACGGGAGGCACGGGTGGAACGGGTGGAACGGGCGAATGGGTGGAATAGGTGGAATGGGTGGAATGGGTAAAACGGGTGAAATGGGTGAAATGGATGAAATGGGTGAAATGGGTGAAACGGGTGAAATGGGTGAAATGGCTGAAAGGGGTGAAACGGATGAAACGGGTAAAATGGGTGAAATGGGAGAAACGGGTGAAATGGGTGAAATGATTGAAATGGGTGAAACGGGTGGATCGGGTGGGACGGGCGGAACGGTCGGAACGGGCGGAACGGGTGGCACGGGTGGAACGGGTGGAACGTGGAACGGGTGGAAGGGTGGAATGGGTGGAATGGGCGAAGGGCGGAATGGGCGGAATGGGTGAACGGGTGGAATGGGCGAATGGGGAATGGGGGAACGGGTGGAACGGGTGGAACGGGTGGAACGGGTGGAAGGGTGGAACGGGTGAACGGGTGGAACGGGTGGAACGGGTGGAACGGGTGGAACGGGTGGAACGGGTGGAAGGGTGGAACGGGGGAATGGGTGAACGGGTGAACGGGTGGAACGGGTGAATGGGTGGAACGGGCGGAACGGGTGGAATGGGCGGAATGGGCGGAACGGGTGGAACGGGCGGAACGGGTGGAATGGGCGGAATGGCGGAATGGGTGGAATGGGTAACGGGTGAAACGGGTGAAATGGGTGAAATGGGTGAAATGGGTGAAACGGGTGAAATGGGTGAAATGGTGAAAGGGGTGAAACGGGTGAAAGTTGGGTGAAATGGGAGAAACGGGTGAAATGGGTGAAATGATTGAAATGGGTGAAACGGGTGACATGGGTGAAATGGGTGAAATGGGCGGAATGGGTGAAATGGGTGGAACGGGTGGAATGGGCGGAATGGGCGTAACGGATGGGGGGACGGGTCGGGAACGGGTGGAACGGGCGGAACGGGTGGAACGGGTGGAACGGGTGGAACGGGCGAATGGGTGAGATGGGTGGAACGGGTGGAACGGGTGAAACGGGGATGGGTGAAATGGGTGGAACGGGTGGAAGGGCGGAATGGGTGGAACGGGTGGAAGGGCGGATGGGCGGAACGGGTGGAACGGGTGGAACGGGTGGAACGGGGAACGGGTGGAACGGGTGGAACGGGTGGAAGGTGGAAGGGTGGAATGGGTGGAATGGGTAAAACGGGTGAAACGGGTGAAGGGTGAAATGGATGAAATGGGTGAAATGGGTGAAACGGGTGAAATGGGTGAAATGGCTGAAAGGGGTGAAACGGGTAAAATGGGTGAAATGGGAGAAACGGGTGAAATGGGTGAAATGATTGAAATGGGTGAAACGGGTGGATCATGGGTGGGACGGGCGGAATGGTCGTGAACGGGAATGGGTGGACGATGGTGGAACTGGGTGGAACGGGCGGAATGGGTCGGAACGGGCGGAACGGGTGGCACGGGTGGAACGGGTGGAACGGGCGGAATGGGTGGAACGGGTGGAATGGGCGGAACGGGCGGAACGGGTGGAACGGGTGGAACGGGTGGAATCGGTCGGAACGGGTGGAACGGGTGGAACGGGCGGAATGGGTGGGATGGTGGAACTGGAAACGGGTGGAACGGGTGAAACGGGTGAAATGGGTGGAACGGGTGGAACGGGTGGAATGGGTGGAAGGGGTGGAACGGGTGAAACGGGTAAACTGGGTGAAATGGGAGAAACGGGTGAAATGGGTGAAGTGATTGAAATGGGTGAAACGGGTGACATGGGTGAAATGGGTGAAATGGGCGGAATGGGTTGAATGGGTGGAACGGGTGGAATGGGCGGAATGGGCGTAACGAGGGATACGAGGGGAACGGGTGGATCGGGTGGGACGGGTGGAACGGGTGGAACGGGTGGAACGGGTAGAACGGGTGGAACGGGTGGAACGGGCGAATGGGTGGAATTAGGTGGAATGGGTGGAATGGGTGGAATGGGTAAAACGGGTGAAACGGGTGAAATGGGTGAAATGGATGAAATGGGTGAAATGGGTGAAACGGGTGAAATGGGTGAAATGGCTGAAAGGGGTGAAACGGGTAAAATGGGTGAAATGGGAGAAACGGGTGAAATGGGTGAAATGATTGAAATGGGTGAAACGGGTGACATGGGTGAAATGGGCGGAATGGTGAAATGGGTGGAACGGGTGGAAGGGTGGGTCGGAACGGGTGGACGGGTGAGGACGGGTGGATACGGGTGGAACGGGTACGGAACGGGCGGAACGGGTGGAACGGGTGGAGCGGGTGGAACGGGTGGAACGGGTGGAACGGGTGGAACGGGTGGAACGGGGAATGGGTGGAATGGGTGGAACGGGTGGAACGGGTGGAACGGGTGGAACGGGCGGAATGGGCGGAATGGGCGGAATGGGCGGAACGGGTGGAACGGGTGGAATGGGCGGAATGGGCGGAACGGGTGGAACGGGCGGAACGGGTGGAATTGTCGGAATGGGTGGAATGGGTGGAATGGGTAAAACGGGTGAAACGGGTGAAATGGGTGAAATGGATGAAATGGGTGAAATGGGTGAAACGGGTGAAATGGGTGAAATGGCTGAAAGGGGTGAAACGGGTGAAACGGGTAAATTGGGTGAAATGGGAGAAACGGGTGAAATGGGTGAAATGATTGAAATGGGTGAAACGGGTGACATGGGTGAAATGGGTGAAATGGGCGGAATGGTTTAAATGGGTGGAACGGGTGGAATGGGCGGAATGGGCGTAACGAGGGATACGAGGGGAACGGGTGGAACGGGTGGATCGGGTGGGACGGGTGGAACGGGTGGAACGGGTAGAACGGGTGGAACGGGTGGAACGGGTGGAGCGGGTGGAACGGGTGGAACGGGTGGAACGGGTGGAACGGGTGGAACGGGTGGAACGGGCGGAACGGGTGGAATGGGCGGAACGGGTGAAATGGGTGAAATGGGTGAAATGGGTGAAATGGGTGAAATGGGTGAAATGGGTGAAATGGGTGAAATGGGTGAAATGGGTGAAACGGGTGAAACGGGCGGAATGGGTGGAACGGGTAGAACGGGTGGAACGGGTGGAGCGGGTGGAACGGGTGGAACGGGTGGAACGGGTGGAACGGGTGGAACGGGTGGAACGGGTGGAACGGGCGGAATGGGTGGGATGGGCGGAATGGGCGGAACGGGTGGAACGGGGGGAATGGGTGGAACGGGTGGAACGGGTGAAACGGGTGAAATGGGTGAAACGGGTGAAATGGGTGAAATGGGTGAAATGATTGAAATGGGTGAAACGGGTGAAATGGGTGAAATGGGCGGAATGGGTGAAATGGGTGGAACGGGTGGAATGGGCGGAATGGGCGTAACGAGGGATACGAGGGGAACGGGTGGATCGGGTGGGACGGGTGGAACGGGTGGAACGGGTAGAACGGGTGGCACGGGTGGAACGGGTGGAACGGACGAATGGGTGGAATGGGTGGAATGGGTGGAACGGGTGAAACGGGTGAAAGAAATGGGTGAAATGGATGAAATGGGTGAAATGGGTGAAACGGGTGAAATGGGCTGAAAGGGGTGAAACGGGTGAAACGGGTAAAATGGGTGAAATGGGAGAAACGGGTGAAATGGGTGAAATGATTGAAATGGGTGAAACGGGTGAAATGGGTGAAATGGGCGGAATGGGTGAAATGGGTGGAACGGGTGGAATGGGCGGAATGGGCGTAACGAGGGATACGAGGGGAACGGGCGGAACGGTCGGAACGGGCGGAACGGGTGGCACGGGTGGAACGGGTGGAACGGGCGAATGGGTGGAATGGGTGGAATGGGTGGAATGGGCGAAACGGGCGGAATGGGCGGAATGGGCGGAATGGGCGGAACGGGTGGAACGGGTGGAATGGGCGGAATGGGCGGAACGGGTGGAACGGGCGGAACGGGTGGAATTGTCGGAATGGGTGGAATGGGTGGAATGGGTAAAACGGGTGAAACGGGTGAAATGGGTGAAATGGATGAAATGGGTGAAATGGGTGAAACGGGTGAAATGGGTGAAATGGCTGAAAGGGGTGAAACGGGTGAAACGGGTAAATTGGGTGAAATGGGAGAAACGGGTGAAATGGGTGAAATGGGTGGAACGGGTGGAACGGGTGGAACGGGTGGAACGGGTGGAATGGGCGGAATGGGCGTAACGAGGGATACGAGGTGGAACGGGTGGAACGGGTGGAACGGGTGGAACGGGTGGAACGGGTGGAACGGGTGGAACGGGTGGAACGGGTGGAACGGGTGGAACGGGTGGAACGGGTGGAACGGGTGGAACGGGTGGAATGGGTGGAATGGGCGGAATGGGTGGAACGGGTGGAACGGGTGGAACGGGTGGAACGGGTGGAACGGGTGGAACGGGTGGAACGGGTGGAATGGGCGGAATGGGTGAAATGGGTGAAATGGGTGAAATGGGTGAAATGGGTGAAATGGGTGAAATGGGTGAAACGGGTGAAATGGGCGAAACGGGTGAAACGGGTGGAATGGGTGGAACGGGTGGAACGGGTGGAACGGGTGGAACGGGTGGAACGGGTGGAATGGGTGGAATGGGCGGAATGGGTGGAACGGGTGGAACGGGTGGAATGGGCGGAACGGGTGGAACGGGTGGAACGGGTGGAACGGGTGGAACGGGTGGAACGGGTGGAACGGGTGGAACGGGTGGAACGGGTGGAACGGGTGGAATGGGTGGAACGGGTGGAACGGGTGGAACGGGTGGAACGGGCGGAATGGGTGGGATTGGCGGAATTGGCGGAACGGGTGGAATGGGGGGAACGGGTGGAACGGGGGGAATGGGTGGAACGGGTGGAACGGAACGGGTGGAATGGGCGGAATGGGTGAAATGGGTGAAATGGGTGAAATGGGTGAAATGGGTGAAATGGGTGAAATGGGTGAAATGGGTGAAACGGGTGAAATGGGTGAAATGGGCGAAACGGGTGAAACGGGCGGAATGGGTGGAACGGGTGGAACGGGTGGAACGGGTGGACCGGGTGGAACGGGTGGAACGGGTGGAACGGGTGGAACGGGTGGAACGGGTGGAACGGGTGGAACGGGCGGAATGGGTGAAATGGGTGAAATGGGTGAAATGGGTGAAACGGGTGAAATGGGTGAAATGGGTGAAACGGGTGAAACGGGAGGAATGGGTGGAACGGGTGGAATGGGCGGAATGGGCGGAACGGGTGGAACGGGTGGAATGGCCGGAATTGGCGGAATGGGTGGAATGGGTAAAACGGGTGAAACGGGTGAAATGGGTGAAATGGGTGAAATGGGTGAAATGGGTGAAATGGCTGAAAGGGGTGAAACGGGTGAAACGGGTAAAGTGGGTGAAATGGGAGAAACGGGTGAAATGGGTGAAATGATTGAAATGGGTGAAACGGGTGAAATGGGTGAAATGGGCGGAATGGGTGAAATGGGTGGAATGGGCGGAATGGGCGTAACGAGGGATACGAGGGGAACGGGTGGAACGGGTGGAACGGGTGGAACGGGT
>JAWNKX010000646.1:0-61992 GCA_035041755.1 Cacoxenus indagator | reverse complement strand
ACGGGTGGAACGGCTGAAACGGGTGAAACGGGTGGAACGGGCGGAACAGGCGGAACCTGTGGAACGGGTGGAACGGCTGGATCGGAGGGATCGGGCGGATCGGGCGGAACGGGTGGAACGGGTGGAACGGGCGGAACGGGCGGAACGGGTGGAATGGGCGGAACGAGTGGAACGGGCGGAACAGGCGGAACTAGTGGAACGGGTAGAACGGGGGGAACGGGTGGAACGGGTGGAACGGGTGAAATGGGCGGAACGGGCGGAACGGATGCAACGAGTGGAACGAGTGGAACGCGTGAAATGGGTGAAACCGGCGGATGTTCGGAAGTGCGGAAAGGGTGGAAAGGGTGGAACGGGTGGAACGGGATGGAAAGGGCGGAAAGGGTCGAACGGGTGGAAAGGGGGAACGGGTGGAACCTGCGGAAGGGGTGGAACGGGCGGAACGTTCGGAACGGCTGGAACGGGCGGCACGAGTGAAACGGTAGGAACGGGTGGAACGAGAAACGGGTGGAACGGGTCAAACGGGAGGAACGGGTCAAATGGGAGGAACGGGTGGAACGGGCGGAACGGGCGGAACGGGCGGAACGGGCGGAACGGGCGGAACGGGCGGAACGGGCGGAACGGGTGAAACGTGTGCAACGTGTGAAACGAGTGGAACGGCCGGAACGGCCGGAACGGGCGGAACGGGTGGAACGGCGGAACGGGTGGAACGGGTGGAACGGGTGGAACGGGTGGAACGGGTGGAACGAGCGGAACGAGCGGAACGGGCGGAACGGGCGGAACAGGCGCAACGGGCGCAACGGGCGGAACGGGAGGAACGGGCGGAACGGGCGCAACGGGCGGAACGGGTAGAACGCGCTGAACGGGTGAAACGGGTGAAAAAGGTGGAACGGGTGGAACGGGCGGAATGGGTGGAACGGGTGGAATGGGTGGAAAGGCCGGAACGGGTGGAACGGGCGGAACGGGTGGAACGGGCGGAACGGGTGGAACGGGTGAAACGGGCGGAACGGGCGAAACGGTCGGAACGGGCGGAACCGGTGGAACGTGTGAAACGTGTGGAACGGGTGGAACGGTTGAAAGAGGTAGTGGTGTCACGGGTGAAAGAGGTAGTGGTGTCACGGGTGAAAGAGGTAGTGGTGTCACGGGTGAAACAGGTAGTGGGGAAACGGGTGGAACGGGCGGAACGGGCGGAACGGGCGGAACGGGTGGAACGGGTGGAACGGGTGGAATGGGGAAACAGGTTGTGGGGAAACGGGTGGAACGGGTGGAACGGTTAGAACGCGTGGTAGACGTGGAACGGGTAGTGGTGTCACGGGTGAAAGAGGTAGTGGTGTCACGGGTGAAAGAGGTAGTGGTGCCACGGGTGAAACAGGTAGTGGGGAAACGGGCGGAACGAGCGGAACGGGTGGAACGGGCGGAACAGGCGGAACGGAAAGAGGTAGTGGTGTCACGGGTGAAACAGGTAGTGGGGAAATGGGTGGAACGAGCGGAACAGGCGGAACGGGCGGAACAGGCGGAACGGGCGGAACGGGTGGAACGGGTGAAACGAGCGGAACGGGTGGAACGGGTAAAACCCCTGAAACAGGAAGGGGGGAAACGGTTGGAACGGGGGAAACGGGCGGAACGGGCGGAACGGGTGAAACGGGTGAAACGGGCGAAACGAGCGGAACGGGCGGAACGGGTGGAACGGGTGGAACGGGTGAAACGGGTGGAACCGGTGCAACGGCTGACACGTGTGGAACGTGTGGCACGGGTGGAACGGGCGGAACGGGTGGAACGGGTGGAATGGGTGGAATGTGAAATGGGTGGAATGGGTGGAATGGGTGGAACGGATGGAACGGGTGGAATGGGTGGAATCGGGTGGAACGGGTGGAACGGGTGGAACCGGCGGAACAGGAAGGGGTGGAACGGGTGGAACCGGTGGAACAGGAAAGCGTGGAACAGGAAGGGGTGAAACGAGTGAAACAGGTAGTTGGGAAACGGGCGAAAGGGGTACAACGGATAGAACGCGTGGAAGGCGTGGAACGGATGGAACGGGTAAAACGGGTCAAACAGGTAGTGTGGAAACGGGTGAAACGGGAGGAACGTACGGAACGGGTGAAACGGTTGAAGCGGGAGGAACAGGAAGGGGTGAAACGAGTGAAACATTTAGTTGAGAAACGGATGAAACGGGTGAAACTGGTAGAACGCGTGGAGGGCGTGGAACGGGTTGTGAAAGAAACGAGAGGAACGGGTTGAATGGGTGGAACGGGTGGAACAGGAAGGGGTGAAACGAGTGAAAAAGGTAGTTGGGCAACAGGCGAAACGGGTGAAACGGGTAGAACGGGTAGAACGCGAGGAAGGCGTGGAACGGGTGGAACGGGTAAAACGGGCGAAACAGGTAGTGGGGGAACGGGCGGAACGGGTGGAACGGGTGGAACGGGAAGGGTGGAAAAGGAAGGGGTGAAACGAGTGAAACAGGTAGTTGAGAAACGGATGAAACGGGTGAAACTGGTAGAGCGTGTGGAAGGCGTGGAACGGGTTGTGAAAGAAACGGGTGGAACGGGTGGAACGGGTGGAACGGCGCGGAACGGGCGGAACGGGTGGAACGGGCGGAACGGGTGGAACGGGTGGAACGGGAAGGGGTGGAACAGGAAGGGGTGAAACGAGTGAAACAGGTAGTTGGGAAACGGGCGAAAGGGCGAGTTCCGTGTCCGGAACTCTTGAATTCCATTAATTTTCCTGGCATACCCAACCTCCGGATTCCAACAAGTGAGGTGCCATTCGAAAGGAAATTTCGTCAGGATTTCGAAAATGCTAACCATTCTGAGATCGGTCCATTGGTTCTCCGGAGAGGATGAAAACACCGGTAATAATTCGGATAATCTTAATTCCGTATCTTATCGGAAATATTGAATTCCATTAATTTTCCTGGCATACCCAACCTCCGGATTCCAACAAGTGAGGTGCCATTCGAAAGGAAATTTCGTCAGGATTTCGAAAATGCTAACCATTCTGAGATCGGTCTATTGGTTCTCCGGAGAGGATGAAAACACCGGAAATAATTCGGAAAATCTCAATTCCGTATCCGGAACTCTTGAATTCCATTAATTTTCCTGGCATACCCAACCTCCGGATTCCAACAAGTGAGGTGCCATTCGAAAGGAAATTTCGTCAGGATTTCGAAAATGCTAACCATTCTGAGATCGGTCCATTGGTTCTCCGGAGAGGATAAAAACACCGGAAATAATTCGGAAAATCTCAATTCCGTATCCGGATTTCTTGAATTCCATTAACTTTCCTGGCATACCCAACCTCCGGATTCCAACAAGTGAGGTGCCATTCGAAAGGAAATTTCGTCAGGATTTCGAAAATGCTAACCATTCTGAGATCGGTCCATTGGTTCTCCGGAGAGGATAAAAACACCGGAAATAATTCGGAAAATCTCAATTCCGTATCCGGAACTCTTGAATTCCATTAATTTTCCTGGCATACCCAACCTCCGGATTCCAACAAGTGAGGTGCCATTCGAAAGGAAATTTCGTCAGGATTTCGAAAATGCTAACCATTCTGAGATCGGTCCATTTGTTCTCCGGAGAGGATAAAAACACCGGAAATAATTCGGAAAATCTCAATTCCGTATCCGGATTTCTTGAATTCCATTAACTTTCCTGGCATACCCAACCTCCGGATTCCAACAAGTGAGGTGTCATTCGAAAGGAAATTTCGTCAGGATTTCGAAAATGCTAACCATTCTGAGATCGGTCCATTGGTTCTCCGGAGAGGATAAAAACACCTGTAATAATTCGGAAAATCTCAATTCCGTATCTTCTACGAAACTCTTGCATTCAATTAATTTTCTTGGCATACCCAACCTCCGGATTCCAACAAATGAGGAGCCATTCGAAATGAAAATGCTAACCATTTTGAGATCGGTTCATTGGTTGTTCGGAGAGGATGAAAACACCGGTAATAATTCGGATAATCTTAATTCCGTATCTTCATCAGAAATATTGAATTACATTAATTTTCCTGGCATACCCAACCTCCGGATTCCAACAAGTGAGGTGCCATTCGAAAGGAAATTTCGACAGGATTTCGAAAATGCTAACCATTCTGAGATCGGTCATTGGTTCTCCGGAGAGGATAAAAACACCGGAAATAATTCGGAAAATCTCAATTCCGTATCCGGAACTCTTGAATTCCATTAATTTTCCTGGCATACCCAACCTCCGGATTCCAACAAGTGAGGTGCCATTCGAAAGGAAATTTCGTCAGGATTTCGAAAATGCTAACCATTCTGAGATCGGTCCATTGGTTCTCCGGAGAGGATAAAAACACCGGTAATAATTCGGAAAATCTCAATTCCGTATCCGGAACTCTTGAATTCCATTAATTTTCCTGGCATACCCAACCTCCGGATTCCAACAAGTGAGGTGCCATTCGAGATCGAAAATGCTAACCATTTGAGATCGGTCATTGGTTCTCCGGAGAGGATAAAACACCGGAAATAATTCGGAAAATCTCAATTCCGTATCTTCTCGAACTCTTGAATTCCATTAATTTTCCTGGCATACCCAACCTCCGGATTCCAACAAGTGAGGTGCCATTCGAAAGGAAATTTCGTCAGGATTTCGAAAATGCTAACCATTCTGAGATCGGTCCATTGGTTCTCCGGAGAGGATAAAAACACCGGTAATAATTCGGAAAATCTCAATTCCGTATCTTCACGGAACTCTTGCATTCCATTAATTTTCCTGGCATACCCAACCTCCGGATTCCAACAAGTGAGGTGCCATCGAAAGGAAATTTCGACAGGATTTCGAAAATGCTAACCATTCTGAGATCGGTCCATTGGTTCTCCGGAGAGGATGAAAACACCGGAAATAATTCGGAAAATCTCAATTCCGTATCTTCATCGGAAATATTGCATTCCATTAATTTTCCTGGCATACCCAACCTCCGGATTCCCTGAACAAGATGACGGTCACGGATGCCATTCGAAAGGAACATTTCGTCAGGATTTCGAAAATGCTAACCATTCTGAGATCGGTCATTGGTTCTCCGGAGAGGATAAAAACACCGGAAATAATTCGGAAAATCTCAATTCCGTATCCGGAACTCTTGAATTCCATTAATTTTCCTGGCATACCCAACCTCCGGATTCCAACAAGTGAGGTGCCATTCGAAAGGAAATTTCGTCAGGATTTCGAAAATGCTAACCATTCTGAGATCGGTCCATTGGTTCTCCGGAGAGGATAAAAACACCGGAAATAATTCGGAAAATCTCAATTCCGTATCCGGAACTCTTGAATTCCATTAATTTTCCTGGCATACCCAACCTCCGGATTCCAACAAGTGAGGTGCCATTCGAAAGGAAATTTCGTCAGGATTTCGAAAATGCTAACCATTCTGAGATCGGTCCATTGGTTCTCCGGAGAGGATAAAAACACCTGTAATAATTCGGAAAATCTCAATTCCGTATCTTCTACGAAACTCTTGCATTCAATTAATTTTCTTGGCATACCCAACCTCCGGATTCCAACAAATGAGGAGCCATTCGAAATGAAAATGCTAACCATTTTGAGATCGGTTCATTGGTTGTTCGGAGAGGATGAAAACACCGGTAATAATTCGGATAATCTTAATTCCGTATCTTCATCAGAAATATTGAATTACATTAATTTTCCTGGCATACCCAACCTCCGGATTCCAACAAGTGAGGTGCCATTCGAAAGGAAATTTCGTCAGGATTTCGAAAATGCTAACCATTCTGAGATCGGTCCATTGGTTCTCCGGAGAGGATAAAAACACCGGAAATAATTCGGAAAATCTCAATTCCGTATCTTCTACGGAACTCTTGCATTCCATTAATTTTCTTGGCATACCCAACCTCCGGATTCCAACAAATGAGGAGCCATTCGAAATGAAAATGCTAACCATTTTGAGATCGGTCATTGGTTGTTCGGAGAGGATGAAAACACCGGTAATAATTCGGATAATCTTAATTCCGTATCTCCGGAAATATTGAATTCCATTAACTTTCCTGGCATACCCAACCTTCGGATTCATTCCGATCCGGAATTTGAATTCCATTAATTTTCCTGGCATACCCAACCTCCGGATTCCAACAAGTGAGGTGCCATTCGAAAGGAAATTTCGTCAGGATTTCGAAAATGCTAACCATTCTGAGATCGGTCCATTGGTTCTCCGGAGAGGATAAAAACACCGGAAATAATTCGGAAAATCTCAATTCCGTATCCGGAACTCTTGAATTCCATTAATTTTCCTGGCATACCCAACCTCCGGATTCCAACAAGTGAGGTGCCATTCGAAAGGAAATTTCGTCAGGATTTCGAAAATGCTAACCATTCTGAGATCGGTCCATTGGTTCTCCGGAGAGGATAAAAACACCGGAAATAATTCGGAAAATCTCAATTCCGTATCCGGAACTCTTGAATTCCATTAATTTTCCTGGCATACCCAACCTCCGGATTCCAACAAGTGAGGTGCCATTCGAAAGGAAATTTCGTCAGGATTTCGAAAATGCTAACCATTCTGAGATCGGTCCATTGGTTCTCCGGAGAGGATAAAAACACCGGAATAATTCGGAAAATCTCAATTCCGTATCCGGAACTCTTGAATTCTAATTTCTCCTCCGGATTCCAACAAGTGAGGTGCCATTCGAAAGGAAATTTCGTCAGGATTTCGAAAATGCTAACCATTCTGAGATCGGTCCATTGGTTCTCCGGAGAGGATAAAACACCGGAAATAATTCGGAAAATCTCAATTCCGTATCCGGAACTCTTGAATTCCATTAATTTTCCTGGCATACCCAACCTCCGGATTCCAACAAGTGAGGTGCCATTCGAAAGGAAATTTCGTCAGGATTTCGAAAATGCTAACCATTCTGAGATCGGTCCATTGGTTCTCCGGAGAGGATAAAAACACCGGAAATAATTCGGAAAATCTCAATTCCGTATCTACGGAACTCTTGAATTCCATTAATTTTCCTGGCATACCCAACCTCCGGATTCCAACAAGTGAGGTGCCATTCGAAAGGAAATTTCGTCAGGATTTCGAAAATGCTAACCATTCTGAGATCGGTCCATTGGTTCTCCGGAGAGGATGAAAACACCGGAAATAATTCGGAAAATCTCAATTCCGTATCCGGAACTCTTGAATTCCATTAATCTTTCCTGGTCTGGCATACCCAACCTCCGGATTCCAACAAGTGAGGTGCCATTCGAAAGGAAATTTCGTCAGGATTTCGAAAATGCTAACCATTCTGAGATCGGTCCATTGGTTCTCCGGAGAGGATAAAAACACCGGAAATAATTCGGAAAATCTCAATTCCGTATCCGGAACTCTTGAATTCCATTAATTTTCCTGGCATACCCAACCTCCGGATTCCAACAAGTGAGGTGCCATTCGAAAGGAAATTTCGTCAGGATTTCGAAAATGCTAACCATTCTGAGATCGGTCCATTGGTTCTCCGGAGAGGATAAAAACACCGGAAATAATTCGGAAAATCTCAATTCCGTATCCGGATTTCTTGAATTCCATTAATTTTCCTGGCATACCCAACCTCCGGATTCCAACAAGTGAGGTGTCATTCGAAAGGAAATTTCGTCAGGATTTCGAAAATGCTAACCATTCTGAGATCGGTCCATTGGTTCTCCGGAGAGGATAAAAACACCTGTAATAATTCGGAAAATCTCAATTCCGTATCTTCTACGAAACTCTTGCATTCAATTAATTTTCTTGGCATACCCAACCTCCGGATTCCAACAAATGAGGAGCCATTCGAAATGAAAATGCTAACCATTTTGAGATCGGTTCATTGGTTGTTCGGAGAGGATGAAAACACCGGTAATAATTCGGATAATCTTAATTCCGTATCTTCATCAGAAATATTGAATTACATTAATTTTCCTGGCATACCCAACCTCCGGATTCCAACAAGTGAGGTGCCATTCGAAAGGAAATTTCGACAGGATTTCGAAAATGCTAACCATTCTGAGATCGGTCATTGGTTCTCCGGAGAGGATAAAAACACCCGAAATATTTCGGAAAATCTCAATTCCGTAACTTCTACGGAACTCTTGCATTCCATGAATTTTCTTGGCATACCCAACCTCCGGATTCCAACAAATGAGGAACCATTCGAAATGAAAATGCTAACCATTTTGAGATCGGTACATTGGTTGTTCGCAGAGGATGAAAACACCGGTAATAATTCGGATAATCTTAATTCCGTATCTTCATCGGAAATATTGCATTCCATTAATTTTCCTTGCATACCCAACCTCCGGATTCCAACAGGTGAGGAGCCATTTGAAATGAAAATGCTAACCATTTTGAGATCGGTCCATTGGTTGTTCGGAGAGGATGAAAACACCGGTAATAATTCGGATAATCTTAATTCCGTATCTTCATCGGAAATCTTGAATTCCATTAATTTTCCTGGCATACCCAACCTCCGGATTCCAACAAGTGAGGTGCCATTCGAAAGGAAATTTCGTCAGGATTTCGAAAATGCTAACCATTCTGAGATCGGTCATTGGTTCTCCGGAGAGGATAAAACACCGGAAATAATTCGGAAATCTAATTCCGTATCCGGATCTTGCTAATTCCGGATACCGGTCCATTCGGGATCGAAATGCTAACCATTCTGAGATCGGTCATTGGTTCTCCGGAGAGGATAAAACACCGGAAATAATTCGGAAAATCTCAATTCCGTATCCGGAACTCTTGAATTCCATTAATTTTCCTGGCATACCCAACCTCCGGATTCCAACAAGTGAGGTGCCATTCGAAAGGAAATTTCGTCAGGATTTCGAAAATGCTAACCATTCTGAGATCGGTCCATTGGTTCTCCGGAGAGGATAAAAACACCGGAAATAATTCGGAAAATCTCAATTCCGTATCCGGAACTCTTGAATTCCATTAATTTTCCTGGCATACCCAACCTCCGGATTCCAACAAGTGAGGTGCCATTCGAAAGGAAATTTCGTCAGGATTTCGAAAATGCTAACCATTCTGAGATCGGTCCATTGGTTCTCCGGAGAGGATAAAAACACCGGAAATAATTCGGAAAATCTCAATTCCGTATCCGGAATCTTGAATTCCATTAATTTTCCTGGCATACCCAACCTCCGGATTCCAACAAGTGAGGTGCCATTCGAAAGGAAATTTCGAATTTCGAAAATGCTAACCATTCTGAGATCGGTCCATTGGTTCTCCGGAGAGGATAAAAACACCGGAAATAATTCGGAAAATCTCAATTCCGTATCTTCGGAACTCTTGCATTCCATTAATTTTCCTGGCATACCCAACCTCCGGATTCCAACAAGTGAGGTGCCATTCGAAAGGAAATTTCGTCAGGATTTCGAAAATGCTAACCATTCTGAGATCGGTCCATTGGTTCTCCGGAGAGGATAAAAACACCGGAAATAATTCGGAAAATCTCAATTCCGTATCCGGAACTCTTGAATTCCATTAATTTTCCTGGCATACCCAACCTCCGGATTCCAACAAGTGAGGTGCCATTCGAAAGGAAATTTCGTCAGGATTTCGAAAATGCTAACCATTCTGAGATCGGTCCATTGGTTCTCCGGAGAGGATGAAAACACCGGAAATAATTCGGAAAATCTCAATTCCGTATCCGGAACTCTTGAATTCCATTAATTTTCCTGGCATACCCAACCTCCGGATTCCAACAAGTGAGGTGCCATTCGAAAGGAAATTTCGTCAGGTCGATACACCGGAAATAATTCGGAAATCAATTCCGTATCCGGACTTGAATTCCATTAATTTTCCTGGCATACCCAACCTCCGGATTCCAACAAGTGAGGTGCATTCGAAAGGAAATTTCGTCAGGATTTCGAAAATGCTAACCATTCTGAGATCGGTCCATTTGTTCTCCGGAGAGGATAAAAACACCGGAAATAATTCGGAAAATCTCAATTCCGTATCCGGATTTCTTGAATTCCATTAACTTTCCTGGCATACCCAACCTCCGGATTCCAACAAGTGAGGTGTCATTCGAAAGGAAATTTCGTCAGGATTTCGAAAATGCTAACCATTCTGAGATCGGTCCATTGGTTCTCCGGAGAGGATAAAAACACCTGTAATAATTCGGAAAATCTCAATTCCGTATCTTCTACGAAACTCTTGCATTCAATTAATTTTCTTGGCATACCCAACCTCCGGATTCCAACAAATGAGGAGCCATTCGAAATGAAAATGCTAACCATTTTGAGATCGGTTCATTGGTTGTTCGGAGAGGATGAAAACACCGGTAATAATTCGGATAATCTTAATTCCGTATCTTCATCAGAAATATTGAATTACATTAATTTTCCTGGCATACCCAACCTCCGGATTCCAACAAGTGAGGTGCCATTCGAAAGGAAATTTCGACAGGATTTCGAAAATGCTAACCATTCTGAGATCGGTCATTGGTTCTCCGGAGAGGATAAAAACACCCGAAATATTTCGGAAAATCTCAATTCCGTAACTTCTACGGAACTCTTGCATTCCATGAATTTTCTTGGCATACCCAACCTCCGGATTCCAACAAATGAGGAACCATTCGAAATGAAAATGCTAACCATTTTGAGATCGGTACATTGGTTGTTCGCAGAGGATGAAAACACCGGTAATAATTCGGATAATCTTAATTCCGTATCTTCATCGGAAATATTGCATTCCATTAATTTTCCTTGCATACCCAACCTCCTAATTCCAACAGGTGAGGAGCCATTTGAAATGAAAATGCTAACCATTTTGAGATCGGTCCATTGGTTGTTGGGAGAGGATGAAAACACCGGTAATAATTCGGATAATCTTAATTCCGTATCTTCATCAGAAATATTGAATTACATTAATTTTCCTGGCATACCCAACCTCCGGATTCCAACAAGTGAGGTGCCATTCGAAAGGAAATTTCGTCAGGATTTCGAAAATGCTAACCATTCTGAGATCGGTCCATTGGTTCTCCGGAGAGGATAAAAACACCGGAAATAATTCGGAAAATCTCAATTCCGTATCCGGAACTCTTGAATTCCATTAATTTTCCTGGCATACCCAACCTCCGGATTCCAACAAGTGAGGTGCCATTCGAAAGGAAATTTCGTCAGGATTTCGAAAATGCTAACCATTCTGAGATCGGTCCATTGGTTCTCCGGAGAGGATAAAAACACCGGAAATAATTCGGAAAATCTCAATTCCGTATCCGGAACTCTTGAATTCCATTAATTTTCCTGGCATACCCAACCTCCGGATTCCAACAAGTGAGGTGCCATTCGAAAGGAAATTTCGTCAGGATTTCGAATGGCACCTCACTTGTTGGAATCCGGAGGTTGGGTATGCCAGGAAAATTAATGGAATTCAAGAGTTCCGGATACGGAATTGAGATTTTCCGAATTATTTCCGGTGTTTTTATCCTCTCCGGAGAACCAATGGACCGATCTCAGAATGGTTAGCATTTTCGAAATCCTGACGAAATTTCCTTTCGAATGGCACCTCACTTGTTGGAATCCGGAGGTTGGGTATGCCAGGAAAATTAATGGAATTCAAGAGTTCCGGATACGGAATTGAGATTTTCCGAATTATTTCCGGTGTTTTTATCCTCTCCGGAGAACCAATGGACCGATCTCAGAATGGTTAGCATTTTCGAAATCCTGACGAAATTTCCTTTCGAATGGCACCTCACTTGTTGGAATCCGGAGGTTGGGTATGCCAGGAAAATTAATGGAATTCAAGAATTCCGGATACGGAATTGAGATTTTCCGAATTATTTCCGGTGTTTTTATCCTCTCCGGAGAACCAATGGACCGATCTCAGAATGGTTAGCATTTTCGAAATCCTGACGAAATTTCCTTTCGAATGGCACCTCACTTGTTGGAATCCGGAGGTTGGGTATGCCAGGAAAATTAATGGAATTCAAGAGTTCCGGATACGGAATTGAGATTTTCCGAATTATTTCCGGTGTTTTCATCCTCTCCGGAGAACCAATAGACCGATCTCAGAATGGTTAGCATTTTCGAAATCCTGTCGAAATTTCCTTTCGAATGGCACCTCACTTGTTGGAATCCGGAGGTTGGGTATGCCAGGAAAATTAATGTAATTCAATATTTCTGATGAAGATACGGAATTAAGATTATCCGAATTATTACCGGTGTTTTCATCCTCTCCGAACAACCAATGAACCGATCTCAAAATGGTTAGCATTTTCATTTCGAATGGCTCCTCATTTGTTGGAATCCGGAGGTTGGGTATGCCAAGAAAATTAATTGAATGCAAGAGTTTCGTAGAAGATACGGAATTGAGATTTTCCGAATTATTACAGGTGTTTTTATCCTCTCCGGAGAACCAATGGACCGATCTCAGAATGGTTAGCATTTTCGAAATCCTGACGAAATTTCCTTTCGAATGACACCTCACTTGTTGGAATCCGGAGGTTGGGTATGCCAGGAAAGTTAATGGAATTCAAGAGTTCCGGATACGGAATTGAGATTTTCCGAATTATTTCCGGTGTTTTTATCCTCTCCGGAGAACCAATGGACCGATCTCAGAATGGTTAGCATTTTCGAAATCCTGACGAAATTTCCTTTCGAATGGCACCTCACTTGTTGGAATCCGGAGGTTGGGTATGCCAGGAAAATTAATGGAATTCAAGAGTTCCGGATACGGAATTGAGATTTTCCGAATTATTTCCGGTGTTTTTATCCTCTCCGGAGAACCAATGGACCGATCTCAGAATGGTTAGCATTTTCGAAATCCTGACGAAATTTCCTTTCGAATGGCACCTCACTTGTTGGAATCCGGAGGTTGGGTATGCCAGGAAAATTAATGGAATTCAAGAGTTCCGGATACGGAATTGAGATTTTCCGAATTATTTCCGGTGTTTTCATCCTCTCCGGAGAACCAATGGACCGATCTCAGAATGGTTAGCATTTTCGAAATCCTGACGAAATTTCCTTTCGAATGGCACCTCACTTGTTGGAATCCGGAGGTTGGGTATGCCAGGAAAATTAATGGAATTCAAGAGTTCCGGATACGGAATTGAGATTTTCCGAATTATTTCCGGTGTTTTTATCCTCTCCGGAGAACCAATGGACCGATCTCAGAATGGTTAGCATTTTCGAAATCCTGACGAAATTTCCTTTCGAATGGCACCTCACTTGTTGGAATCCGGAGGTTGGGTATGCCAGGAAAATTAATGGAATTCAAGAGATCCGGATACGGAATTGAGATTTTCCGAATTATTTCCGGTGTTTTTATCCTCTCCGGAGAACCAATGGACCGATCTCAGAATGGTTAGCATTTTCGAAATCCTGACGAAATTTCCTTTCGAATGGCACCTCACTTGTTGGAATCCGGAGGTTGGGTATGCCAGGAAAATTAATGGAATTCAAGAGTTCCGGATACGGAATTGAGATTTTCCGAATTATTTCCGGTGTTTTTATCCTCTCCGGAGAACCAATTAACCGATCTCAGAATGGTTAGCATTTTCGAAATCCTGACGAAATTTCCTTTCGAATGGCACCTCACTTGTTGGAATCCGGAGGTTGGGTATGCCAGGAAAATTAATGGAATTCAATATTTCCGATGAAGATACGGAATTAAGATTATCCGAATTATTACCGGTGTTTTCATCCTCTCCCAACAACCAATGGACCGATCTCAAAATGGTTAGCATTTTCATTTCAAATGGCTCCTCACCTGTTGGAATCCGGAGGTTGGGTATGCCAGGAAAATTAATGGAATGCAATATTTCCGATGAAGATACGGAATTAAGATTATCCGAATTATTACCGGTGTTTTCATCCTCTGCGAACAACCAATGTACCGATCTCAAAATGGTTAGCATTTTCATTTCGAATGGTTCCTCATTTGTTGGAATCCGGAGGTTGGGTATGCCAAGAAAATTCATGGAATGCAAGAGTTCCGTAGAAGTTACGGAATTGAGATTTTCCGAAATATTTCGGGTGTTTTTATCCTCTCCGGAGAACCAATGACCGATCTCAGAATGGTTAGCATTTTCGAAATCCTGTCGAAATTTCCTTTCGAATGGCACCTCACTTGTTGGAATCCGGAGGTTGGGTATGCCAGGAAAATTAATGTAATTCAATATTTCTGATGAAGATACGGAATTAAGATTATCCGAATTATTACCGGTGTTTTCATCCTCTCCGAACAACCAATGAACCGATCTCAAAATGGTTAGCATTTTCATTTCGAATGGCTCCTCATTTGTTGGAATCCGGAGGTTGGGTATGCCAAGAAAATTAATTGAATGCAAGAGTTTCGTAGAAGATACGGAATTGAGATTTTCCGAATTATTACAGGTGTTTTTATCCTCTCCGGAGAACCAATGGACCGATCTCGTGCATTTTCGAAATCCTGACGAAATTTCCTTTCGAATGACACCTCACTTGTTGGAATCCGGAGGTTGGGTATGCCAGGAAAATTAATGGAATTCAAGAGTTCCGGATACGGAATTGAGATTTTCCGAATTATTTCCGGTGTTTTTATCCTCTCCGGAGAACCAATGGACCGATCTCAGAATGGTTAGCATTTTCGAAATCCTGACGAAATTTCCTTTCGAATGGCACCTCACTTGTTGGAATCCGGAGGTTGGGTATGCCAGGAAAGTTAATGGAATTCAAGAAATCCGGATACGGAATTGAGATTTTCCGAATTATTTCCGGTGTTTTTATCCTCTCCGGAGAACCAATGGACCGATCTCAGAATGGTTAGCATTTTCGAAATCCTGACAAAATTTCCTTTCGAATGGCACCTCACTTGTTGGAATCCGGAGGTTGGGTATGCCAGGAAAATTAATGGAATTCAAGAGTTCCGGATACGGAATTGAGATTTTCCGAATTTTTTCCGGTGTTTTCATCCTCTTCTGAGAACCACTAGACCGATCTCAGAATGGTTAGCATTTTCGAAATCCTGTCGAAATTTCCTTTCGATTGGCACCTCACTTGTAGGAATCCGGAGGTTGGGTATGCAAGGAAAATTAATGGAATGCAATATTTCCGATGAAGATACGGAATTAAGATTATCCGAATTATTACAGGTATTTTCATCCCGTCCGGAGAACCAATGGACCGATCTCAGAATGGTTAGCATTTTCGAAATCCTGACGAAATTTCCTTTCGAATGGCACCTCACTTGTTGGAATCCGGAGGTTGGGTATGCCAGGAAAATTAATGGAATTCAAGAGTTCCGGATACGGAATTGAGATTTTCCGAATTATTTCCGGTGTTTTTATCCTCTCCGGAGAACCAATGGACCGATCTCAGAATGGTTAGCATTTTCGAAATCCTGACGAAATTTCCTTTCGAATGGCACCTCACTTGTTGGAATCCGGAGGTTGGGTATGCCAGGAAAATTAATGGAATTCAAGAGTTCCGGATACGGAATTGAGATTTTCCGAATTATTTCCGGTGTTTTTATCCTCTCCGGAGAACCAATGGACCGATCTCAGAATGGTTAGCATTTTCGAAATCCTGACGAAATTTCCTTTCGAATGGCACCTCACTTGTTGGAATCCGGAGGTTGGGTATGCCAGGAAAATTAATGGAATTCAAGAGTTCCGGATACGGAATTGAGATTTTCCGACTTATTTCCGGTGATTTATCGATTCAAGAGTTCCGGATACGGAATTGAGATTTTCCGAATTATTTCCGGTGTTTTCATCCTCTCCGGAGAACCAATGGACCGATCTCAGAATGGTTAGCATTTTCGAAATCCTGACGAAATTTCCTTTCGAATGGCACCTCACTTGTTGGAATCCGGAGGTTGGGTATGCCAGGAAAATTAATGGAATGCAAGAGTTCCGAGAAGATACGGAATTGAGATTTTCCGAATTATTTCCGGTGTTTTCATCCTCTCCGGAGAACCAATGGACCGATCTCAGAATGGTTAGCATTTTCGAAATCCTGACGAAATTTCCTTTCGAATGGCACCTCACTTGTTGGAATCCGGAGGTTGGGTATGCCAGGAAAATTAATGGAATTCAAGAGTTCCGAGAAGATACGGAATTGAGATTTTCCGAATTATTTCCGGTGTTTTCATCCTCTCCGGAGAACCAATGGACCGATCTCAGAATGGTTAGCATTTTCGAAATCCTGACGAAATTTCCTTTCGAATGGCACCTCACTTGTTGGAATCCGGAGGTTGGGTATGCCGGAAAGATTAATTTTGATCCTCTCCGGAGAACCAATGGACCGATCTCAGAATGGTTAGCATTTTCGAAATCCTGACGAAATTTCCTTTCGAATGGCACCTCACTTGTTGGAATCCGGAGGTTGGGTATGCCAGGAAAATTAATGGAATTCAAGAGTTCCGGATACGGAATTGAGATTTTCCGAATTATTTCCGGTGTTTTCATCCTCTCCGGAGAACCAATGGACCGATCTCAGAATGGTTAGCATTTTCGAAATCCTGACGAAATTTCCTTTCGAATGGCACCTCACTTGTTGGAATCCGGAGGTTGGGTATGCCAGGAAAATTAATGGAATTCAATATTTCCGATGAAGATACGGAATTAAGATTATCCGAATTATTACCGGTGTTTTCATCCTCTCCGAACAACCAATGGACCGATCTCAAAATGGTTAGCATTTTCATTTCGAATGGCTCCTCATTTGTTGGAATCCGGAGGTTGGGTATGCCAAGAAAATTAATGGAATGCAAGAGTTTCGAGAAGTTACGGAATTGAGATTTTCCGAATTATTACAGGTGTTTTCATCCTCTCCGGAGAACCAATGGACCGATCTCAGAATGGTTAGCATTTTCGAAATCCTGACGAAATTTCCTTTCGAATGACACCTCACTTGTTGGAATCCGGAGGTTGGGTATGCAAGGAAAATTAATGGAATGCAATATTTCCGATGAAGATACGGAATTAAGATTATCCGAATTATTACCGGTGTTTTCATCCTCTGCGAACAACCAATGTACCGATCTCAAAATGGTTAGCATTTTCATTTCGAATGGTTCCTCATTTGTTGGAATCCGGAGGTTGGGTATGCCAAGAAAATTCATGGAATGCAAGAGTTCCGTAGAAGTTACGGAATTGAGATTTTCCGAAATATTTCGGGTGTTTTTATCCTCTCCGGAGAACCAATGACCGATCTCAGAATGGTTAGCATTTTCGAAATCCTGTCGAAATTTCCTTTCGAATGGCACCTCACTTGTTGGAATCCGGAGGTTGGGTATGCCAGGAAAATTAATGAAATTCAATATTTCTGATGAAGATACGGAATTAAGATTATCCGAATTATTACCGGTGTTTTCATCCTCTCCGAACAACCAATGAACCGATCTCAAAATGGTTAGCATTTTCATTTCGAATGGCTCCTCATTTGTTGGAATCCGGAGGTTGGCTATGCCAAGAAAATTAATTGAATGCAAGAGTTTCGTAGAAGATACGGAATTGAGATTTTCCGAATTATTACAGGTGTTTTTATCCTCTCCGGAGAACCAATGGACCGATCTCAGAATGTTTAGCATTTTCGAAATCCTGACGAAATTTCCTTTCGAATGACACCTCACTTGTTGGAATCCGGAGGTTGGGTATGCCAGGAAAGTTAATGGAATTCAAGAAATCCGGATACGGAATTGAGATTTTCCGAATTATTTCCGGTGTTTTTATCCTCTCCGGAGAACAAATGGACCGATCTCAGAATGGTTGGCATTTTCGAAATCCTGACGAAATTTCCTTTCGAATGACACCTCACTTGTTGGAATCCGGAGGTTGGGTATGCCAGGAAAATTAATGGAATTCAAGAGTTCCGGATACGGAATTGAGATTTTCCGAATTATTTCCGGTGTTTTTATCCTCTCTGGAGAACCAAAGGACCGATCTCAGAATGGTAAGCATTTTCGAAATCCTGACGAAATTTCCTTTCGAATGGCACCTCACTTGTTGGAATCCGGAGGTTGAGTATGCCAGGAAAGTTAATGGAATTTGAGTATGCCAGTTGGAATTCAAGAAATCCGGATACGGAATTGAGATTTTCCGAATTATTTCCGGTGTTTTTATCCTCTCCGGAGAACAAATGGACCGATCTCAGAATGGTTAGCATTTTCGAAATCCTGTCGAAATTTCCTTTTGATTGGCACCTCACTTGTAGGAATCCGGAGGTTGAGTATGCAAAGAAAATTAATGGAATGCAATATTTCCGATGAAGATACGGAATTAAGATTATACGAATTATTACAGGTATTTTCATCCCGTCCGGAGAACCAATGGGCCGATCTCAGAATGGTTAGCACTTTCGAAATCCTGACGAAATTTCCTTTCGAATGACACCTCACTTGTTGGAATCCGGAGGTTGGGTATGCCAGGAAAATTAATGGAATTCAAGAGTTCCGGACACGGAACTCGCCCTTTCGCCCGTTTCCCAACTACCTGTTTCACTCGTTTCACCCCTTCCTGTTCCACCCCTTCCCGTTCCACCCGTTCCACCCGTTCCGCCCGTTCCACCCGTTCCGCCCGTTCCGCGCCGTTCCGCCCGTTCCACCCGTTCCACCCGTTTCTTTCACAACCCGTTCCACGCCTTCCACACGCTCTACCAGTTTCACCCGTTTCATCCGTTTCTCAACTACCTGTTTCACTCGTTTCACCCCTTCCTTTTCCACCCTTCCCGTTCCACCCGTTCCACCCGTTCCGCCCGTTCCCCCACTACCTGTTTCGCCCGTTTTACCCGTTCCACCCGTTCCACGCCTTCCTCGCGTTCTACCCGTTCTACCCGTTTCACCCGTTTCGCCTGTTGCCCAACTACCTTTTTCACTCGTTTCACCCCTTCCTGTTCCACCCGTTCCACCCATTCAACCCGTTCCTCTCGTTTCTTTCACAACCCGTTCCACGCCCTCCACGCGTTCTACCAGTTTCACCCGTTTCATCCGTTTCTCGACTAAATGTTTCACTCGTTTCACCCCTTCCTGTTCCTCCCGCTTCAACCGTTTCACCCGTTCCGTACGTTCCTCCCGTTTCACCCGTTTCCACACTACCTGTTTGACCCGTTTTACCCGTTCCATCCGTTCCACGCCTTCCACGCGTTCTATCCGTTGTACCCCTTTCGCCCGTTTCCCAACTACCTGTTTCACTCGTTTCACCCCTTCCTGTTCCACGCTTTCCTGTTCCACCGGTTCCACCCGTTCCACCCCTTCCTGTTCCGCCGGTTCCACCCGTTCCACCCGTTCCACCCATTCCACCCATTCCACCCGTTCCATCCGTTCCACCCATTCATTCCACCCATTTCACATTCCACCCATTCCACCCGTTCCACCCGTTCCGCCCGTTCCACCCGTGCCACACGTTCCACACGTGTCAGCCGTTGCACCGGTTCCACCCGTTTCACCCGTTCCACCCGTTCCACCCGTTCCGCCCGTTCCGCTCGTTTCGCCCGTTTCACCCGTTTCACCCGTTCCGCCCGTTCCGCCCGTTTCCCCCGTTCCAACCGTTTCCCCCCTTCCTGTTTCAGGGGTTTTACCCGTTCCACCCGTTCCGCTCGTTTCACCCGTTCCACCCGTTCCGCCCGTTCCGCCTGTTCCGCCCGTTCCGCCTGTTCCGCTCGTTCCACCCATTTCCCCACTACCTGTTTCACCCGTGACACCACTACCTCTTTCCGTTCCGCCTGTTCCGCCCGTTCCACCCGTTCCGCTCGTTCCGCCCGTTTCCCCACTACCTGTTTCACCCGTGGAACCACTACCTCTTTCACCCGTGACACCACTACCTCTTTCACCCGTGACACCACTACCCGTTCCACGTCTACCACGCGTTCTAACCGTTCCACCCGTTCCACCCGTTTCCCCACAACCTGTTTCATCCACGTTCCACCCGTTCCACCCGTTCCGCCCGTTCCGCCCGTTCCACCCGTTTCCCCACTACCTGTTTCACCCGTACCACCACTACCTCTTTCACCCGTGACACCACTACCTCTTTCACCCGTGACACCACTACCTCTTTCAACCGTTCCACCCGTTCCACACGTTTCACACGTTCCACCGGTTCCGCCCGTTCCGACCGTTTCGCCCGTTCCGCCCGTTTCACCCGTTCCACCCGTTCCGCCCGTTCCACCCGTTCCGCCCGTTCCACCCGTTCCGGCCTTTCCACCCATTCCACCCGTTCCACCCATTCCGCCCGTTCCACCCGTTCCACCTTTTTCACCCGTTTCACCCGTTCAGCGCGTTCTACCCGTTCCGCCCGTTGCGCCCGTTCCGCCCGTTCCTCCCGTTCCGCCCGTTGCGCCCGTTGCGCCTGTTCCGCCCGTTCCGCCCGTTCCGCTCGTTCCGCTCGTTCCACCCGTTCCACCCGTTCCACCCGTTCCACCCGTTCCACCCGTTCCGCCGTTCCACCCGTTCCGCCCGTTCCGGCCGTTCCGGCCGTTCCACTCGTTTCACACGTTGCACACGTTTCACCCGTTCCGCCCGTTCCGCCCGTTCCGCCCGTTCCGCCCGTTCCGCCCGTTCCGCCCGTTCCGCCCGTTCCACCCGTTCCTCCCATTTGACCCGTTCCTCCCGTTTGACCCGTTCCACCCGTTTCTCGTTCCACCCGTTCCTACCGTTTCACTCGTGCCGCCCGTTCCAGCCGTTCCGAACGTTCCGCCCGTTCCACCCCTTCCGCAGGTTCCACCCGTTCCCCCTTTCCACCCTTTCCGCACTTCCGAACATCCGCCGGTTTCACCCATTTCACGCGTTCCACTCGTTCCACTCGTTGCATCCGTTCCGCCCGTTCCGCCCATTTCACCCGTTCCACCCGTTCCACCCGTTCCCCCCGTTCTACCCGTTCCACTAGTTCCGCCTGTTCCGCCCGTTCCACTCGTTCCGCCCATTCCACCCGTTCCGCCCGTTCCGCCCGTTCCACCCGTTCCACCCGTTCCGCCCGATCCGCCCGATCCCTCCGATCCAGCCGTTCCACCCGTTCCACAGGTTCCGCCTGTTCCGCCCGTTCCACCCGTTTCACCCGTTTCAGCCGTTCCACCCGTTTCGCCCTTTCGACCCGTTCCACCCGTTTCCCCCTTTCGACAGTTCCACCCGTTTCACCCTTTCACTCGTTCCACCCGTTTCACCCTTTCGACCCGTTCCACCCGTTCTGCCCGTTCCGCCCGTTCCGCCCGTTCCGCCCGTTCCGCCCGTTCCGCCCGTTCCGCCCGTTCCACCCGTTCCGACCGTTCCGCCCGTTCCGCCCGTTCCACCCGTTCCACCCGTTCCGCCCGATCCGCCCGATCCCTCCGATCCAGCCGTTCCACCCGTTCCACAGGTTCCGCCCGTTCCACCCGTTCCGCCCGTTCCACCCGTTCCACCCGTTCCGCCGTTCCGCCCGTTCCACCCGTTCCACCCGTTCCGCCCGATCCGCCCGATCCCTCCGATCCCTCCGATCCAGCCGTTCCACCCGTTTCGCCCTTTCGACCCGTTCCACCCGTTTCACCCGTTCCACCCGTTTCACCCTTTCGACAGTTCCACCCGTTCCACCCGTTTCACCCTTTCACTCGTTCCACCCGTTCCACCCGTTCCACCCGTTCCGCCCGTTCCGCCCGTTCCGCCCGTTCCGCCCGTTCCACCCGTTCCACCCGTTCCACCCGTTCCACCCGTTCCGCCCGTTCCACCCGTTCCACCCGTTCCACCCGTTCCTCCCATTTGACCCGTTCCTCCCATTTGACCCGTTCCTCCCGTTGACCCGTTCCACCCGTTTCTCGTTCCACCCGTTCCTACCGTTTCACCCATTCCACCCTTTCCACTCGTGCCGCCGGTTCCAGCCGTTCCGAACGTTCCGCCCGTTCCACCCCTTCCGCGGGTTCCACCCGTTCCCCCTTTCCACCCGTTTCACCCTTTCCGCCCTTTCCACCCGTTCCACCCGTTCCGCCCGTTCCGCCCGTTCCAGCCCGTTCCGCCCGTTCCGCCCTTTCCAAACTTTCCGCCCGTTCCGCCCGTTCCACCCATTCCACCCGTTCCACCCGTTCCACCCGTTCCGCTCATTCCGCCCGTTCCGCCCTTTCCAAACTTTCCGCCCGTTCCACCCGTTCCTCCCGTTCCGGCGGTTCCACCCGTTCCGGCGGTTCCACCCGTTCTACCCGTTCCACCCGTTCCTACCGCTTCACCCATTCCACCCGTTCCGCCCGTTCCAGCCGTTCCGAACGTTCCACCCGTTCCACCCGTTCCACAAGTTCCGCCCGTTCCGCCCGTTCCGCCCGTTCCGCCCGTTCCGCCCGTTCCACCCGTTCCACCCGTTCCGGCCGTTCCGCCCGTTCCGCCCCTACCGACCGTTCCGCCCGTTCCACCCTTTCCACCCTTTCCATCCCATTCCACCCGTTCCACCCTTTCCACCCGTTCCACCCGTTCCGCCCGTTCCGCCCGTTCCGCCCGTTCCGCCCCTTCCGCCCCTTCCGCCCCTTCCGCCCGTTCCGCCACTTCCGCCCGTTCCGCCCCTTTCGCCCGTTCCGACCCTTTCGCCCGTTTCACCCTTTCCATCCCTTTCCATCCCTTTCCATCCCTTTCCACCCGTTCCGCCCGTTCCGCCCGTTCCGGCGCTTCCACCCGTTCCTCCCGTTCCGGCGGTTCCACCCGTTCTACCCGTTCTACCCGTTCCACCCGTTCCGCCCGTTCCAGCCGTTCCGCCCGTTCCACCCGTTCCGCCCGTTCCACCCGTTCCGCCCCTTCCGCCCGTTCCGACCGTTCCGCCCGTTCCACCCTTTCCACCCTTTCCATCCCATTCCACCCGTTCCACCCGTTCCACCCGTTCCGCCCGTTCCACCTATTCCGCCCGTTCCGCCCGTTCCTCCCGTTCCGCCCGTTCCCCCCGTTCCGCCCGTTCCCCCCGTTCCGCCCGTTCCCCCCGTTCCGCCCCTACCGACCGTTCCGCCCGTTCCACCCTTTCCACCCTTTCCATCCCATTCCACCCGTTCCACCCGTTCGGTTCGTTCCGCCCGTTCCGCCCGTTCCACCCGTTCCGCCCGTTCCACCCGTTCCACGCTTTCTACCCGTTCCACGCTTTCTACCCGTTTCGCCCGTTTCCCAACTACCTGTTCGACGCGTTTCACCCGTTCCACCCGTTCCACCCTTACCACCCGTTCCACACGTTCCACACGCTCCACTCGTACCACCCGTTATACCCGATCCGCCCGTTCCACGCTTTCTACCCGTTCTACCCGTTCCATCCGTTCCGCCCGTTCCACCCGTTCCGCCCGTTCCGCCCGTTCCGCTCGTTCCGCCCGTTCCGCCTGTTCCGCCCGTTCCGCCCGTTCCGACCGTTCCGACCGTTCCACCCGTTCCGCCCGTTCCGCCCGTTCCACCCGTTCCACCCGATCCACCCGTTCCACGCTTTCTACCCGTTCCACGCTTTCTACCCGTTCTACCCGTTTCGCCCGTTTCCCAACTACCTGTTCCACGCGTTTCACCCGTTCCACCCGTTCCGCCCTTACCACCCGCCCGTTCCACCCGTTCCACCTTTTCCATCCCGTTCCACCGTTTCCACCCGTTCCGCCCGTTCCGCCCGTTCCGCCCGTTCCGCCCGTTCCGAGCGTTCCGCCCGTTCCACCCTTTCCACCCTTTCCACCCGTTCCACCCGTTCCGCCCGTTCCGCTCGTTCCGCCTGTTCCGCCCGTTCCACGCCTTCCACACGTTCCACACGTTCCGCCCGTTCCACCCGTTCCGCTCGTTCCACCCGTTTCACCCGTTTCACCCGTTTCACCCGTTTCACCCGTTTCACCCGTTTCACCCGTTCCACCCGCTCCACCCGTTTCACCCATTCCACCCGTTCCGCCCGTTCCGCCCGTTCCGCCCGTACCACCCGTTCCACCCTTTCCACCCGTTCCACCCGTTCCACCCGTTCCTCCCGTTCCGCCTATTCCACCCGTTCCGCCCGTTCCACCCGTTCCACCCGTTCCACGCTTTCTACCCGTTCCACGCTTTCTACCCGTTCCACGCTTTCTACCCGTTTCGCCCGTTTCCCAACTACCTGTTCGACGCGTTTCACCCGTTCCACCCGTTCCGCCCTTACCACCCGTTCCACCCGTTTCACACGTTCCACACGTTCCACCCGTTCCACACGTTCCACACGTTCCACACGCTCCACTCGTTCCACCCGTTATACCCGTTCCACCCGTTCCACGCTTTCTACCCGTTCTACCCGTTCCATCCGTTCCGCCCCTTCCACCCGTTCCGCCCGTTCCGCTCGTTCCGCCCGTTCCGCTCGTTCCGCCCGTTCCGCCCGTTCCGCCCGTTCCACGCTTTCTACCCGTTCCACGCTTTCTACCCGTTCTACCCGTTTCACCCGTTTCGCCCGTTTCCCAACTACCTGTTCCACGCGTTTCACCCATTCCACCCGTTCCGCCCTTACCACCCGCCCGTTCCACCTTTTCCATCCCGTTCCACCGTTTCCACACGTTCCGCCCGTTCCGCCCGTTCCACCCGTTCCGCCCGTTCAACCCGTTTCACCCGTTTCACCCGTTCCACCCGTTTCACCCGTTCCACCCGTTCCGCCCTTTCCACTCGTTCCACCCGTTCCCGCCCGTTCCACCCGTTCCACCCGTTCCACGCTTTCTACCCGTTCCACGCTTTCTACCCGTTTCGACCGTTTCCCAACTACCTGTTCGACGCGTTTCACCCGTTCCACCCGTTCCGCCCTTACCACCCGCCCGGTATACCCGTTCCACACGTTCCACACGATCCACTCGTTCCACCCCTTATACCCGTTCCACCCGTTCCGCCTCGTTCCGCCCGTTCCACCCGTTCCTTCCGTTCCGCCTGTTCCACCCGTTCCACCCGTTCCACGCTTTCTACCCGTTCCACGCTTTCTACCCGTTTCGCCCGTTTCCCAACTACCTGTTCGACGCGTTTCACCCGTTCCACCCGTTCCGCCCTTACCCCCCGCCCGGTATACCCGTTCCACCGTTTCCATCCCGTTTGACCGTTTCCACCCGTTCCGCCCGTTCCGCTCGTTCCGCCCGTTCCGCTCGTTCCGCCCGTTCCGCTCGTTCCGCCCGCTCCGCCCGTTCCGCCCGTTCCACCCGTTCCACCCGTTCCACGCTTTCTACCCGTTCCACGCTTTCTACCCGTTCTACCCGTTTCACCCGTTTCGCCGTTTCCCAACTACCTGTTCCACGCGTTTCACCCGTTCCACCCGTTCCGCCCTTACCACCCGCCCGTTCCACCCGTTCCACACGTTCCACCCGTTCCACACGTTCCACACGCTCCACTCGTTCCACCCGTTATACCCGTTCCACCCGTTCCACGCTTTCTACCCGTTCTACCCGTTTCACCCGTTTCGCTCGTTTCCCAACTACCTGTTCCACGCGTTTCACCCGTTCCGCCCTTACCATCCCGCCCGTTCCACCCGTTCCACCCTTTCCATCCCGTTCCACCCGTTCCGCCCGTTCCACCCTTTCCACTCGTTCCGCCCGGTCCACCCGTTCCACCCGTTCCACCCGTTCCTCCCGTTCCGCCCGTTCCGCCCGTTCCACCCGTTCCACGCTTTCTACCCGTTCCTCGCTTTCTACCCGTTTCGCCGTTTCCCAACTACCTGTTCCACGCGTTTCACCCGTTCCACCCGTTCCGCCCTTACCACCCGCCCGTTCCACCCGTTCCACACGTTCCACCCGTTCCACACGTTCCACACGCTCCACTCGTTCCACCCGTTATACCCGTTCCACCCGTTCCACGCTTTCTACCCGTTCCATCCGTTCCGCCCGTTCCAAACGTTCCACTCGTTCCGCCCGTTCCGCCCGTTCCGCCCGTTCCACCCGTTCCACCCGTTCCACCCGTTCCACCCGTTCCACCCGTTCCACGCTTTCTACCCGTTCCACGCTTTCTACCCGTTTCACCCGTTTCACCCGTTCTACCCGTTTCACCCGTTTCGCCCGTTTCCCAACTACCTGTTCGACGCGTTTCACCCGTTCCACCCGTTCCGCCCTTACCACCCGTTCCACCCGTTCCACACGTTCCACACGCTCCACTCGTTCCACCCCTTATACCCGTTCCGCCCGTTCCGCCTGTTCCACCCGTTCCACCCGTTCCACCCGTTCCACGCGTTTCTACCCGTTCCACGCTTTCTACCCGTTTCGCCCGTTTCCCAACTACCTGTTCGACGCGTTTCACCCGTTCCACCCGTTCCGCCCTTACCCCCCGCCCGGTATACCCGTTCCACCCTTTCCATCCCGTTCCACCGTTTCCACCCGTTCCGCCCGTTCCGCCCGTTCCGCTCGTTCCGCCCGTTCCGCTCGTTCCGCCCGCTCCGGCCGTTCCGCCCGTTCCACCCGTTCCACGCTTTCTACCCGTTCCACGCTTTCTACCCGTTCTACCCGTTTCACCCGTTTCGCCGTTTCCCAACTACCTGTTCCACGCGTTTCACCCGTTCCACCCGTTCCGCCCTTACCACCCGCCCGTTCCACCCGTTCCACACGTTCCACCCGTTCCACACGTTCCACACGCTCCACTCGTTCCACCCGTTATACCCGTTCCACCCGTTCCACGCTTTCTACCCGTTCTACCCGTTTCACCCGTTTCGCTCGTTTCCCAACTACCTGTTCCACGCGTTTCACCCGTTCCGCCCTTACCATCCCGCCCGTTCCACCCGTTCCTCCCTTTCCATCCCGTTCCACCCGTTCCACCCTTTCCACTCGTTCCGCCCGGTCCACCCGTTCCACCCGTTCCTCCCGTTTCGCCCGTTCCACGCTTTCTACCCGTTCCTCGCTTTCTACCCGTTTCGCCCGTTTCCCAACTACCTGTTCGACGCGTTTCACCCGTTCCACCCGTTCCGCCCTTACCACCCGTTCCACCCGTTCCACACGTTCCACCCGTTCCACACGTTCCACACGCTCCACTCGTTCCACCCGTTATACCCGTTCCACCCGTTCCACGCTTTCTACCCGTTCTACCCGTTTCACCCGTTTCGCCCGTTTCCCAACTACCTGTTCCACGCGTTTCACCCGTTCCACCCGTTCCACCCTTACCTCCCGCCCGTTCCGCCGGTTCCACCCTTTCCATCCCGTTCCACCCGTTCCGCCCGTTCCGCCCGTTCCGCCCGTTCCGCCCGTTCCGCTCGTTCCGCTCGTTCCGCTCGTTCCGCCCGTTCCGCCCGTTCCACCCGTTCCGCCCTTACCCCCCGTTCCACCCGTTCCACACGTTCCACCCGTTCCACACGTTCCACACGCTCCACTCGTTCCACCCGTTATACCCTTTCCACCCGTTCCACGCTTTCTACCCGTTCTACCCGTTCCACCCGTTCCGCCCGTTCCACCCGTTCCGCCCGTTCCGCCCGTTCCGCCCGTTCCGCCCGTTCCGCCCGTTCCGCCCGTTCCACCCGTTCCACCCTTTCCACACGTTCCACACGTTCCACTCGTTCCGCCCGTTCCGCCCGTTCCGCCCGTTCCACCCGTTCCACCCATTCCACCCGTTCCACGCTTTCTAACCGTTCCACGCTTTCTACCCGTTCTACCCGTTTCACCCGTTTCGCCCGTTTCCCAACTACCTGTTCCACGCGTTTCACCCGTTCCACCCGTTCCGCCCTTACCTCCCGCCCGTTCCACCCGTTCCACCTTTTCCATCCCGTTCCACCGTTTCCACCCGTTCCGCCCGTTCTGCCCGTTCCGCCCGTTCCGCCCGTTCCGCCCGTTCCGCCCGTTCCGCTCGTTCCGCCCGTTCCGCCCGTTCCGCCCGTTCCACCCGTTCCACCCGTTCCACGCTTTCTACCCGTTTCGCCCGTTTCCCAACTACCTGTTCGACGCGTTTCACCCGTTCCACCCGTTACGCCCTTACGGCCCGTTCCACCCGTTCCACACGTTCCACCCGTTCCACACGTTCCACACGCTCCACTCGTACCACCCGTTATACCCGTTCCACCCGTTCCACGCTTTCTACCCGTTCTACCCGTTTCACCCGTTTCGCCAGTTTCCCAACTACCTGTTACACGCGTTTCACCCGTTCCACCCGTTCCACCCTTACCACCCGCCCGTTCCACCCTTTCCACACGTTCCACACGTTCCACTCGTTCCGCCCGTTCCGCCCGTTCCGCCCGTTCCACCGTTTCCACCCGTTCCGCCCGTTCCGCCCGTTCTGCCCGTTCCGCCCGTTCCGCCCGTTCCGCCCGTTCCGCCTGTTCCGCCCGTTCCGCCCGTTCCGCCCGTTCCGACCGTTCCGACCGTTCCACCCGTTCCGCCCGTTCCGCCCGTTCCGCCCGTTCCACCCGTTCCACCCGTTCCGCCCTTACCCCCCGTTCCACCCGTTCCACACGTTCCACCCGTTCCACACGTTCCACACGCTCCACTCGTTCCACCCGTTATACCCTTTCCACCCGTTCCACGCTTTCTACCCGTTCTACCCGTTCCATCCGTTCCGCCCGTTCCGCCCGTTCCACCCGTTCCACCCTTTCCACACGTTCCACTCGTTCCGCCCGTTCCGCCCGTTCCGTCCGTTCCACCCGTTCCACGCTTTCTAACCGTTCCACGCTTTCTACCCGTTCTACCCGTTTCACCCGTTTCGCCCATTACCCAACTACCTGTTCCACGCGTTTCACCCGTTCCACCCGTTCCGCCCTTACCACCCGCCCGTTCCACCCGTTCCACCTTTTCCATCCCGTTCCACCGTTTCCACCCGTTCCGCCCGTTCCGCCCGTTCTGCCCGTTCCGCCCGTTCCGCCCGTTCCGCCGTCGTTCCGCCCGTTCCGCCCGTTCCGCCCGTTCCACCCGTTCCACCCGTTCCACGCTTTCTACCCGTTTCGCCCGTTTCCCAACTACCTGTTCGACGCGTTTCACCCGTTCCACCCGTTCCGCCCTTACGACCCGTTCCACCCGTTCCACACGTTCCACCCGTTCCACACGTTCCACACGCTCCACTCGTACCACCCGTTATACCCGTTCCACCCGTTCCACGCTTTCTACCCGTTCTACCCGTTTCACCCGTTTCGCCAGTTTCCCAACTACCTGTTCCACGCGTTTAACCCGTTCCACCCGTTCCACCCTTACCACCCGCCCGTTCCACCCTTTCCACACGTTCCACACGTTCCACTCGTTCCGCCCGTTCCGCCCGTTCCACCGTTTCCACCCGTTCCGCCCGTTCTGCCCGTTCTCCGCCCGTTCCGCCCGTTCCGCTCGTTCCGCCCGTTCCGCCTGTTCCGCCCGTTCCGCCCGTTCCGACCGTTCCGACCGTTCCGACCGTTCCGCCCGTTCCGCCCGTTCCGCCCGTTCCGCCCGTTCCGCCCGTTCCGCCCGTTCCGCCCGTTCCGCCCGTTCCACCCTTTCCACCCTTTCCACCCTTTCCAACCGTTCCACCCGTTCCGCTCGTTCCGCCCGTTCCGCCTGTTCCGCCCGTTCCACGCCTTCCACCCGTTCCACCCGTTCCACACGTTCCACACGTTCCACACGTTCCACCCATTCCACCCGTCCCACCCTTTCCGCCCTTTCCATCCCGTTCCGCCCGTTCCTCCCGTTTCGCAACTACCTCTTTCACCAGTTTCACCACTACCTGTTTCACCCGTTTCACCCGTTCCCGCCGTTTCACCCGTTCCACGCGTTCCACCCGTTCCACCCGTTCCGCCCGTTCCACCCGTTCCACCCGTTCCACCCGTTCCACACGTTCCACTCGTTCCACTCGTTCCACCCGTTACACCCGTTCCACCCGTTCCACCCGTTCCGGCCGTTCCGCCCGTTCCTCCCGTTCCACCCTCTCCGCGCCTTCCACGTTTTCTACCCGATCTACCCGTTTCACCCGTTTCGCCCATTTCGCCCGTTTCCCAACTACCTGTTCCACGCGTTTCACCCGTTCCACCCGTTCCACGCCTTCCACCCGTTCCACCCGTTCCACCCGTTCCGCCCGTTCCACACGTTCCACTCGTTCCACTCGTTCCACCCGTTCCGCCCGTTTCCCCCGTTCCAACCGTTTCCCACCTTCCTGTTTCAGCCGTTTTACCCGTTCCACCCGTTCCGCCCGTTCCACCCGTTCCGGCCGTTCCACCCGTTTCACCCGTTCCGCCCGTTTCACCCTTTCGACCCGTTCCACCCGTTCCACACGTTCCACTCGTTTTTCCAGTTCCACCCGTTCCAACCGTTCCACCCGTTTGACCCTTTCCTCCTGTTTGACCCGTTAAATACGTTTGATCCATTAAACTCGTTTCTCGTTTCACCCGTTTCTCGTTTCATTCGTTTTCCGTTCCACGCGCTCCGACCGTTCCACCCGTTCCGCGCGTTCCGCCCGTTCCACCCGTTCCAACCGTTTCACCCGTTCCGCCCGTTCCACCCGTTCCGCCCGTTCCACCCGTTCCTCCCGTTCCACCCGTTCCGCCCGTTCCACCCGTTCCTCCCGTTCCACCCGTTCCGCCCGTTCCACTTGTTCCGACCGTTCCGCCCGTTCCGCCAGTTCCACCCGTTCCGCCCGTTCCGACCGTTCCGCCCGTTCCTCCCGTTCCACCCGTTCCACCCGTTCCGCCCGTTCCACCTGTTCCGCCTGTTCCACTCGTTCCACCCGTTCCACCAATTCCACCCGTTCCACCCGTTCCACCCGTTCCGCCCGTTCCGCCCGTTCCAACCGTTCCAATCGTTCCGCCCGCACCACCCGTTTTTGCCGTTCCGCTCGTTTCGTCACTACTCGTTCCACGCCTTCCACGCCTTCCACGCGTTCTACCCGTTCTACCAGTTTCACCCGTTTCACACGTTTCCCAACTACCTGTTTCACTCGTTTCACCCCTTCCTGTCCCGCCCCTTCCTGATCCACCCGTTCCACGCCTTCCACCCGTTCCACCCGTTCCACGCCATCCACAAGTTCCACCCGTTCCACACGTTCCACACGTTCCCGCCCGTTCCACCCATTCCACCCGTTCCACCCGTTCCACCCGTTCCGCCCGTTCCACCCGTTTCCCCCGTTCCACCCGTTCCGCCCGTTCCACCCATTCCACCCGTTCCACCTGTTCCACCCGTTCCGCCCGTTCCACCCGTTCCACCCGTTCCACCCGTTCCGCCCGTTCCACCCGTTCCACCCGTTCCACCCGTTCCACACGTTCCACTCGATCCACTCGTTCCACCCGTTACACCCGTTCCACCCGTTCCACCCGTTCCGGCCGTTCCGCCCGTTCCTCCCGTTCCACCCTCTCCACGCCTTCCACGCTTTCTACCCGTTCTACCCGTTTCACCCGTTTCGCCCATTTCGCCCGTTTCCCAACTACCTGTTCCACGCGTTTCACCCGTTCCACCCGTTCCACGCCTTCCACGCCTTCCACCCGTTCCACCCGTTCCACCCGTTCCACACGTTCCACACGTTCCACTCGTTCCACTCGTTCCACTCGTTCCACCCGTTCCGCCCGTTTCCCCCGTTCCAACCGTTTCCCACCTTCCTGTTTCAGCCGTTTTACCCGTTCCACCCGTTCCGCCCGTTTCACCCTTTCGACCCGTTCCACCCGTTTCACCCGTTCTACCCGTTTCACCCTTTCGACAGTTCCACCCGTTCCACCCGTTTCACCCTTTCACTCGTTCCACCCGTTTCACCCTTTCGAGCCGTTCCACCCGATCCACCCGTTCCGACCGTTTCACCAGTTTCACACGTTCCGCCCGTTCCGCCGGTTACGCCCGTTCCGCCCGTTTCGCCCATTCCGATCGTTCCGCCAGTTCCACCCGTTCCACCCATTCCACCTGTTCCACCCGTTCCGCCCGTTCCACCCGTTCCACCCGTTCCGCCCGTTCCACCCGTTCCACCCGTTCCACCCGTTCCACCCGTTCCACACGTTCCACTCGTTCCACCCGTTACACCCGTTCCGCCCGTTTCACCCTTTCGACCCGTTCCACCCGTTTCACCCGATCTACCCGTTTCACCCTTTCGACAGTTCCACCCGTTCCACCCGTTTCACCCTTTCACTCGTTCCACCCGTTTCACCCTTTCGAGCCGTTCCACCCGTTCCGCCCGTTCCGCCCGTTCCGCCCGTTCCACCGTTTCCACCCGTTCCGCCCGTTCTGCCCGTTCCGCCCGTTCCGCCCGTTCCGCTCGTTCCGCCCGTTCCGCCTGTTCCGCCCGTTCCGCCCGTTCCGACCGTTCCGACCGTTCCGACCGTTCCGCCCGTTCCGCCCGTTCCGCCCGTTCCGCCCGTTCCGCCCGTTCCGCCCGTTCCACCCTTTCCACCCTTTCCACCCTTTCCAACCGTTCCACCCGTTCCGCTCGTTCCGCCCGTTCCGCCTGTTCCGCCCGTTCCACGCCTTCCACCCGTTCCACCCGTTCCACACGTTCCACACGTTCCACACGTTCCACCCATTCCACCCGTCCCACCCTTTCCGCCCTTTCCATCCCGTTCCGCCCGTTCCTCCCGTTTCGCAACTACCTCTTTCACCAGTTTCACCACTACCTGTTTCACCCGTTTCACCCGTTCCCGCCGTTTCACCCGTTCCACGCGTTCCACCCGTTCCACCCGTTCCGCCCGTTCCACCCGTTCCACCCGTTCCACCCGTTCCACACGTTCCACTCGTTCCACTCGTTCCACCCGTTACACCCGTTCCACCCGTTCCACCCGTTCCGGCCGTTCCGCCCGTTCCTCCCGTTCCACCCTCTCCGCGCCTTCCACGTTTTCTACCCGATCTACCCGTTTCACCCGTTTCGCCCATTTCGCCCGTTTCCCAACTACCTGTTCCACGCGTTTCACCCGTTCCACCCGTTCCACGCCTTCCACCCGTTCCACCCGTTCCACCCGTTCCGCCCGTTCCACACGTTCCACTCGTTCCACTCGTTCCACCCGTTCCGCCCGTTTCCCCCGTTCCAACCGTTTCCCACCTTCCTGTTTCAGCCGTTTTACCCGTTCCACCCGTTCCGCCCGTTCCACCCGTTCCGGCCGTTCCACCCGTTTCACCCGTTCCGCCCGTTTCACCCTTTCGACCCGTTCCACCCGTTCCACACGTTCCACTCGTTTTTCCAGTTCCACCCGTTCCAACCGTTCCACCCGTTTGACCCTTTCCTCCTGTTTGACCCGTTAAATACGTTTGATCCATTAAACTCGTTTCTCGTTTCACCCGTTTCTCGTTTCATTCGTTTTCCGTTCCACGCGCTCCGACCGTTCCACCCGTTCCGCGCGTTCCGCCCGTTCCACCCGTTCCAACCGTTTCACCCGTTCCGCCCGTTCCACCCGTTCCGCCCGTTCCACCCGTTCCTCCCGTTCCACCCGTTCCGCCCGTTCCACCCGTTCCTCCCGTTCCACCCGTTCCGCCCGTTCCACTTGTTCCGACCGTTCCGCCCGTTCCGCCAGTTCCACCCGTTCCGCCCGTTCCGACCGTTCCGCCCGTTCCTCCCGTTCCACCCGTTCCACCCGTTCCGCCCGTTCCACCTGTTCCGCCTGTTCCACTCGTTCCACCCGTTCCACCAATTCCACCCGTTCCACCCGTTCCACCCGTTCCGCCCGTTCCGCCCGTTCCAACCGTTCCAATCGTTCCGCCCGCACCACCCGTTTTTGCCGTTCCGCTCGTTTCGTCACTACTCGTTCCACGCCTTCCACGCCTTCCACGCGTTCTACCCGTTCTACCAGTTTCACCCGTTTCACACGTTTCCCAACTACCTGTTTCACTCGTTTCACCCCTTCCTGTCCCGCCCCTTCCTGATCCACCCGTTCCACGCCTTCCACCCGTTCCACCCGTTCCACGCCATCCACAAGTTCCACCCGTTCCACACGTTCCACACGTTCCGCCCGTTCCACCCATTCCACCCGTTCCACCTGTTCCACCCGTTCCGCCCGTTCCGCCCGTTCCCCCCGTTCCGCCCGTTCCGCCCATTCCACCCGTTCCACCCGTTCCACCCGTTCCGCCCGTTCCACCCGTTTCCCCCGTTCCACCCGTTCCGCCCGTTCCACCCATTCCACCCGTTCCACCTGTTCCACCCGTTCCGCCCGTTCCACCCGTTCCACCCGTTCCACCCGTTCCGCCCGTTCCACCCGTTCCACCCGTTCCACCCGTTCCACACGTTCCACTCGATCCACTCGTTCCACCCGTTACACCCGTTCCACCCGTTCCACCCGTTCCGGCCGTTCCGCCCGTTCCTCCCGTTCCACCCTCTCCACGCCTTCCACGCTTTCTACCCGTTCTACCCGTTTCACCCGTTTCGCCCATTTCGCCCGTTTCCCAACTACCTGTTCCACGCGTTTCACCCGTTCCACCCGTTCCACGCCTTCCACGCCTTCCACCCGTTCCACCCGTTCCACCCGTTCCACACGTTCCACACGTTCCACTCGTTCCACTCGTTCCACCCGTTCCGCCCGTTTCCCCCGTTCCAACCGTTTCCCACCTTCCTGTTTCAGCCGTTTTACCCGTTCCACCCGTTCCGCCCGTTTCACCCTTTCGACCCGTTCCACCCGTTTCACCCGTTCTACCCGTTTCACCCTTTCGACAGTTCCACCCGTTCCACCCGTTTCACCCTTTCACTCGTTCCACCCGTTTCACCCTTTCGAGCCGTTCCACCCGTTCCACCCGTTCCGCCCGTTTCACCAGTTTCACACGTTCCGCCCGTTCCGCCGGTTACGCCCGTTCCGCCCGTTTCGCCCATTCCGATCGTTCCGCCAGTTCCACCCGTTCCACCCATTCCACCTGTTCCACCCGTTCCGCCCGTTCCACCCGTTCCACCCGTTCCACCCGTTCCGCCCGTTCCACCCGTTCCACCCGTTCCACCCGTTCCACACGTTCCACTCGTTCCACCCGTTACACCCGTTCCGCCCGTTTCACCCTTTCGACCCGTTCCACCCGTTTCACCCGATCTACCCGTTTCACCCTTTCGACAGTTCCACCCGTTCCACCCGTTTCACCCTTTCACTCGTTCCACCCGTTTCACCCTTTCGAGCCGTTCCACCCGTTCCGCCCGTTCCGCCCGTTCCGCCCGTTCCGCCCGTTCCGCCCGTTCCGCCCGTTCCGCCCGTTCCGCCCGTTCCGCCCGTTCCGCCCGTTCCGCCCGTTCCGCCCGTTCCGCCAGTTCCGCCAGTTCCGCCCGTTCCGCCCCTTCCACCCTTTCCACCCTTTCCGCCCTTTCCATCCCGTTCCACCCGTTCCACCCGTTCCGCCCTTTCCGTCCGTTCCAACCGTTCCAACCGTTCCACCCGTTCCACCCGTTCCACCCTTTCCACTCGTTCCGCCCGTTCCGCCCGTTCCGCCCGTTGCCCGTTCCCCCGTTCCGCCCGTTCCACCCTTTCCTCCCTTTCCATCCCGTTCCACCCGTTCCGCCCTTTCCGCCCGTTCCAACCGTTCCACCCGTTCCACCCTTTCCACTCTTTCCGCCCGTTCCGTACGTTCCGCCCTTTCCGCCAGTTCCACCCTTTCCGCCCTTTCCGCCCTTTCCACCCTTTCCGCCCTTTCCATCCCGTTCCACCCGTTCCGCCCTTTCCGTCCGTTCCAACCGTTCCGCCCGTTCCGCCCGTTCCTACCCTTCCGCCAGTTCCACCCTTTCCGCCAGTTCCACCCTTTCCGCCCTTTCCGCCCTTTCCACCCTTTCCGCCCTTTCCATCCCGTTCCACCCGTTCCGCCCTTTCCGACCGTTCCAACCGTTCCAACCGTTCAACCCGTTCCACCCTTTCCACTCGTTCCGCCCGTTCCGCCTGTTCCGCCCGTTCCGCCCTTTCCGCCCGTTCCAACCGTTCCACCCGTTCCACCCTTTCCCCTTTCCATACCGTTCCACCCGTTCCTCCCGTTCCGCCCGTTCCTCCCGTTCCGCCCGTTCCACCCGTTCCACCCTCTCCTCCCGTTCCGCCTGTTCCGCCCGTTCCACCCCTTCCGGCCGTTCCACCCGTTCCACCCTTTCCGCACTTTCCATCCCGTTCCACCCGTTCCGCCCGTTCCGCCCGTTCCGCCAGTTCCGCCCGTTCCGCCCGTTCCGCCCGTTCCGCCCGTTCCGCCCGTTCCGCCCGTTCCGCCCGTTCCGCCCGTTCCGCCGGTTCCGCCCGTTCCGCCCGTTCCGCCCGTTCCGCCCGTTCCGCCCGTTCCGCCCGTTCCGCCCGTTCCACCCGTTCCACACGTTCCCCACGTTCCCCACGTTCCACCCGTTCCACCCGTTCCACCCGTTCCGCCCGTTCCACCCGTTCCGCCCGTTCCGCCCGTTCCGCCCGTTCCGCCCGTTCCACCCGTTCCGCCCGTTCCGCCCGTTCCGCCCGTTCCGCCCCTTCCGCAAGTTCCACCCTTTCCGCCCTTTCCGCCCTTTCCGCCCTTTCCGCCCTTTCCACCCGTTCCACCCGTTCCGCCCTTTCCGTCCGTTCCAACCGTTCCAACCGTTCCACCCGTTCCACCCGTTCCGCCCGTTCCACCCTTTCCGCCCTTTCCATCCCGTTCCGCCCGTTCCACCCGTTCCGCCCGTTCCAACCGTTCCACCCGTTCCGCCCTTTCCGCCCGTTCCGCCCGTTCCACTCGTTCCGCCCGTTCCGCCCGTTCCGCCCGTTCCGCCCGTTCCACCCGTTCCGCCCGTTCCGCCAGTTCCACCCGTTCCACCCGTTCCACCCGTTCCACCCGTTCCACCCGTTCCACCCGCTCCACCCGTTCCACCCGTTCCACCCGTTCCACCCGTTCCACCCGTTCCACCCGTTCCACCCGTTCCACCCGTTCCACCCGTTCCACCCGTTCCACCCGTTCCACCCGTTCCACCCGTTCCACCCGTTCCACCCGTTCCACCCGTTCCACCCGTTCCACCCGTTCCACCCGTTCCGCCCCTTTCCATCCCGTTCCGCCCGTTCCGCCCGTTCCACCCGTTCCGCCCGTTCCAACCGTTCCACCCGTTCCGCCCTTTCCACTCTTTCCGCCCGTTCCACTCGTTCCGCCCGTTCCGCCCGTTCCACTCGTTCCGCCCGTTCCGCCCGTTCCACCCGTTCCGCCCGTTCCGCCCGTTCCACCCGTTCCACCCGTTCCACCCGTTCCACCCGTTCCACCCGTTCCGCCCGTTCCGCCCGTTCCGCCCGTTCCACCCGTTCCACCCGTTCCACCCGTTCCACCCGTTCCGCCCGTTCCGCCCGTTCCGCCCGTTCCGCCCGTTCCGCCCGTTCCGCCCGTTCCGCCCGTTCCGCCCGTTCCGCCCGTTCCGCCCGTTCCGCCCGTTCCGCCCGTTCCGCCCGTTCCGCCCGTTCCGCCCGTTCCCGCCCGTTCCGCCCGTTCCGCCCGTTCCGCCCGTTCCGCCCGTTCCGCCCGTTCCGCCCGTTCCGCCCGTTCCGCCCGTTCCACCCGTTCCGCCCGATCCGCCCGATCCGCCCGATCCGCCCGATCCGCCCGATCCGCCCGTTCCACCCCTTCCACCCCTTCCGCCCTTTCCACCCGTTCCACCCGTTCCGCCCTTTCCGTCCGTTCCAACCGTTCCAACCGTTCCACCCGTTCCACCCTTTCCACTCGTTCCGCCCGTTCCGCCCGTTCCGCCCGTTCCTACCGTTCCTACCGTTCCACCCTTTCCGCCCTTTCCATCCCGTTCCACCCGTTCCGCCCTTTCCGCCCTTTCCGCCCTTTCCGCTCTTTCCGCCCGTTCCAACCGTTCCAACCGTTCCACCCGTTCCGCCCTTTCCACTCTTTCCGCCCGTTCCGCCCGTTCCGCCCGTTCCACTCGTTCCGCCCGTTCCGCCCGTTCCGCCCGTTCCGCCCGTTCCGCTCGTTCCACTCGTTCCACTCGTTCCACTCGTTCCACTCGTTCCGCCCGTTCCGCCCGTTCCGCCCGTTCCACCCGTTCCGCCCGTTCCACCCGTTCCGCCCGTTCTACCCGTTCTACCCGTTCTTCCGTTCTACCCGTTCCACCCGTTCCACCCGTTTCTCGTTCCTACCGTTTCACCCATTCCACCCGTTCCACTCGTTCCGCCCGTTCCAGCCGTTCCGAACGTTCCGAACGTTCCACCCTTTCCATCCGTTCCACCCTTTCCGCCCTATCCAGCCCGTTCCACCAGTACCACCCTTTCCACCCTTTCCACACTTTCCATCCCGTTCCACCCGATCCGCCCGTTCCGCCCGTTCCACCCGTTCCAATCGTTCCGCCCGCACCACCCGTTTTTGCCGTTCCTCTCGTTTCGTCACTACTCGTTCCACGCCTTCCACGCGTTCTACCCGTTCTACCAGTTTCTCCCGTTTCACACGTTTCCCAACTACCTGTTTCACTCGTTTCACCCCTTCCTGTTCCACCTCTTCCTGTTCCACCTGTTCCGCCCGTTTCACCCATTCCACCCGTTCTACCCGTTCCACCCGTTTCTCGTTCCACCCGTTCCTACCGTTTCACCCATTCCACCGGTTCCACCCCTTCCACCATTTCCATCCCGTTCCACCCTTTCCGCCCTTTCCAACCCGTTCCACCCGTTCCGCCCGTTCCGCCCGTTAGACCATGTATACTCTCCCCCCCACTCACTCACCCCCCAACTCTCTGGCCACTCTCTGCCCACTCTCTTCCCCCTCTTCATTCTCTTCTCCCCTCTCACCACCTCTCCACCCATTCACCCCTCTTCCCCTCTTAGCCACTCTTCCCACCCTCTTCCCCCTCTCTTCCCCTCTTCCAACCTCTTCGCCACCTCTTCCCCCTCTTCTAGCACTCTTCCCCCTCTTCACCCTCTTCTAGCACTCTCTGCCCCAGCCAATCTCTGGCAACTCTCTGCCCACTCTTCTCCCCCTCTTCCGCCTTCTTCGCACCTTTCCTCCTTCCCACTCTACCGCCCTCCACCCACTCTTCACACTCTTCCCCCTCTTCACACTCTTCCCCCTCTTCGTCACCTCTTTGCCCTCTCTTCACACCTCTTCCCCCTTCCCCCTAATCCCCTTCTTCCCACACTCTTCCCCCTCTAACCACACTTCCCCCACTTCCACCACTTCCCCCTCTCCTTCCACTTCCCTCGCCACCACCTCTCCCCCTCGCCCCACTCTCTTCCACCCGCCCCTCCCTGGCCACACTCTTCCCTCTCTCTTCATTTTCTCTCCCTCTCACCTACCCTTCCCTCCACACCCCCTCCCCTCACCCACTCCACCACACCGACCTCCAACATAGGCTAGTCTCAAGGTACTCACAAAAAATCAGGCGACTCAAGCGGTGTAAGCGGTTTAGACCATTTATGCAACTCAGGCAACTCAGTCGATTTTGGCGATGTAGGCGATTTATGCGATGAGGTGATTTAGGCGACTCATGGTACTTAGACTACTCAGGAGATTTAGAAGCTTACGGCGATTTAGGCGACTTAGGTTACTCAGGCAATTAGGCTATCTTGGTCTTAGGCTACTCAGGCGACTCATGTTACTCAGGTTACTCAGTTGATATAGGCTACATAGGCGACTCAGGCTATTCAGACGAATTAGGCGATGTATACTCTCCCTCCCACCCTCTTCCCACTCCTCACACTCTTCCCCCTCTTCGCCCTCTTCCCCCTCTTCCACCACGCCACACCCCTCTCCATCCCACCCACTCTCTGGCCTCTCTCTGCCCGCTCTCTGCCCACGCTCTGCCCGCTCTCTCCCCGCTCTCTCCCGCTCTCTCCCGCTCTCTCCCGCTCTCTCCCGCTCTCTCCCGCTCTCTCCCGCTCTCTCCCGCTCTCTCCCGCTCTCTACCCTCTCTCCCCCGCTCTCTTCCCTCTCTGTTCCCTCTCTACCACTCTCTTCCCTCTCTCTCCCTCTCACCTACCCTTCCCCCCTCACCCCTCTTCCCCCTCTTCACACTCTTCGCCTCTTCCCTCTTCCCCTCTTCAGCCTGTTCCCCCTCTTCCCCCTCTTCCCCCTCTTCCCCCTCTTTCCACTCTACCACCTTCCCACTCAATGCCCTTTTCCACTTCTTCCACCCTTCTTCAACCGTCTTCCCCTCATCGTCCACCATATCTTCCCCACTCTTCCCCCTTTTCCCCCTCTTCACACCCTCTTCCACACCCTCTTCCACCTCTTTCACCCCTCTTTCCCCTCTTTCCCCTCTTTCCACCCTCTTTCCCCCTCTTTCAACCTCATCACAACTCTTACCCACTCTTCCCCACTCTTCCACCCTCTTCCCCCTCATCCGTCTTCACCCCTCTGCAACCCTTCTTCCCACCCTCTTCGCCACTCTTCGCCCTTCTTCCGCCTCTTCCACCCTCTACCTCCACTTCACCCTCTACCCCTCTTCCACCATCCCCTCGTCGACCTCTTCACCTTTTCCCCCTCGTCGACCTCTTCGCCCTCTTCCTCCCACTTCACCCCTCTTCCACCCTCTTCAACCCGTCTTCCCCCTCTTCCTACCTCTTCCCCACCTCTTCCCCTCCTCTTCCCCTCCTCTTCCCCTCCTCTTCCCCTCCTCTTCCCCTCCTCTTCCCCTCCTCTTCCCCTCCTCTTCCCCTCCTCTTCCCCTCCTCTTCCCCTCCTCTTCCCCTCCTCTTCCCCTCCTCTTCCTCCTCTACCCCCCTCTTCAAACCTCTTCGCCATCTTCCCACCTCTTCAGCATCTTCCACCCTCTTCGCCCCTCTTCCCACCTCTTCACCATCCTCCCACCTCTTCAGCATTTTCCACCCTCTTCACCCCTCTTCCCACTCTTCCCCCTCTTCCCTCTTCAACCTCTTCAGCCTCTTCAGCCTCTTCAGCCTCTTCAGCCTCTTCAGCCTCTTCAGCCTCTTCAGCCTCTTCAGCCTCTTCAGCCTCTTCAGCCTCTTCCCCCTCTTCCCCTTCTTCGGCCTCTCCCCCTCTCCACCCGATCTCTGACCGCTCTCTGCCTGCTCTCTGCCCGCTCTCTGCCCGCTCTCTGCCCGCTCTCTGCCCACTCTCTGCCCGCTCTCTGCTCGCTCTCTGCCCGCTCTCTGCCCGCTCTCTGCCCGCTCTCTCCCGCTCTCTTCCCTCTCTGTTCCCTCTCTACCCACTCTCTTCCCTCTCTCTCCCTCTCACCTACCCTTCCCCTCATCCCTCTTCCCCCTCTTCAAACTCTTCGCTTCTTCTCCCTCTTCCCCCTTCCCCGTCTTCAGCCTGTTCCCCCTCTTCCCCTCTTCCTCCTCTTCCCCCTCTTCCCCCTTCACCCTCTTCCCCCTTCACCCTCTTCCCCTCTTCTAGGCTTCCGCCTCTTCCACCCTCTTCCCCCTCTTCACCCTCTTCGCCCTCTCTTCCACCCTCTTCCCACCCTCTTCCCACCCTCTTCACCACTCTTCCCCCCTTTCCAAACCCTCTTCCCCACTCTTCCCCCTCTTCGACCCTCTTCACCCTTTTCACCCTCTCTTCCCCCTTTCCCCTCACCTCTTCACCCTCTGCCCGCTCTCTTCGTCCTCTTCACCCTCCACCCCCTCTTCTGACCTCTCCCCCTCGCCTTCCACACTCCCACCCACCCACTCTCTGGCCTCTCTCTGCCCGCTCTCTGCCCGCTCTCTGCCCACCCTCTGCCCGATCTCTTCCCGCTCTCCACCCGCTCTCTGCCCGACCTCTGACCGCTCTCTGCCCGCTCTCTTCCCTCTCTCTTCCCTCTCTCTTCCCTCTCTCTTCCCTCTCTCTCCCTCTCACCTACCCTTCCCCCCTCACCCCATCCCCTCACCCACTCCCCCTCTCCCCAACCTCCACAGGCTAGTCCCAAGGTACTCACAAAAAATCAGGCGACTCAAGCGGTGTAAGCGGTTTAGGCCATTTATGCAACTCAGGCAACTCAGTCGATTTTGGCGATTTTGGCGATTTAGGCGATTTATGCGATGAGGTGATTTAGGCGAGTCATGGTACTTAGACTACTCAGGCTGCTCAGGAGATTTAGAAGCTTACGGCGATTTAGGCGACTTAGGTTACTCAGGCAATTAGGCTATCTTGGTCTTAGGCTACTCAGGCGACTCAGGCGACTCAGGTTACTCAGTTGATAAAGGCTACATAGGCGACTCAGGCTATTCAGACGAATTAGGCGATGTATACTCTCCCCCCCACTCTCTCCCCCGCCGACTCTCTGACCACTCTCTGCATACTCTCTTCCCCCTCTTCATACTCTCCGCCCATCACACCCCCTCTCCCCTCTCATCCCTTCTTCCCCCTCTTCCTCCCTCTTCCCCCTCTTCCCCCTCTTCCCCTCTTCCCCTCTTCGCCCTCTTCGCCCTCTTCCCCCTCATCCCCTCTTCACACTTTTCGGCCCCTCTTCGCCCCTCTCCCCTTTCACCCTCTTCCCCCTCTTCACGCCCTCTCCTCTTCTTCCTCTCTTCACCCTCTCCCCCTCTTCCCCCTCTTCCAACCTCTTCCCAACTCTGCCCGATCTCTACCCGATCTCTTCCCACTCTCTGCCCGCTCTCTGCCCGCTCTCTGCCCCCTTGCTGCCCTCTCTCTGCACGCTCTAAGGCCGATCTCTGCCCGCTCTCTGCCCGCTCTCTTCCGCTCTCTGCCCGCTCTCTGCCCGCTCTCTGGCCGCTCTCTGCCCGCTCTCTGCCCGCTCTCTCCGCTCACTCCCCGCTCTCCCCCTCTCCCACTCTCCTTCTCACCCTCTCTCCCGCTCACACCCTCTCTCCCGCTCTCTCCCCCTCTCTCTCCCACTCTCGGCCTCTACCACCCTCTCTCACCCTCTCTCACCCTCTCTCACCCTCTCTCACCCTCTCTCACCCTCTCTCACCCTCTCTCATCCTCTCTCACCCTATCTCACTCCTCTCCCCCTCTCACCCTCTCTCACTCCTTTCCACTTCTCACCCACTCTGCCCCCTCTCCACCTCTCACCCTCTCTCCCCCTCTCTCTTCCCTCTCTTCCCGCTCTTCCCCCTCTTCCCGCTCTTCCCTCTTCCGCCTTTTCCGCCTCTTCACCCTCCTTCTCCCTCTTCGCCCTCTGCACCCTCTCTTTGCCGCTCTTCCCATCATCAACCCTTCACCCTCTTCCCCCCTTTCCCACTACCACCTCTTCCACCTATTCCCCTATTCCCCCTCTTCCATCTTCACCCCTCTTCTCCCACTCTTCCCCCTCTTACCACTCTTCACCACTTCGCCCTTCTTCCCACCTCTTCCCACCTCTTCTACCCATCTTCCCACCCACTTCCCCCTCTTCGCCTTCTTTCCCCTCTTCTCCCTCTTCTCCCTCTCCACACCCTCTTCCACCTCTTCCCCCTCTTCCCACTCTTGCCCTCTTCGGCCACTTCCCCCTCTCCACACCCTCTTCCCCCTCTTCCACATCTTCCCCATCTTCCCACTCTTCTCCTCTTCCCACTCTTCCCCACTACATCCCTCATCCTCTCTTCCCTCTTCAAGCTCTTCCCCCTCTTCGCCCTCTTCCCCCTCTTCCACTCTTCCCCCTCTTCCCACTCTTCAACCTCTTCCCACTCTTCCCACTCTTCCCCCTCTTCGCCCCTCTTCCCATACTTCCCCCTCTTCCACTCTTCGCCCTCTTCATCCACTTCACCCCCTCTTCACCACCACTTCACCCCCTCTCCGCACCCTCTACCCATTCTACCACCTCTTCCCCCTCTTCCCACCCACGCCACACCCTCTTCCCAATCTTCCACCCCTCTTCACCCTCTTCCCACTCTACCCCTCTTCGGCCTCTTCCCCTCTTCGCCCACTACCCCTCTTCGCTCTCTTCCCCCTCTTCTCCTCTTCACCCTTCACCCTTTTCACCATTCACACATCATCCCCCTCTCTTCACCTCTTCCCCTCTTCACCCTCATCAACCTCTTCCCACTCTTCCCCCTCTTCTCCCTCTTCCAACTCGACCACTCTCCACCCTCGCCACCCTCTCTCCCACCCTCACTGGACACTCTCTGCCCGCTCTGCCGATCTCTGCCCGCTCTCTGCCCGCTCTTTGCCCATTCTCTGCCCGCTCTCTGCCCACTCTCTGCCCACTCTCTGCCCGATCTCTCCCGCTCTCTCCCGCTCAGGCTACTCAGGAGATTTAGCTTATGGCGATTTAGGCGACTTAGGTTACTCAGGCAATTAGGCTATCTTGGTCTTAGGCTACTCAGGCGACTCAGGCGACTCAGGTTACTCAGTTGATATAGGCTACATAGGCGACTCAGGCTATTCAGACGAATTAGGCGATGTATACTCTCCCCCCACTCTCTCCCCCACCCACTCCCTGACCACTCTCTGCCCACTCTCTCCCCCACTTCATACTCTTCTCCCCTCTCCACCCACTCACCCCTCTTCCCCTCTTCACCCTCTTCCCCTCTTCACCCTCTTCACCCTTTTCCCCAACTTCCCCTCGTCTTCCCCTCCTCTTCGCGGCCTCTTCCCGCTCTTCACACCCTCTTCCCTCTCTACCCCCCTCTTCACGACCTCTTCACCCTCTTCAGCCTCTTCCAGCTCTTCCCCCTCTTCACCCTCTACCGCCTATTCCCCCTCTCCACCAACGCACACGCTATCCCACCCCCCGCTCTCTGGCCTCTCTCTGGCCTCTCTCTGCCCGATCTCTGCTCGCTCTCTGCCCGCTCTCAGCCCGCTCTCTGCCCACTCTCAGCCCGCTCTCTGCCCGCTCTCAGCCCACTCTCTGACCGATCTCTGCCCGCTCTCTGCCCGCTCTTTGCCCACTCTCTGCCCGCTCTCTGCCCACTCTCTGCCCACTCTCTGACCGCTCTCTCCCGCTCTCTCCCGCTCTCTCCCGCTCTCTTCCCTCTCTCTCCCGCTCTCTTCCCTCTCTCTTCCCTCTCTCTTCCCTCTCTCTCACCCTCATCAACCTCTTCCCACTCTTCCCCCTCTTCTCCCTCTTCCAACTCGACCACTCTCCACCCTCGCCACCCTCTCTCCCACCCTCACTGGACACTCTCTGCCCACTCTGCCGATCTCTGCCCGCTCTCTGCCCGCTCTTTGCCCACTCTCTGCCCGCTCTCTGCCCACTCTCTGCCCACTCTCTGCCCGCTCTCTCCCGCTCTCTCCCGCTCTCTTCCCTCTCTCTCCCGCTCTCTTCCCTCTCTCTTCCCTCTCTCTTCCCTCTCTCTTCCCTCTCTCTCCCTCTCACCTACCCTTCCCCCTCACCCATCCCCCTCTCCCGGCCCACTACAGGCTAGTCTCAACGTACTCACTCTCACGTACTTCCACTCTCTTCCACCCCTCTTCCCGCCCTCTTCAACCTCTTCAGCCTCTTCCAGCTCTTCCCCCTCTTCACCCTCTACCGCCTATTCCCCCTCTCCCCCTCCGCACACGCTATCCCACCCTCCCGCTCACTGGCCTCTCTCTGCCCGCTCTTTGCCCACTCTCTGCCCGCTCTCTGCCCACTCTCTGCCCACTCTCTGCCCGCTCTCTCACGCTCAGGCTACTCAGGAGATTTAGAAGCTTATGGCGATTTAGGCGACTTAGGTTACTCAGGCAATTAGGCTATCTTGGTCTTAGGCTACTCAGGCGACCCAGGCGACTCAGGTTACTCAGTTGATATAGGCTACATAGGCGACTCAGGCTATTCAGACGAATTAGGCGATGTATACTCTCCCCCCACTCTCTCCCCCACCCACTCTCTGGCCACTCTCTGCCCACTCTCTTCCCCCTCTTCATACTCTTCTCCCCTCTCACCCCTCTTCCCCCTGTTCGCCATCATCCTACCTCTTCCTACCTCTTCCCCCTCTTCCCACTCTTCCCCTCTTCGGCCTCTTCCCCTCTTCGCCCACTTCCCCTCTTCGCCCTCTTCCACCCTCTTCACCTCTTCACCAATCACCCTTTTCACCCTTCACACATCATCCCCCTCTCTTCACCTCTTCCCCTCTTCAGCCTCATCAACCTCTTCCCACTCTTCCCCCTCTTCCCTCTTCACCTCTTCCCCCTCTTACCCCTCTTCCACCTTCCCACTCAATGCCCTTTTCCACTTCTTCCACCCTTCTTCAACCGTCTTCCCCTCATCGTCCGCCATATCTTCACCACTCTTCCCCCTCTTCACACCCTCTTCCACACCCTCTTCCACCTCTTTCACCCCTCTTTCCTCCCTCTTTCCCCCTCATTCCTCCCTCTTTCCCCCTCTTTCAACCTCTTCACAACTCTTACCCACTCTTCCCCACTCTTCCACCCTCTTCCCCACTCTTCCACCCTCTTCCCACCTCATCCGTCTTCGCCCCTCTGCAACCCTTCTTCCCCCCCTCTTCGCCACTCTTCGCCCTTCTTCCGCCTCTTCCACCATCTTCCCCCTCTTCCCCTCTTCCACCTCCCCCCTCGTCGACCTCTTCACCTTTTCCCCCTCGTCGACCTCTTCACCCCTCTTCCACCCTCTTCAACCCGTCTTCCCCCTCTTCCTACCTCTACCCCTCCTCTTCCCCTCCTCTTCCCACCTCTTCCTCCTCTACCCCCCTCTTCACACCTCTTCGCCATCTTCCCACCTCTTCAGCATCTACCACCCTCTTCGCCCCTCTTCCCACCTCTTCACCATCTTCCCACCTCTTCAGCATCTTCCACCCTCTTCGCCCCTCTTCCCCCTCTTCCCCCCTCTGCCCTCTTCAACCTCTTCAGCCTCTTCAGCCTCTTCAGCCTCTTCAGCCTCTTCAGCCTCTTCCCCCTCTTCGGCCACTCCCCCTCTCCACCTGATCTCTGCCCGCTCTCTGCCTGCTCTCTGCCCGCTCTCAGCCCGCTCTTTGCCCGCTCTCTGCCCACTCTCTGCCCACTCTCTGACCGCTCTCTCCCGCTCTCTCCCGCTCTCTCCCGCTCTCTTCCCTCTCTCTCCCGCTCTCTTCCCTCTCTCTTCCCTCTCTCTTCCCTCTCTCTCACCCTCATCAACCTCTTCCCACTCTTCCCCCTCTTCTCCCTCTTCCAACTCGACCACTCTCCACCCTCGCCACCCTCTCTCCCACCCTCACTGGACACTCTCTGCCCACTCTGCCGATCTCTGCCCGCTCTCTGCCCGCTCTTTGCCCACTCTCTGCCCGCTCTCTGCCCACTCTCTGCCCACTCTCTGCCCGCTCTCTCCCGCTCTCTCCCGCTCTCTTCCCTCTCTCTCCCGCTCTCTTCCCTCTCTCTTCCCTCTCTCTTCCCTCTCTCTTCCCTCTCTCTCCCTCTCACCTACCCTTCCCCCTCACCCATCCCCCTCTCCCGGCCCACTACAGGCTAGTCTCAACGTACTCACTCTCACGTACTTCCACTCTCTTCCACCCCTCTTCCCGCCCTCTTCAACCTCTTCAGCCTCTTCCAGCTCTTCCCCCTCTTCACCCTCTACCGCCTATTCCCCCTCTCCCCCTCCGCACACGCTATCCCACCCTCCCGCTCACTGGCCTCTCTCTGCCCGCTCTTTGCCCACTCTCTGCCCGCTCTCTGCCCACTCTCTGCCCACTCTCTGCCCGCTCTCTCACGCTCAGGCTACTCAGGAGATTTAGAAGCTTATGGCGATTTAGGCGACTTAGGTTACTCAGGCAATTAGGCTATCTTGGTCTTAGGCTACTCAGGCGACCCAGGCGACTCAGGTTACTCAGTTGATATAGGCTACATAGGCGACTCAGGCTATTCAGACGAATTAGGCGATGTATACTCTCCCCCACTCTCTCCCCCACCCACTCTCTGGCCACTCTCTGCCCACTCTCTTCCCCCTCTTCATACTCTTCTCCCCTCTCACCCCTCTTCCCCCTGTTCGCCATCATCCTACCTCTTCCTACCTCTTCCCCCTCTTCCCACTCTTCCCCTCTTCGGCCTCTTCCCCTCTTCGCCCACTTCCCCTCTTCGCCCTCTTCCACCCTCTTCACCTCTTCACCAATCACCCTTTTCACCCTTCACACATCATCCCCCTCTCTTCACCTCTTCCCCTCTTCAGCCTCATCAACCTCTTCCCACTCTTCCCCCTCTTCCCTCTTCACCTCTTCCCCCTCTTACCCCTCTTCCACCTTCCCACTCAATGCCCTTTTCCACTTCTTCCACCCTTCTTCAACCGTCTTCCCCTCATCGTCCGCCATATCTTCACCACTCTTCCCCCTCTTCACACCCTCTTCCACACCCTCTTCCACCTCTTTCACCCCTCTTTCCTCCCTCTTTCCCCCTCATTCCTCCCTCTTTCCCCCTCTTTCAACCTCTTCACAACTCTTACCCACTCTTCCCCACTCTTCCACCCTCTTCCCCACTCTTCCACCCTCTTCCCACCTCATCCGTCTTCGCCCCTCTGCAACCCTTCTTCCCCCCCTCTTCGCCACTCTTCGCCCTTCTTCCGCCTCTTCCACCATCTTCCCCCTCTTCCCCTCTTCCACCTCCCCCCTCGTCGACCTCTTCACCTTTTCCCCCTCGTCGACCTCTTCACCCCTCTTCCACCCTCTTCAACCCGTCTTCCCCCTCTTCCTACCTCTACCCCTCCTCTTCCCCTCCTCTTCCCACCTCTTCCTCCTCTACCCCCCTCTTCACACCTCTTCGCCATCTTCCCACCTCTTCAGCATCTACCACCCTCTTCGCCCCTCTTCCCACCTCTTCACCATCTTCCCACCTCTTCAGCATCTTCCACCCTCTTCGCCCCTCTTCCCCCTCTTCCCCCCTCTGCCCTCTTCAACCTCTTCAGCCTCTTCAGCCTCTTCAGCCTCTTCAGCCTCTTCAGCCTCTTCCCCCTCTTCGGCCACTCCCCCTCTCCACCTGATCTCTGCCCGCTCTCTGCCTGCTCTCTGCCCGCTCTCAGCCCGCTCTTTGCCCGCTCTCTGCCCACTCTCACCAGGTCTCTCCCGCTCTCTTCCCTCTCTCTCCCGCTCTCTTCCCTCTCTCTCCCGCTCTCTTCCCTCTCTATTCACTCTCTCTTCCCTCTCTCTCCCTCTCACCTACCCTTCCCCCCTCACCCCCTCCCCTCGCCCACTCCCCCTCTGCAACCACCACCACAGGCTAGTCTCAAGGTACTCACAAAAAATCAGGCGACTCAAGCGGTGTAAGCGGTTTAGGCCATTTATGCAACTCAGGCAACTCAGTCGATTTTGGCGATTTAGGCGATTTATGCGATGAGGTGATTTAGGCGACTCATGGTACTTAGACTACTCAGGCTACTCAGGAGATTTAGAAGCTTACGGCGATTTAGGCGACTTAGGTTACTCAGGCAATTAGGCTATCTTGATCTTAGGCTACTCAGGCGACTCAGGTTACTCAGGTTACTCAGTTGATATAGGCTACATAGGCGACTCAGGCTATTCAGACGAATTAGGCGATGTATACTCTCCCTCCCCCCTCTCCCCACGCACCAACACAAACCCCTCTCCACCCACTCTTACCACCATCTTCCCCCCTTCCCCCTTCCCCTTCCCCCTTTCTCCAATCCCCTCTTGCCACTCTTCCACCTCTTCACCGCCTCTTCCCACCTCTTCACCACCTCTCCCCACCTCTTCCCCATCTCGCCCCACCCCTTCCTCCCTCTTCCACCCCCTTCCCCTTCTTCAACCCCCTTCCACCTCTTTTCAACCCCCCTGCCACCCCTTCCGCCTTTCTTCCCCCCTCTTCCTCCTCTTCCACTCTTCCCCCTCCCACCATCTTCCCCCACCCACCATCTTCCCCCTCTTCCACCCTCTTCGCCCTCTTCCGCCCTCTTCACCCTTTTCCGCCCCATCTACCAACCATCTTCCCCCTCTTCACACCCTCTTCCCAACCTCTTCCCACCCTCTTCCCCTCTTTCCCCCCTCTTTCCCTCCTTCACCCTCTTCCCCACTCTTCCACACTCTTCCCCACTCTTCCCAACTCTTCCCCACTCTTCCCCTCCGCTTCGCCAACTCTTCCGCCTTCTTCCACCCTCTTCACCCCCTTCACTATCTTCCACCTATTCCACCTATTCCCCCTCTTCACACCCTTCCCCCTCTTCACCATCTTCACCATCTTCCCACTCTTCACCATCTTCCCACTCTTCCCCCTCTTCACCACCTGTTCACCCATCTTCCCCATTTCACCCCTTTTCCTCCTCTTCGCCCTCTTCGCCGCTCTTCACCCTCTTCGCCCCTCTTCCCCACTCTTCGCCCCTCTTCCCACTCTTCCCCTCTCCCCTCTTCACCCTCATCAGCCTCTTCACCCACTCTTCACCATCACTTCACCCCCTCTCCACACACTCTACCCCCTCTTCCACCTCTTCCCCCTCTTCCACCTCTTCCCCCCTCTACCCACCCACGCCACACCCTCTTCCCACTCTTCCACCCCTCTTCCCCTCTTCGCACTCTCCCCTCTTCGACCTCTTCCCCTCTTCGCTCTCTTCCCCTCATTGCTCTCTTCCCCTCTTCAAGCTCTTCCCCCTCTTCACCTCTTCCCCCTCTTCGGCCTCATCCCCCTTCACCCTTTTACCCCCTTCACACATCTTCCCCTCTTCCCCTTTCCCCTCTTCACCATCATCAACCTCTTCCCACTCTTCCCCCTCTTCACCCTCTTCCCACTCGACCCCTCTCCTCCTATCTTCCACCCTCTTCCCCCTCTTCCACCCTCTTCACCCTCTTCCGCCCTCTTCGCCCTCTTCCCTTTTCCACCTCTTCGCCGCTCTTCGCCCCCTCTCCCCCTCTCCCCCTCTTCACACTCACCCCCATCTTCCCCCACTTCTCCCTCTTCCCACGCGACCCCTCTCCCCCTCGCCAAACTCTCTCCTTCCCTCTCTGGACACTCTCTGCCGGCTCTCTGCCCTCTCAGCCGATCTCTGCCCGCTCTCTGCCCGCTCTTCGCCCGGTCTCTGCCCACTCTCTGCCCGCTCTCTGCCCGCTCTTCGCCCGGTCTCTGCCCACTCTCTGCCCGCTCTCTACCCTCTCTCTGCCCGATCTCTGCCCGCTCTCACCCGGTCTCTCCCGCTCTCTTCCCTCTCTCTCCCGCTCTCTTCCCTCCCTATTCACTCTCTATTCCCTCTCTCTTCCCTCTCTCTTCCCTCTCTCTTCCCTCTCTCCCGTCACCCTCTCACCATGTCACTCCTCTTCACCCCTGTTCCCTCTCTTCCCCCTCTTCCTACCTCTTCCCCCTCTTCCTACCTCTTCGTAACTCTTCCCACTCTTCCCCCTCTTCCACCTCCTCCCCCTCTTCCACCTTTTCCCCTCTTCCACCCTCTTCCCACCTCTTCACCGCTCATCGCCCCCTCACCACCTCTCCCCCCTTCGCACTCTCCACCATCTTCCCCCTCCTCATCTTCAACCTCTTCCCCTCTACACCTCTTCCCCTCTTCGCCCCTCTTCGCCCTTTACCACCTTCTTCCACCCTTCCTCAACCCCTCTTCCACCCTCTTCGCCCTCTTCCACCCTCTTCCCCTCTCTCCTCCTCCCACCCTCTTCCCATCCCCTTCCCCTCTCTTAGCATCCTCTTCCCGCCTGTTCGCCCTCTTCTCCCTCTTCCCCACCTCTTCCTCCTCTACCCCCCTCTTCACACCTCTTCTCCATCTTCCCACCTCTTCAGCATCTTCCACCCTCTTCCCCTCTTCCGCCTCTTCCCCCTCTTCCCCTCTTCACCCTCTTCGCCCTCTTCCCCCTCATCCCCTCTTCACATTTTCCGGCCCCTCTTCGCCCCTCTCCCCTTTCACCCTCTTCCCCCTCTTCCCGCCCACTCCCCCCTCTTCCTCTCTTCACCCTCTCCCCCTCTTCACAACTCTGCCCGATCTCTACCCGATCTCTTCCCACTCTTTGCCCGCTCTCTGCCCGCTCTCTGCCCGCTCTCTTCCGCTCTCTGCCCGATCTCTGCCCGCTCTCTGCCCGCTCTCTGGCCGCTCTCTGCCCGCTCTCTGCCCGCTCTCTCCGCCCTCTCCCCGCTCTCCCCCTCTCCCACTCTCCTTCTCACCCTCTCTCCACCACACCCTCTCACCCGCTCTCTCCCCTCTCTCTTACACTCTCGGCCTCTACCACCCTCTCTCACCCTCTCTCACCCTCTCTCACCCTCTCTCACCCTCTCTCACCCTCTCTCACCCTCTCTCATCCTCTCTCACCCTATCTCACTCCTCTCCCCCTCTCACCCTCTCTCACTCCTTTCCACTTCTCACCCACTCTGCCCCCTCTCCACCTCTCACCCTCTCTCCCCCTCTCTTCCCGCTCTTCCCCCTCTTCCCGCTCTACCCTCTTCCCCCTCTTCCGCCTCTTCACCTTCTTCACCCACTTCTCCCTCTTCGCCCTCTGCACCATCTCTTTGCCACTCTTCCCATCATCAACCCTTCACCCTCTTCCCCCCTTTCCAACTACCACCTCTTCCACCTATTCCACCTATTCCCCCTCTTCCATCTTCGCCCCTCTTCACCCACTCTTCCCCCTCTTCCCACTCTTCACCACTTCGCCATTCTTCCCACCTCTTCCCACCTCTTCTACCCAATTTCCCACCCACTTCCCCCTCTTCGCCCTCTTTCCCCTCTTCCCACTCTTCCACCTCTCCACACCCTCTTCCACCTCTTCCCCCTCTTCGGCCACTCTTGCCCTCTTCGGCCACTTCCCCCTCTCCACACCCTCTTCCCCCTCTTCCACTCTTCCCCCTCTTCCCACTCTTCCCACTCTTCCCCCTCTTCGCCCCTCTTCCCATACTTCCCCCTCTTCCCCTCTTCGCCCCCTTCCTCCACTTCACCCCCTCTTCACCATCACTTCACCCCCTCTCCGCACCCTCTACCCATTCTTCCACCTCTTCCCCCTCTTCCACCTCTTCTAGCCCTCTTCCCACCCACGCCACACCCTCTTCCCAATCTTCCACCCCTCTTCCCCTCTTCCCACTCTTCCCCTCTTCGGCCTCTTCCCCTCTTCGCCCACTTCCCCTCTTCGCCCTCTTCCACCCTCTTCACCTCTTCACCAATCACCCTTTTCACCCTTCACACATCATCCCCCTCTCTTCACCTCTTCCCCTCTTCAGCCTCATCAACCTCTTCCCACTCTTCCCCCTCTTCCCTCTTCACCTCTTCCCCCTCTTACCCCTCTTCCACCTTCCCACTCAATGCCCTTTTCCACTTCTTCCACCCTTCTTCAACCGTCTTCCCCTCATCGTCCGCCATATCTTCACCACTCTTCCCCCTCTTCACACCCTCTTCCACACCCTCTTCCACCTCTTTCACCCCTCTTTCCTCCCTCTTTCCCCCTCTTTCCTCCCTCTTTCCCCCTCTTTCAACCTCTTCACAACTCTTACCCACTCTTCCCACTCTTCCCACTCTTCCACCCTCTTCACCACTCTTCCACCCTCTTCCCCCCTCATCCGTCTTCACCACTCTGCAACCCTTCTTCCCCCTCTTCGCCACTCTTCGCCCTTCTTCCGCCTCTTCCACCCTCTTCACCCTCTTCCCCCTCTTCCACCTTCCCCCTCGTCGACCTCTTCACCTTTTCCCCCTCGTCGACCTCTTCACCCCTCTTCCTCCCACTTCACCACTCTTCCACCCTCTTCAACCCGTCTTCCCCCTCTTCCTACCTCTACCCCTCCTCTTCCCCTCCTCTTCCCACCTCTTCCTCCTCTACCCCCCTCTTCCCACCTCTTCACCATCTTCCCACCTCTTCAGCATCTTCCACCCTCTTCGCCCCTCTTCCCACCTCTTCACCATCTTCCCACCTCTTCAGCATCTTCCACCCTCTTCGCCCCTCTTCCCACTCTTCCCCCCCTCTTCCCTCTTCAACCTCTTCAGCCTCTTCAGCCTCTTCAGCCTCTTCAGCCTCTTCAGCCTCTTCAGCCTCTTCAGCCTCTTCCCCCTCTTCCCCTTCTTCGGCCACTCCCCCTCTCCGCCCGATCTCTGCCCGCTCTCTGCCTGCTCTCTGCCCGCTCTCAGCCCGCTCTTTGCCCGCTCTCTGCCCACTCTCTAACCGATCTCTGCCCGCTCTCTGCCCGCTCTCTCCACGCTCTCACCAGGTCTCTCCCGCTCTCTTCCCTCTCTCTCCCGCTCTCTTCCCTCTCTATTCACTCTCTCTTCCCTCTCTCTCCCTCTCACCTACCCTTCCCCCCTCACCCCCTCCCCTCGCCCACTCCCCCTCTGCAACCTCCACCACAGGCTAGTCTCAAGGTACTCACAAAAAATCAGGCGACTCAAGCGGTGTAAGCGGTTTAGGCCATTTATGCAACTCAGGCAACTCAGTCGATTTTGGCGATTTAGGCGATTTATGCGATGAGGTGATTTAGGCGACTCATGGTACTTAGACTACTCAGGCTACTCAGGAGATTTAGAAGCTTACGGCGAATTAGGCGACTTAGGTTACTCAGGCAATTAGGCTATCTTGATCTTAGGCTACTCAGGCGACTCAGGTTACTCAGGTTACTCAGTTGATATAGGCTACATAGGCGACTCAGGCTATTCAGACGAATTAGGCGATGTATACTCTCCCTCCTCCCTTTCCCCACGCACCAACACTCTCCGCTCTCCGCCCACTCTTACCACCATCTTCCCCCCTTCCCCCTTCCCCCTTTCCCCAATCCCCTCTTGACCCTCTTCCACCTCTTCACCGCCTCTTCCCACCTCTTCACCACCTCTCCCCACCTCTTCCCCATCTCGCCCCACCCCTTCCACCCTCTTCCACCCCCTTCCCCTACTTCAACCCCCTTCCACCTCTTTTCAACCCCCTGCCCCCCTTCCGCCTTTCTTCCCCCTCTTCCCCTCTTCAACCCTCTTCCTCCTCTTCCCACTCTTCCCCCTCCCACCATCTTCCCCCACCCACCATCTTCCCCCTCTTCCACCCTCTTCCCCCTCTTCCGCCCTCATCACCCTTTTCCGCCCCATCTACCAACCATCTTCCCCCTCTTCACACCCTCTTCCCAACCTCTTCCCTCCCTCTTCCCCTCTTTCCCCCCTCTTTCCCTCCTTCACCCTCTACCCCACTCTTCCACACTCTTCCCCACTCTTCCCAACTCTTCCCCACTCTTCCCCACTCTTCCCCTCCGCTTCACCAACTCTTCCGCCTTCTTCCACCCTCTTCACCCCCTTCACTATCTTCCACCTATTCCACCTATTCCCCCTCTTCACACCCTTCCCCCTCTTCACCATCTTCACCATCTTCCCACTCTTCACCATCTTCCCACTCTTCCCCCTCTTCACCACCTGTTCAACCCATCTTCCCCATTTCACCCCTTTTCCTCCTCTTCGCCCTCTTCTCCACTCTTCACCCTCATCAGCCTCTTCACCCACTCTTCACCATCACTTCACCCCCTCTCCACACACTCTACCCCCTCTTCCACCTCTTACCCCTCTTCCACCTCTTCCCCCCTCTACCCACTCACGCCACACCCTCTTCCCACTCTTCCCCTCTTCCCCTCTTCGCACTCTTCCCCTCTTCGGCCTCTTCCCCTCTTCGCTCTCTTCCCCTCTTCGCTCTCTTCCCCCTCTTCAAACTCTTCCCCACTCTTCACCTCTTCCCACTCTTCGGCCTCATCCCCCTTCACCCTTTTACCCCCTTCACACATCTTCCCCTCTTCCCCTCTTCCCCTCTTCCCCTCTTCACCTTCTTCAACCTCTTTCCACTCTTCCCCCTCTTCACCCTCTTCCCACACGACCCCTCTCCACCTATATTCCACCCTCTTCCCCCTCTTCCACCCTCTTCCCCCTCTTCCGCCCTCTTCGCCCTCTTCCCTTTTCCACCTCTTCGCCGCTCTTCGCCCCCTCTCCCCCTCTTCGCACTCACCCTCATCTTCCCCCTCTTCACCCTCTTCCCACTCGACCCCTCTCCACCCTCGCCAACCTCTCTCCTTCCCTCTCTGGACACTCTCTGCCGGCTCTCTGCCCTCTTAGCCGATCTCTGCCCGCTCTCTGCCCGCTCTCACCCGGTCTCTCCCGCTCCCTTCCCTCTCTCTCCCGCTCTCGTCCCTCTCTATTCCCTCTCTCTTCCCTCACCCTCTCACCCTCTCACCCCTCTTCACCCTGTTCCCCCTCTTCCTACCTCTTCCCCCTCTTCACCCTCTTCCACCTCTTCACCCTCTTCCCCTCTTCATCCTATTCCACCCACCCCCTCTTCCACCCTCTTCACCACTCTTCGCACTCACCACCCTCTTCCCCCTCTTCAACCTCTTCCCCTCTTCACCTATTCCCCCCTCTTCGACGCCATCACCACTCTTCGCCATCTTCGCCCCTCTTCACCATCTTCCACCTTCTTCCACCCTTCTTCAACCCCTCTTCCCCCTCTTCCCCTCTTCCACCTCTTCCCCCCCTCTACCCACTCACGCCACACCCTCTTCCCACTCTTCCCCCTCTTCACCACCTGTTCAACCCATCTTCCCCATTTCACCCCTTTTCCTCCTCTTCGCCCTCTTCTCCGCTCTTCACCCTCTTCGCCCCTCTTCCCACTCTTCGCCACTCTTCGCCCCTCTTCCCACTCTTCCCCTCTCCACTCTTCACCCTCATCAGCCTCTTCACCCACTCTTCACCATCACTTCACCCCCTCTCCACACACTCTACCCCCTCTTCCACCTCTTACCCCTCTTCCACCTCTTCCCCCCCCCTTACCCACTCACGCCACACCCTCTTCCCACTCTTCCCCTCTTCCCCTCTTCGCACTCTTCCCCTCTTCGGCCTCTTCCCCTCTTCGCTCTCTTCCCCTCTTCGCTCTCTTCCCCCTCTTCAAACTCTTCCCCACTCTTCACCTCTTCCCACTCTTCGGCCTCATCCCCCTTCACCCTTTTACCCCCTTCACACATCTTCCCCTCTTCCCCTCTTCCCCTCTTCCCCTCTTCACCTTCTTCAACCTCTTTCCACTCTTCCCCCTCTTCACCCTCTTCCCACTCGACCCCTCTCCACCCTCGCCAACCTCTCTCCTTCCCTCTCTGGACACTCTCTGCCGGCTCTCTGCCCTCTTAGCCGATCTCTGCCCGCTCTCTGCCCGCTCTCACCCGGTCTCTCCCGCTCCCTTCCCTCTCTCTCCCGCTCTCGTCCCTCTCTATTCCCTCTCTCTTCCCTCTCTCTTCCCGCTCTCTTCCCTCTCTCTCCCTCACCCTCTCACCCTCTCACCCCTCTTCCTACCTCTTCCCCCTCTTCCTACCTCTTCCCCCTCTTCCACCTCTTCCACCTCTTCACCCTCTTCCCCTCTTCATCCTCTTCCACCCACCCCCTCTTCCTCCCTCTTCACCACTCTTCGCACTCACCACCCTCTTCCCCCTCTTCAACCTCTTCCCCTCTTCACCTATTCCCCCCTCTTCGACGCCATCACCACTCTTCGCCATCTTCGCCCCTCTTCACCATCTTCCACCTTCTTCCACCCTTCTTCAACCCCTCTTCCCCCTCTTCCCCTCTTCCCATCCTCTTCCCCTCTTTCCATCCTCTTCCCCCCTCTCTTATCCTTCTCTTCCCCTCCTCATCCTCCTCTTCCCGCCTGTTCTCCCCTCTTCACCCTCATCCAACCTCTTCACCATCTTCCCCCTTCGCCACTCTTCAGCCCCTCTTCCGCTCTTCCCATCTTCAGCCTCTTCCCCCTCTTCGCCTACTCTTCGAAACCTCTTCCGCTCTTCCCCATCTTCAGCCTCTTCACCCTCTTCCCCCTCTTCACCCTCTTCCGCTATTCCCCCTCTCCCCCTCTGCACTCTCTCTCCCACCCTCCCGCTCTCTGGCCACTCTCTGCCCACTCTCTACCCACTCTCTGCCCGATCTCTACCCGCTCTCTGCCCGCTGTCTGCCCGCTCTCTGCCCGCTCTCTGCCCGCTCTCTCCCCGCTCTCACCCGCTCTCTTCCCTCTCTATTCCCTCTCTCTTCCCTCTCTCTTCCCTCTCTCTCCCTCTCACCTACCCTTCCCCCCTCACCCCCTTCCCTCACCCACTACCCTCTCCGCCCACCACCACAGGCTAGTCTCAAGGTACTCACAAAAAATCAGGCGACTCAAGCGGTGTAAGCGGTTTAGGCCATTTATGCAACTCAGGCAACTCAGTCGATTTTGGCGATTTAGGCGATTTATGCGATGAGGTGATTTAGGCGACTCATGGTACTTAGACTACTCAGGCTACTCAGGAGATTTAGAAGCTTATGGCGATTTAGGCGACTTAGGTTACTCAGGCAATTAGGCTATCTTGGTCTTAGGCTACTCAGGCGACTCAGGTTACTCAGTTGATATAGGCTACATAGGCGACTCAGGCTATTCAGACGAATTAGGCGATGTATACTCTCCCCCCACTATCACCCCTCACCAACTCTCCTCCTCACCCTCTCTCACCCTCTCTCACCCACTCACAACCTCTCTCGGCCGCTCTCACCCTCTCTCACCCTCTCTCATCCTCTCTCACCCTCTCTCCCCATCTCCACTTCTCACCCCCGCACACCCCCTCTCCTCCACTCCCCCCTCTCACCACGTCTTCCCCCTCTTCTCGCTCTTCCCCCACCACCCACTCTTCCCCCTCTTTACCCTTTTCACCCACTCTTTTCGAGTCTTCCCCCTCTTCACCCTCTTCGCCCTCTTCACCCTCTTCCCCCTCTTCCCCATCTTCACCATCTTCCCCTCTTCACCCCCTTCACACTCTTCACCACCCTCTGCAACCCTTCTTCCCCCCCTCTTCCTCCCTCTACAACCGTCTTCACCCTTCTTCCGCCTCTTCCCCCTCTTCACCCTCTTCCCACCTCTTCCCACCTCTTCCCACCTCTTCCCACCTCTTCCCACCTCTTCCCACCTCTTCGCACCTCTTCCCGCCTCTTCCTACCTCTTCCCCCTCTTCGCCCTCTTCACCCTTTTCACCTCTTTATAATTATTATTATAATTATTATTATTATAATTATAATTATTATAATTATTATTATTATAATTATTATTATTATTATTATATATATTCATTTATATGAACGAAATGAAAATACCAGGCGGCCAACAAAAGAAGAAGGCATGAAAAAAAAGCAAAATCGTACAAAAATATTCCCAGTCATACACAAAATAAGAAACCAATACAATCTTATACACGCACTATACTTACACAACAAGGTAACTCACACAATGGCACTTGCAGTTGCTTGCTGTTTTTTTCTGTTTGCCTGGTAGTCACCTGGTAGTCCCACCACTCTTCCCCCCTCTTCCCCCTCTTCCACACTCTTCACCACTCTTCCCCCTTCAACCCACTCTTCCACACTCTTCCCCCTTCAACCACCTTCCCCCTCTTCCCTCTTCCCCTCTTCTTCCACCCGTTCCACCCGTTCCAATCGTTCCGCCCGCACCACCCGTTTTTGCCGTTCCACTCGTTTCGTCACTACTCGTTCCACGCCTTCCACGCGTTCTACCCGTTCTACCAGTTTCTCCCGTTTCACCCGTTTCCCAACTACCTGTTTCACTCGTTTCACCATTTCCTGTTCCACCCCTTCCTGTTCCACCTGTTCCGCCCGTTTCACCCATTCCATCCGTTCTACCCGTTCCACCCGTTTCTCGTTCCGCCCGTTCCGCCCGTTCCACCCGTTTCTCGTTCCGCCCGTTCCGCCCGTTCCGCCCGTTCCGCCCGTTCCACCCTTTCCACCCGTTCCACCCGTTCCACCCTTTCCACCCTTTCCACCCGTTCCACCCGTTCCACTCGTTCCACTCGTTCCGCCCGTTCCAGCCGTTCCGAACGTTCCGCCCGTTCCACCCCTTCCGCCAGTTCCACCCGTTCCACCCCTTCCGCCAGTTCCACCCGTTCCGCCAGTTCCACCCGTTCCACCCTTTCCACCCGTTCCGCCCTTACCACCCGTTCCACCCGTTCCACACGTTTCACCCGTTCCACACGTTCCACACGCTCCACTCTTTCCACCCGTTATACCCGTTCCACCCATTCCACGCTTTCTACCCGTTCTACCCGTTTCAATCGTTTCGCCCGTTTCCCAACTACCTGTTCCACGCGTTTCACCCGTTCCACCCGTTCCGCCCTTACCACCCGTTCCACCCTTTCCACTCGTTCCGCCCGTTCCACACGGTCCACCCGTTCCGCCCGTTCCACCCGTTCCGCCCGTCGCCGTTCCACCCGTTCCACCCGTTCCGCCCATTCCACCCGTTCCACCCTTTCCACCCGTTCCACCCGTTCCGCCCGTTCCACCCGTTCCGCCCGTTCCGCCCATTCCACCCGTTCCACCCTTTCCACCCGTTCCGCCCTTACCACCCGTTCCACCCGTTCCACACGTTTCACCCGTTCCACACGTTCCACACGCTCCACTCGTTCCGCCCGTTCCACACGGTCCACCCGTTCCGCCCGTTCCACCCGTTCCGCCCGTTCCACCCGTTCCACCCGTTCCGCCCATTCCACCCGTTCCACCCTTTCCACCCGTTCCACCCGTTCCGCCCGTTCCACCCGTTCCGCCCGTTCCGCCCATTCCACCCGTTCCACCCTTTCCACCCGTTCCGCCCTTACCACCCGTTCCACCCGTTCCACACGTTTCACCCGTTCCACACGTTCCACACGCTCCACTCTTTCCACCCGTTATACCCGTTCCACCCATTCCACGCTTTCTACCCGTTCTACCCGTTTCAATCGTTTCGCCCGTTTCCCAACTACCTGTTCCACGCGTTTCACCCGTTCCACCCGTTCCGCCCTTACCACCCGTTCCACACGTTCCACGCCTTCCACCCGTTCCACACGTTCCACGCCTTCCACCCGTTCCACACGTTCCACGCCTTCCACCCGTGCCACACGTTCCACACATTCCACTCGTTCCACTCGTTCCACCCGTTTCACTCGTTTCACCCGTTTCACCCGTTCCACCCGTTCCACACGTTCCACCCGTTCCACACGTTCCACCCGTTCCACACGCTCCACTCGTTCCACCCGTTCCGCCCGTTCCAACTGTTCCATCCGTTCCGCCCGTTCCACCCGTTCCACTCGTTCCACACATTCCACCCGTTCCGTCTGTTCCTGTTCCGCCTGTTCCGCCCGTTTCACCCGTTCCACCTGTTCCACCCTTTCCGCCCTTTCCACCCTTTCCGCCGGTTCCACCCGTTCCACCCCTTCCGACCGTTCCACCCCTTCCACCCGTTCCACCCGTTCCACCCGTTCCACCCGTTCCACCCGTTCCACCCTTTCCACTCGTTCCGCCCGTTCCACACGGTCCACCCGTTCCGCCCGTTCCACCCGTTCCGCCCGTTCCACCCGTTCCGCCCGTTCCGCCCATTCCACCCGTTCCACCCTTTCCACCCGTTCCGCCCTTACCACCCGTTCCACCCGTTCCACACGTTTCACCCGTTCCACACGTTCCACACGCTCCACTCTTTCCACCCGTTATACCCGTTCCACCCATTCCACGCTTTCTACCCGTTCTACCCGTTTCAATCGTTTCGCCCGTTTCCCAACTACCTGTTCCACGCGTTTCACCCGTTCCACCCGTTCCGCCCTTACCACCCGTTCCGCACGTTCCACGCCTTCCACCCGTTCCACACGTTCCACACGTTCCACCCGTTCCCACACGTTCCACACGTTCCACCCGTTTCACTCGTTTCACCCGTTTCACCCGTTCCACCCGTTCCACCCGTTCCACCCGTTCCACACGTTCCACCCGTTCCACCCGTTCCACACGCTCCACTCGTTCCACCCGTTCCGCCCGTTCCACCTGTTCCATCCGTTCCGCCCGTTCCACCCGTTCCACTCGTTCCACACATTCCACCCGTTCCGCCTGTTCCTGTTCCGCCTGTTCCGCCCGTTTCACCCGTTTCACCCGTTCCACCCTTTCCGCTCTTTCCACCCTTTCCACCGGTTCCGCCCGTTCCACCCCTTCCACCCGTTCCACCCGTTCCACCCGTTCCACCCGTTCCACCCGTTCCACCCGTTCCACCCGTTCCACCCGTTCCACCCTTTCCACTCGTTCCGCCCGTTCCACACGGTCCACCCGTTTCGCCCGTTCCACCCGTTCCGCCCGTTCCACCCGTTCCGCCCGTTCCACCCATTCCACCCGTTCCACCCTTTCCACCCGTTCCGCCCGTTCCACCCGTTCCGGCGGTTCCACCCGTTCTACCCGTTCCTACCGCTCCACCCATTCCACCCGTTCCGCCCGTTCCACCCGTTCCGAACGTTCCACCCGTTCCACCCGTTCCACCCGTTCCAGCCGTTCCACCCCTTCCACCCGTTCCACCCGTTTTTGCCGTTCCACCCCTTCCGCCAGTTCCACCCGTTCCACCCCTTCCGCCAGTTCCACCCGTTCCGCCAGTTCCACCCGTTCCAACCTTTCCGCCCTTTCCATCAATTTCCGCACTTTCCATCCCGTTCCATCCGTTCTACCCGTTCCACCCGTTTCTCTTTCCGCCGGTTCCGCCCGTTCCGCCCGTTCCGCCGTTCCCCCCTTCCGCCATTCCACCCTTTCCACCCTTTCCATCACATTCCACCCGTTCCACCCTTTCCACCCGTTCCGCCCGTTCCACCCGTTCCTCCCGTTCCACCCGTTCCACCCGTTCCTACCGCTTCACCCATTCCACCCGTTCCACCCGTTCCACCCGTTCCACCCGTTCCG
>JAWNKX010000645.1:0-43824 GCA_035041755.1 Cacoxenus indagator | reverse complement strand
TTCCACCCGTTCCTTCCGTTCCGCCTGTTCCACCCGTTCCACCCGTAAAAAAAAAAAAAAAAAAAAAACGCTTTCTACCCGTTTCGCCCGTTTCCCAACTACCTGTTCGACGCGTTTCACCCGTTCCACCCGTTCCGCCCTTACCCCCCGCCCGGTATACCCGTTCCACCGTTTCCATCCCGTTTGACCGTTTTACCTGTCCGCCTGTTGCTCGTTCCGCCCGTTCCGCTGTTCTGCCCGTTCCGCTCGTTCCGCCCGCTCTGCCTGTCTGCCTGTTCCACCCGTTCCACCCGTTCACGCTTGTACCCGTTCCACGCTTTCTACCTGTTTTACCCGTTTCGCCGTTTCCCAACTACCTGTTCCACGCGTTTCACCCGTTCCACCCGTTCCGCCCTTACCACCCGCCCGTTCCACCCGTTCCAACCGTTCTACACGTTCCACACGCTCCACTCGTTCCACCCGTTATACCCGTTCCACCCGTTCCACGCTTTCTACCCGTTCTACCCGTTTCACCCGTTTCGCTCGTTTCCCAACTACCTGTTCCACGCGTTTCACCCGTTCCGCCCTTACCATCCCGCCCGTTCCACCCGTTCCACCCTTTCCATCCCGTTCCACCCGTTCCGCCCGTTCCACCCTTTCCACTCGTTCCGCCCGGTCCACCCGTTCCACCCGTTCCACCCGTTCCTCCCGTTCCGCCCGTTCCGCCCGTTCCACCCGTTCCACGCTTTCTACCCGTTCCTCGCTTTCTACCCGTTTCGCCGTTTCCCAACTACCTGTTCCCACGCGTTTCACCCGTTCCACCCGTTCCGCCCTTACCACCCGCCCGTTCCACCCGTTCCACACGTTCCACCCGTTCCACACGTTCCACACGCTCCACTCGTTCCACCCGTTATACCCGTTCCACCCGTTCCACGCTTTCTACCCGTTCCATCCGTTCCGCCCGTTTCAACCGTTTCACTCGTTCCGCCCGTTCCGCCCGTTCCGCCCGTTTCCACCCGTTCCTGTTCGCTCGCACCCGTTCTCACCCGTTCCACCCGTTCCACGCTTTCTACCCGTTCCACGCGTTCGTACCCGTTTCACCCGTTTCACCCGTTGACCCGTTTCACCCGTTTCGCCCCGTTCCCAACTACCTGTTCGACGCGTTTCACCCGTTCCACCCGTTCCGCCCTTACCACCCTGTTCCACCTGTTCCACACGTTCCACACGCTCCACCCGTTCCACCCCTTATACCCGTTCCGCCCGTTCCGCCCGTTCCGCCCGTTCCACCCGTTCCACCCTTTCCACTCGTTCCACCCGTTCCTTCCGTTCCGCCTGTTCCACCCGTTCCACCCGTTCCACCCGTTCCACGCTTTCTACCCGTTCCACGCTTTCTACCCGTTTCGCCCGTTTCCCAACTACCTGTTCGACGCGTTTCACCCGTTCCACCCGTTCCGCCCTTACCCGCCGCCCCGGTATCAGCCCGTTCCACACTTCCATCCCGTTCCACCGTTTCCCACCCTTCCTGCCTCAGTTTCGCCCGTTCCGCCCGTTCCGGCTCGTTTCGCCCGTTCCGCCCGCTCCGCCCGTTCCGCCTGTTCCACCCGTTCCACGCTTTCTACCCGTTCCACGCCTTTCTCACCCGTTCTACCCGTTTCACCCGTTTCGCCGTTTCCCACTATCTGTTCCACGCGTTTCACCCGTTCCACCCGTTCCGCCCTTACCACCCGCCCGTTCCACCCGTTCTCACCCGTTCACACGTTCCACCCGTTCCACACCGTTCCACACGCTCCACTCGTTCCACCCGTTATACCCGTTCCACCCGTTCCACGCTTTCTACCCGTTCTACCCGTTTCACCCGTTTCGCTCGTTTCCCAACTACCTGTGCCACGCGTTTCACCCGTTCCGCCCTTACCATCCCGCCCGTTCCACCCGTTCCTCCCTTTCCATCCCGTTCCACCCGTTCCACCCTTTCCACTCGTTCCTGCCCGGTCCACCCGTTCCACCCGTTCCTCCCGTTTCGCCCGTTCCACGCTTTCTACCCGTTCCTCGCATTTCTACCCGTTTCAGCCCGTTTCCCAACTACCTGTTCCACGCGTTTCACCCGTTCCACCCGTTCCGCCCGTTACCGCCCGTTCCCCCCGTTCCACCACGTTCCACCCGTTCCACCCGTTCCACCCGCTCCACCCGTTCCGCCCGTTATCACCCGTTCCACCCGTTCCACGCCATTCCACCCGTTCTACCCGTTCCACCCGTTTCGCCCGTTTCCCAACTACCTGTTCCACGCGTTTCACCCGTTCCACCCGTTCCACCCTTACCTCCCGCCCGTTCCGCCGGTTCCACCCTGTTCCATCCCGTTCCGCCCGTTCCGCCCGTTCCGCCTGTTCCGCCCGTTCCGCCCGTTCCGCTCGTTCCGCTCGTTCCGCTCGTTCCGCCCGTTCCGCCCGTTCCACCCGTTCCGCCTGTTCCACCTGTTCCACACGTTCCACCCGTTCCACACGTTCCGACACGCTCCACTCGTTCCACCCGTTACACACCTTTCCACCCGTTCCACGCTTTCTACCCGTTGCTACCCGTTCCATGCCTGTCCCTGCCCGTTCTCGCCTGGTCTGCCTGTTCCGCCCGTTCCTCCCGTTCTGCCCGTTCCGCCCGTTCCGCCCGTTCCACCCGTTCCACCCTGTTCCACACGTTCCACACGTTCCACTCGTGTCCGCCCGTTCCGCCCGTTCCGCCCGTTCCACCCGTTCCACCCGCATTCCACCCGTTCCACGCTTTCTACCCGTTTCCACGCTTTCTACCCGTCTGCCTGTTTCACCCGTTTCGCCCGTTCCCCAACTACCTGTTCCACGCGTTTCACCCGTTCCACCCGCTCCTCTCTGCCCTACCTTCCCGCCCGTTCCACCCGTTCCACCTTTCCATCCTGTTCCACCGTTTCACCTGTTCCTGCCGCGTTCCACCTGTTCTGCCCGTCTGCCTGTTCTGCCTGTTCCGCCCGTCCACCCGTTTCCCCACTACCTGTTTCACCCGTGACACCACTACCTCTTTCACCCGTGACACCACTACCGCTTTCACCCGTGACACCGCTACCTCTTTCAACCGTTCCACCCGTTCCACACGTTTCACACGTTCCACCCGGTTCCGCCCGTTCCGACCCGTTTCGCCCGTTCCGCCCGTTTCCAGGCCGCCTGTTCCACCCGTTCCGCCCGTTCCACCCGTTCCGCCCGTTCCACCCGTTCCGGCCTTTCCACCCGTTCCACCCGTTCCACCCATTCCGCACCGTTCCACCCGTTCCACCTTTTTCACCCGTTTCACCCGTTTCAGCCCGTTCTACCCGTTCCACCCGTTCCGCCCGTTCCGCCCGTTCCTGCCCGTTCCGCCCGTTCCGCCCGTTCCGCCTGTTCCACCCGTTCCGCCCGTTCCGCCCGTTCCGCTCGTTCCACCCGTTCCACCCGTTCCACCCGTTCCGCCGTTCCACCCGTTCCGCCCGTTCCGCCCGTTCCGGCCGTTCCACCCGTTTCACACGTCTGCACACTGTTTCACCCGTTCCGCCCGGCTCCGCCCGTCCGCCTGTTCCGCCCGTTCCGCCCGTTCCGCCCGTCTGCCTGTTCCGCCCGTTCCACCCGTTCTCCTCCCATTTGACCCGTTCCTCCCGTTTGACCCGTTCCACCCGTTTCTCCGTTCCACCCGTTCCTACCGTTTCACTCGTGCCGCCCGTTCCAGCCGTTCCGAACGTTCCGCCCGTTCCACCCCTTCCGCAGGTTCCACCCGTTCCCCCTTTCCACCCGTTCGACCCTTTCCGCCCTTTCCATCCCGTTCCACCCGTTCCACCCTTTCCACCCTTTCCGCACTTCCGAACATCCGCCGGTTTCACCCATTTCACGCGTTCCACTCGTTCCACTCGTTGCATCCGTTCCGCCGTTCCGCCCATTTCACCCGTTCCACCCGTTCCACCCGTTCCCACCCGTTCCACCCGTTCCACCAGTTCCGCCTGTTCCGCCCGTTCCACTCGTTCCGCCCATTCCACCCGTTCCGCCCGTTCCGCCCGTTCCACCCGTTCCACCTGTTCCGCCTGATCCGCCCGTATCTCTCCATCGAGCCGTTCCACCCGTTCACAGGTTCCACCCGTTCCACCCGTTTCACCCGTTTCAGCCGTTCCACCCGTTTCGCCCTTTCCGACTCGTTCCACCCGTTTCCCCCTTTCCACAGTTCCACCTGTTTCACCCTTTCACTCGTCTCCACCTGTTTCACCCTTTCGACCCGTTCCACCCGTTCTGCCCGTTCCGCCCGTCTCCGCCCGCTCCTGCCCGTCTCCGTCTGCTCTGCTCTCTGCTGGTCTGCCTGGCCGCCCGTCTCCACCTTGGCTCCGACCTGACTCTCCGCCCTGTTCCGCCCGTCTCCTGCTGCCTCTCCACCGAGCTCCTGCCCGCGCCACCAGCCCTATCCCCCCGTGTCTCAGCGGTTCCACCGTTCTGGCTAGGTCTCGCCCGTTCCACCGTGTTCCGCCCGGCCCCCGACTCGCTGCACTCCATCGACCGTTCTGCCCTGCTCCAAGCTGTTCCTACGTTCTACCGTGTCACCGTTTCGACTCTCGCCCTGCTCCCGCCGTCTGCCGGTCTCGCCGCCCCGCCCGTCACCTGATCTCACCCTGTCCACCCGTCTGCCGCGTGCCGCCTACCTGGCGCTTTGTCCCGCTTCACCCGGTCCACCCGTTTCACCCTTCTCACAGTTCACCTGCTCCGTCCCGCCTCCACCTGTTTTACCTCGTCCACGCCGCTCCACCTCGGTCCCCCACGCGTCTGCCTGGTCCGCGCTTCACCTGCCCCCGCGCTCGCGCTCTCGCCGGTCTGCCTGTTATCGTTTACCTGCTTGGCTTCAAGCGAGTGCTTGCTGGGCTCTACCTGCTCCACTGCCTGGCCGCCCGTTCCCCCCGTCGACCCGTCCACCCGTCTGCCTGTTGCCTGCTCCAGCCGCGTCTCCACCCTGCTCCCACCCGTCGACCCGTGCTACCTGCTCCCTATTGACCCTGCTCCCTCCCGTTGACCCGTCGTCCACCCGTTTCTCTCGTCCACCTGTTAGACCGTTTCACCCATTCCACCCTTTCCACTCGTGCCGCCGGTCTCCAGCCGTTCCCGACCAGTCTCGCCCGTCTCCCACCCCTCCGTGCCCCCACCTGATCCCCCTTTCCACCCGTTCACCCTGCTGCCGCCCTCTCCACCCGTTCTGCCTGTCTGCCTGTCTCCCGCTGCCTCCCCACCCGGCTCCGCCTGTCTCGCCGTTGCTCTGCCTTTTCAAGTCTTCCGCCCGTCTCCGCCCTGTCGCCCCCATCTCCACCCGTTCACCTGGGCACTCAGTTGTCTGCCGCTCATCCGCCCGTTCCGCCCTTTCCAAGCTTTCCGCCCTGCTCCACCCGGGTCCTCCCGACCCTCCGGCGGTTCCACCCGTTCCGGCGGTCTCCACCTGCTTTACCCGTTCACCCGGTCCCACCCAGCTTCACCCCATTCCACCCTGCTCCCGCCTGTTCCAGCCTGTCCCTAGCTGTTAGTCTGTTCTACCTGTTCCACAAGTTCCGCCCCGTCCGCCGCGCTCCGCCCGTCTGCCTGTGCCGCCTAGGCTCGACCCGTTTTACCCGCTTACCGGCTGGGTCCTGCCCTTGCCCCCGCCTCACCTGACCGTCTGCCTGGCTCCACCCTTTCACCTTTTCATCTCGATTCCACCCGTTCCACCCTTTCTCACCCGTTCACCTGTCTGCCTGTCTCGCTGCTCGACCCGTCCGTCCTGTCCGCCCCTCCGCCCGCCTCCTGCTCCCGCCCCTCTCGCTGGGCTCCGTCCCTCCGCCCGTCCGCCATCCGCCCGTCCCGCCCCTTCGCCCGTTCTTGATCTCTCGCCCGTTTCACCCTTCTCCATCCCTTTCCATCCCTTTCCATCCCTTTCCATCCCTTTCCATCCGCTTTCCACCCGTCTGCCTGTCTGCCGTTCGCGCTCTCACTCGTTCCTCCCGTTCCGGCGGTTCCACCGGTTCCTACCGTCGACCCGTTCCACCCGTTCCGCCCGTTCCAGCCGTCTCCGCCGTTCTACCTGTCTGCCTGTTCTACCTGCTGCCTCTTGCCTGTCGGACCTGCCGCCGGTCTACCTTTCTCACCTTTTATCCCACTCCAACCTGTTCACCTGTTCACCTGTTCCACCCTGTCACCTGTTCCACCCGTGCTCGCGGGTTTCACCTATCTGCCTGTCTGCCTGTCTCCCGTCCGCCGCGCTCCCCGTCTCGCCTGTTCCCCCCGTCTCGCCGCGCTCCCCCGTCTGCCTGCGCAATGACCGTCTGCCTGTCTACCTTTTACCTTTCTACTCCATTCCACCCGTCTCCACCCGTTCGTTCCGAGTTCTGCCGGGTCTCGCCTGTCTGCCTGTCACCCGTCTGCCTGTTCCACCCGTTCCACGCTTGTACCGTTTACGCTTGTACCCGTTCCGCCCATTCTCCAACTACCTGTTGATGGGTTCACCTGTTGACCCGTCTACCTTATGACTCGTCGACACGTTCGCACACGCTCCAACCGTACCACCCGTTATACCCGATCCGCCCGTTCCACGCTTTCTACCCGTCTTACCTGTTCCATCCGTTCTCGCCTGTTCACCTGTTCTGCCTGTCTGCCTGTGTGTCCGCCTGTTCTCGCCTGTTGCCTGTCTGCCTGTCTCGCCTGTTCCGACCGTTCCGACCGTTCCACCCGTTCCTGCCTGTCTGCCTGTCTCACCTGTTCACCTGATCCACCGTTTAACGCTTCTACCCTGTTCCACGCTTTTCTACCCGTCTACCCGCTCCGCCTGTTTCCCAACTACCTGTTCCACGCGTTTCACCCGTTCCACCCGTTCCGCCCTTACCACCCTCCCGCCCCCCTCACTCGTTCCACCTTTTCATCTGGAACTCTCAGTCACTCTCCACCCGTTCCGCCCGTCTCGCCTGTTCTGCCCTGTCCGCCGTTCTAGGTCTCCGCCCGTTCCACCTTTCTACCTTTTACCCGTCTCCTCCGACCCGTCTCCGCCCGTCGCTCGTCTCCGCCTGGTCCCGCCGTTTCACGCCTTCCACACGTTCCACACGTTCCGCCCGTCTACCTGTCTGCCTGTTCCACCTGTTTCACCCGTTTCACCCGTTGACCCGTTTCACCCGTCTCCACCCGCTCCACCCGTTTCACCCATCGACCCGTCTGCCTGGAACTCTTGCCTGTCTGCCTGTACCACCCGTTCCACCCTTCACCTGTTGACCCGTCGACCCGGTCCTCCCGTCTCCGCTCATCGACCCGTCTGCCTGTCACTCGTGTCACTGTTTCACGCTTTGACCCGTTCCACGCTTTTTACCTGTTCCACGCTTTGACCCGTTTCGCCGGTTCCCAACTACCTGTTCGACGCGTTTCACCCGTTCCACAAAAAAAAAAAAAATGCCCCGTTCCACCGTTTCCACACGTTCCACACGTTCCACACGTTCCACACGTTCCACACGCTCCACTCGTTCCACCCGTTATACCCGTTCCACCCGTTCCACGCTTTCTACCTGTCTACCTGTTCATCCTGTCCGCCCCTCCAACCTGTCTGCCTGTTCCGCCGTCTGCCTGTCTCCGCTTGGCGCTCTGCCTCGGCTCTGCTTGGTCTCTGCCTGTTCCGCTCTCCAACCGTTCTCACGCTTTCTACCCTGGCTCTACCTGTTTACCTGTTTCGCCCGTTTCCCAACTACCTGTCTCACGCGTTTCACCCATTCCACCCTGTCCGCCCTCACCACCTGCCTGTTCCACCTTTTCCATCCCGTCTCCCACTCGTCTCCACATGTTCTGCCTGTCTGCCTGGTCGACCCGCTCCCGCCCGTGCCTACCGCTTCCACCTGTTTACCTGTTCCACCTGTTTACCGTGCTCCACCCGTTCCGCCGCCTTTCCACGTGTTGACCCGTCCGCCTGTTCCACCCGTCACCTGTTCCACGCTCTTACCGTTTACGCTTTTACCCGTTTTGACCTGTTCCCCCAACTACCTGTCTCACGCGCTTCCACCCTGTCACCTGTCTGCCTTTACCACCCGCCCGTGGTACAACCGTTCTACACGTTCGACACGATCGACTCTGTCCACCCCTTATACCCTGTCCACCCGTCGCGCGTAGGTCTTGCCTGTTCTCACTGTTTTCTCGTTCCGCCTGTCTCCACCCGTTCCACCCGTTCCACGCTTTCTACCCGTTCCACGCTTTCTACCCTGTCTTCGCCTGTTTCCCAACGACCTGTCGACGCGTTTCACCCGTTCCACCCGTCTACCCTCACCCCCCGCCCGGGTACACCCGTTCCACCGTTTCCATCCCGTTGTCCCGCTCCCACCCGTCTGCCTGTTCCTGCTGGAGGTTCTTGCCTGTTCCGCCGGTCTCTGCTGTTCTGCTCTGTCCGCCTGCTCCGCCCGTCTCGCCTGTTCCACCTGTTCCACCCGTGCTCCGACGCTCTTGACCGTTCCACGCTTTCTACCCGTTCTACCCGTTTCACCCGTTTCGCCGTTTCCCAACTACCTGTTCCACGCGTTTCACCCGTTCCACCCGTTCCGCCCTTACCACCCGCCCGTTCCACCCGTTCCACACGTTCCACCCGTTCCACACGTTCCACACGCTCCACTCGTTCCACCCGTTATACCCGTTCCACCCGTTCCACGCTTTCTACCCGTTCTACCCGTTTCACCCGTTTCGCTCGTTTCCCAACTACCTGTTCCACGCGTTTCACCCGTTCCGCCCTTACCATCCCGCCCGTTCCACCCGTTCCACCCTTCCATCCTGTTGTCCCGCTCCGCTGTTCACCCTTTCCACTCGTCTGCCTGGCTCCACCCGTTCTACCTGTCTCCACCCTGGGCCCCTCCTGTTCTGCCTGTTCTGCCTGTTCCACCCGTTCCACGCTTTTTACCGTTTCGCTCTCTACTCGTTTCGCCGTTTCCCAACTACCTGTTCACGTGTTTCACCCGTTGACCTGTTCTGCCTTTACCACCTGCCCGTCCACCTGTTCACATGTTCCACCCGTTCACATGTTCCACACGCTCCAACCGTTCCACCCGTTATTCTGTTTCCACCCGTCTCACGCTTTCTACCCGTTCATCCGTCTGCCGTTCAAACGTTCCAGCTGCTTCCGCCCGTTCCGCCCGTTCCGCCCGTCTCACCTGTTCCACCCGTTCCACCCGTTCCACCCGTTCCACCCGTTCCACGCTTTCTACCCGTTCCACGCTTTCTACCCGTTCCACGCTTTCTACCCGTTTCGCCCGTTTCCCAACTACCTGTTCGACGCGTTTCACCCGTTCCACCCGTTCCGCCCTTACCACCCGTTCCACCCGTTCCACACGTTCCACACGCTCCACTCGTTCCACCCCTTATACCCGTTCCGCCCGTTCCGCCCGTTCCGCCCGTTCCACCCGTTCCACCCTTTCCACTCGTTCCACCCGTTCCTTCCGTTCCGCCTGTTCCACCCGTTCCACCCGCAGTCGTAAGTCCACCCGTTCCACCCGTTCCTCGCTTTCTACCCGTTTCGCCCGTTTCCCAACTACCTGTTCGACGCGTTTCACCCTGTTCCACCCGTTCCGCCCTTACCCGCCGCCCGGTATACCCTGTCCCACACTTCCATCCGTCTCCACCGTTTCACCGTTCTGCCCTGTCCGCCGTTTGCTCTGTCTCCCGCCGTTCTGCTCGTCTGCCTGCTCCGCCCGTCTCGCCTGTTCTACCTGTGTCCACGCTTTTCTACCCGTTCCACGCTTTCTACCCGTTCTACCCGTTTCACCCGTTTCGCCGTTTCCCAACTACCTGTTCCACGCGTTTCACCCTGTTCCACCCGTTCCGCCCTTACCACCCGCCCGTTCCACCCGTTCCACCCGTTCCACACGTTCCACCCGTTCACACGTTCCACACGCTCCACTCGTTCCACCCGTTATACCCGTTCCACCCGTTCCACGCTTTCTACCCGTTCTACCCGTTTCACCCGTTTCGCTCGTTTCCCAACTACCTGTGCCACGCGTTTCACCCTGGCCGCCTCATCCCGCCTGTTCCACCCGTCTCCCTCCCTTTCCCTCCATCCCGTCTCCACCCGTCTCCACCCTTTCCACTCTGTCCGCCCGGTCCACCCGTCTACCGTTTCTCGTTTCGCCCTGTCCACGCTTTCTACCCGTTCGCTCTCTCAAAAAAAAAAAAAAAAAAAAAAAAAAAAAAAAGACGCGTTTCACCGTTTTACCTGTCTCGCCCTAAAAAAAAAAAAAAAAAAAAAAAACCCGTTCCAAAAAAAAAACCCGTTCCACACGTTCTACTCGTTCCAACCGTTTTACCCTTTCCACCCGTTCCCAAAAAAAAAAAAAAAAAAAAACGGCCCCGTTTCACCCGTTTCGCCCGTTTCCCACGCTGTCGCACGCGTTTACCTGTCTCCACCCGTTCACCCTCACCCTCCCGCCCCGTCCGCCGTGTTCCACCCTTAAAAAAAAAAAAAAAAAAAAAAAAAAAACCTGCTCCCGCCCGTGCTCTCGCCTGTCTGCCTGTTCCGCTCGTCCGCCGTTCCGCCTGTCTGCCTGTCTCGCCTGTTCCACCCGTCTCGCCTGTTCCACAAAAAAAAAAAAAAAAAAAAACCGTTCCACACGTTCCACACGCTCCACTCGTTCCACCCGTTATACCCTTTCCACCCGTTCACGCTTTTTACCCGTTCTACCCGTTCCACCCGTCTGCCTGTCTCCAACCCGTTCCGCCCTGCTCCGCCTGTTCTGCCTGTTCCGCCCGTTCTGCCTGTTCCGCCTGGTTCCGCCCTGTTCCACCCGTTCCACCCGTTCCGCCCGCTCCAGCTACGTTCCAACCTGTACCGCCCGTTCCTCCCATGCTTCTGCCGCGTCCAACCTGTTCCGCCCAGTCTCCGCCTGTTCCACGCTAGTTCTCGGAACCAGTTCACGCCCGTTCCGCCCGTTCCACCCGTTCCGCCCGTTTCGGCCCGTTCCTCCCGATCCACCCGTTCTCGTCCGTTCTCACCCGTTCCGCCCGTTCCGCCGGTACCTCCCGTTCCGCCCGTTCCACCCGTTCCGCCCGTTCTCATCCCGTCCCACCACGCTTCTCACCCGTTCTCGCCCGTGCCGCCTGCGGGAGGCCACATGTGGTCTCCGCCCGTCTCCGCCTCGTCTGCCGTCTCGCTATCGTTCCGCCCGTTCCGCCCGTTTCTCCCGTTCCACCCGTTCCACCCGTTTCGCGCCGTTCCACCCGTTTCGCCCGTTTCCCACATACCTGTTCTACGCCCGTTCCACCCGCACCACCCGTTTTTGACGCCCTTATCGGCCCTGTTCCACCCGTTCCACCCGTTCCACCCGTTCCACCCGTTCCACCCGTTCCACCCGTTCCGCCCGTTCCGCCCGTTCCACCCGTTCCACCCGTTTGACCGCGTCGACCCGTTCCACCGTCGTTTCGCCCGTTTGCCACCACCTGTTTCACGCGTTCCACCCGTTTCCACCCGTTTCCCCGCCCGTCTACCGTTTCACGCGTTCCACCACGCTTCCTGCTTGTTCCTGCCCGTTCCGCCCGTCTCGCCGTTTCACCCGTTCCACCCGTTCTGCCTGTCTGCCTGTCTCGTCCTGCCCGTTCCACGCCTGTCTGCCTGTTCTGCCCGTTCTGCTCGTTCCACCCGTTCCGACCCGTTCCGCCCATTCTACCTGTTCCACTCGTTCCGCCCGTTCCACCCGTTCCGCCCGTTCCGCCCGTTCCGCCTCGTTCCACCCGTTCCGCCCTTTCCGCCCGTTCCACCCGTTCCGCCTGTTCCACCCGTTCCACCCGTTCCACCCGTTCCACCCGTTCCACCCGTTCCACCTGTTCCACCCGTTCCACCCTTTCCGCCCGTCCCACCCGTTCCGCCCGTTCCGCCCGTTCCGCCCGTTCCACCCGTTGCCACCCGTTTCCACCCGTTCCACCCGTTCCACTCGTTCCGCCCGTTCCGCCCGTTTCCGTCTGTTCCACCCGTTCCACCTCGTTCCACGCCTTCCACACCGTTCTGCGCTTCTACCCGTTCCACCCGTTCCACCCGTTTCACCCGTTTCCCAACTACCTGTTTCACGCGTTTCACCCGTTCCGCCCGTTCCGCCCTTACCACCCGCCCGTTCCGCCCGTTCCACCCTTTCCATCCCGTTCCACCCGTTTCCACCCGTTCCGCCCGTTCCGCCCGTTCCGCCCGTTCCGCCCGTTCCGCCCGTTCCGCTCGTTCCGCCCGTTCCGCCCGTTCCGCCCGTTCCACCCGTTCCACCCGTTCCACCCGTTCTACCCGTTTCCGCCCGTCTCCCAGCTACCTGTTCCACGCGTTTCACCCGTTCCACCCGTTCCGCCCGTTCCGACCCGTTCCACCCGTTCCACACGTTCCACCCGTTCCACACCGTTCCGACCGTTCCACCCGTTCCACCCGTTCCACCCGTTCCACCCGTTCCACGCGTTTCCACCCGTTCCACCCGTTCCACCCGTTCCGCCCGTTTCCAACTGCCTGTTCCACGCGTTTCACCCGTTCCACCCGTTCCACCCGTTCCACCCGTCCCTGTCCACCCGTTCCACCCGTTCCACCGTTCCACCCGTTCCACCCGTTCCGCCTGTCTCCCCGTTCCACCTGTTCCGACCGTTCCGCCCGTCTGCCGGTTCTGCCTGTTCTCCACCCGTTTCGCGGATTCTACCCGTTCCGCCCTGTCCACCCGTTCCGACCGTTCCACCGTTCCGCCCGTTCCGCCCGTTTGCCTGTTCCGCCTGTTCCGACCTGTTCCGACTCGTTCTCGCCCGTTCCGCCCGTTCCACCCGGTCCACCCGTTCCACCCGTTCCACCCGTTCCACCCTGTCCAACCGTTCCACCCGTCTGCCGTTCCGCCCGTTCCGCCGTCTCTCGCCCGCTTCCACCCGTTTCACCCGTTCCACCTCGTTCACACGTTCCACCCATTCCACCCGTCTCGCCCGTTCCAGCACGTTCCATCCCGTTCCGCCCGTTCTACCCGTTTCGCCATTACCTGTTTCACCCGTTTCGCCAGTTCTACCCGTTTCACCCGTTCCACCCGTTCCGCGCCGTTCCACCCGTTCCACGCCTGTTCCACCCGTTCCGCCCGTTCCGCCCGTTCCACCCGTTCCACACCGTTCCACTCTGTTCCACCCGTTCCACCCGTCTGCCTGTCTGCGTTCCACCTCGTTCCACCCGTTTCCACCCGTTCCACCCGTTCCGTCACTTGCTCGTTCCACGCGTTCACCCTCGTCCGCGCGTTCCACCGTCGTTCCTACCCGTTTCGCCCGTTTCACCCGTTTCGCCCACGTTCCACCCGTTTCGCCCGTTCCACCCGTTCCACCCGTTTCACCCGTTCCACCCGTTCCACCCGTTCCACCCGTTTTCCGTCCACCTGTTCCACCCGTTCCACCCGTTCCTCCGTTCCACTCGTTCCGCCCGTTCCAGCCTCGTCTGCCTGTTCCCCTGTTCCACCCGTTCCACCCTTTCCTGTTCTCACCCGTTCCACCCTGTCCACCGTGCTCCCTGCCTGTTCCACCCGTTCTGCCTGTTCCACCCGTTTCACCCGTCTGCCGTTCTCACCCGTTCTCACCCGTTCCACCCTGTTCTGCCTGTTCCACCTGTTCTACCCGTTCCACCTCCCGTTCCATCCCGTTCCACCCGTTCTGCCCTTTCCCCTGTCTGACCTGTTCTACCCGTTCCACCTATCTCACCTGTTCCGCCCGTTCCGCCCGTTCCTCCCGTTCTCGCCGTTCTCGACCCGTTCCGCCGCGCTCCGCACCGTTCCGCCTGTTCTGCCCGTTCTTCGCTCGCTCCACCTGTTCTGCTCTGTCCACCTGTTCCTACCTGTTTCACCCTGTTCTGCCTGTCTGACCCGATCTCTCCTGTCCGCTCCGTCTCCGTCTGTTCCACGCTGTTCCGACCGTTCCGCCCGTTCCGCCACGTTCCACCCGTTCTGCCTGTCGCGTTCCGCCCTGCTCTCTGCCTGTCGTTCCACCTGCTCCACCCGTCCTGCCTGACGCTCTCGCCTGTGCTCCCGCCCGTCTCGCCTGTCTCCACCTGTTCCACCCGTTCCCACCACCTGTTCCACCTGTTCCCACTCCTGGTCCGCCCTGTCTCGCCCTGTTCTACCTGTTCCAGCCTGTTCCGCCCGTACCACCCGTTTCTGCCTGTTCCGCCCGTTTCGTCACACTCGTTCCACGCCTGTCCACGCCGTTCCACGCTGTTCTACCCGTTCTCACCTGTTCTCACCCGTTTCACCCGTTTCACCTATCTACCCGTTCCACCCGTTCCACCCGTTCCCGCCCGCGCCCTCACCTGATCCACCTGTTCCGCCGTTCGACCCGTTTCACCTGTTCACCCGTTCCACCCGTTCCACCCGTTCCACCGCCTCACTGTTCTACCCGTTCCACCCGTTCCACCCGTTCCGCCCGTTCAACCTATTCCGCCCGTCTACCTGTTCCACCCGTTCCTGCCCGTTCCACCGGTTCACCGCTCTCCACCCGTTGACCCGTTCCGCCCGCTCGACCTGTTCCACCTGTTCCACCCGTTCCACCGTCCGCCCGTTTCCACCCGTCCGCCCGTTCCTGCCCGTCTCGCCGTGCTCTCGCCCGCTCCCGCCTGTTCTACCTGTTCCCTGCCTGTCCACCCATTCTCACCTGTTCCACCTGTTCCGCCCGTTCCACCCGTTCCACCCGTTCCACCCGTTCCGCCCGTTCTCACACCGTTCACCCGGTCCGCCTGTTCTCAACCTGTTGCGCCCGTTCCGCCCGTTCCACCCGTTCCACCGTTCTACCCGTCTGCCTGTCCGCCCGTTCCACCCGTTCCACCCTTTCTCCGCACCGTCCACCTGTTCCACCCGTTCTACCTGTTTCCGCCCGTTCCGCCCGTTCCGCCCGTTGCCCGCCCATACTACCTGTTCCACCCGTTTCACCCGTTCCACCCGTCTCCACCCGTTCCACCCGTTCCACCCGTTCCACCCGTTCCACCCGTTCCACCCGTTCCGCCCGTTCCACCTGTTCCACCCGTTCCGACTCGTTCCACCCGTTCCGCCCGTTCCGCCCGTTCCGTCCCACCTTCCTGTTCCATCCGGCTCCGTCCACCTGTTCCGACCGTTTCACCTTTCTACCCGTTCCACTCGTTTCACCCGTTCTAGCGTTCCACCCGTTCGACCGTCCACCTGTTCCACCCGCTTCCACCCGTTTGCCTGTTCTACCCGTTATCTCTCGTCTCGCCCCACCGCCGCGCCGCTCCCCCGTTCACCGTTCCACACGTTCCACCCGTCTCCGTAGCTACCCGTTCTGCCTGTTCGCCCATTCCGATCGTTCCACCCTGTCCACCCGTTCCACCCGTTCCACCTGTTCCACCCTGTTCCGCCCGTTCCACCCGTCCACCCGTTCCACCCGTTCTCGCCTGTTCCACCTGTTCACCCTGTTCCACCCGTTTCCCATCACCGTTTCACCTGTTCCACCCGTTCCACCCGTTACCGCCCGTTTCGCCCGTTCGCCTGTCTCACCTGTCTCACCCGATCTACCTGTTCACCCGTTCTACATGTTCCACCTGTTCACCCGTTCCACCCGTTCCACCCGTCTCCGACCCTGTTCACCTCTCTCCAGCCTGTTCTGCCTGTCTGCCTGTCTGCCTGTCTGCCTGTCTGCCTGTCTGCCTGTCTGCCTGTCTGCCTGTCCTGCCTGTCTGCCTGTCTCGCCTGTCTGCTGTTCTGCCTGTCTGCCTGCTCCGCCTGCTGCCTTCCGCCTCTCTCGCCTGTTCACCTTCTGCCTCGTCTCGCCCGTCCACCCGTGCTACTCGTCTGCCTTTCATCCTGTCCAACCTGTTCCAACCGTTCACTGTCCACCCGTTCACTCTTAACCGTTCCACCCTTCGCCCATCTAGCCTGTCTCCACCTGCTCCCTGCCTGTTCTGCCTCGCCTGTCTGCCTGTCTGCCTGGTCTCCCTGTCTGCCTGTCTGCCTGTCCGCCTGTCTGCCTGTTCTGCCTGTGCCCCGCCACGCTTTCCGCCCGTTCCACTCGCCTCTCTGGACGCTCCTGCCTGTCTGCCGTTCACCTTCGTGCCTCTCTACCGTGCTTCAACTGTTCTGCCTGTTCTGCTCGTTTCAGCCTGCTCCAACCGTTCCACCTGTTCCACCCGTTCCACACCTTTGCCTGCTCCGTGCTCTCGCCCGTCTCCCTCGAATGAGCTCCCTCCTCTGCCCGTCTCCGCCCTTTCCACCCTCTCCGTCCCGTTCCACCTGGTTCCGCCCTGTCTGCCTGTTCTGACTCGTTCCAACCTGTTCCACCCTGTCCGCTCTGTCCTGCCTGTTCTGCACTGTCTGCCTCTTCCGCCAGCTCCCACCCTTTCCGCCTTTTCCGCCCTTTCCACCCTTTCTGCCTCTTTCCATCCTGTCTCACCTGTTCTGCCTTTTCTGTCTGTTCACTGTTCTGCCTGTCTGCCTGTCTGACCCTTCCGCCAGTTCACCTTTCTCAGTTCACCCTTCTGCCTTTCTGCCTTTTCACTCTTTCCGCCCTTTCCATCCCGTTCCACCCGTCTGCCTTTTCTGCTCGTTTTCAACCGTTCCAACCGTTCCACCCTGTCCACCCTTTCCACTCGTCCGCCGTGCTTCGCTGTTCCGCCCGTCTGCCTTCTGCCTGTCTCCAGCCGTCTCACTCGTTCACCCTCTCCCCTTTCCAGCCGCCTCCACCTGTTCCTCCCGTTCCGCCCGTCCACCCGTCTCCACCCTCTCCTCCCGTTCCGCCTGTTCCGCCCGTCTCCACCCCTTCCGGCCTGTCCACCCTGTCACCTTTCTGCGATTCTCCATTCCTGCTCCAACCTGTACTCTCTGCCTGAACCGCCCGTCTGCCAGTTCCGCCGTGCCGCCTGGTCCGCCGTGCTCTCGCTGTCTGCCTGTGCTCCGCCGTGCTCCGCCCGTCTGCCTGTTCCGCCCGTCTGCCTGTGCTCTGCTCTGCTCCCTGGCCGGTTCCGCCCGTCTCTGCCTGTCTGCCTGTCTTCCTCTGCCTGTTCCGCCTGTGCCGCCTGTCTGCTCGTTCTGCTCTGTCCGCCTGTCTCGCCTGTCTCCACCTGTTCCACACGTTCCCCACGCTCCCCACGTTCCACCCGTTCCACCCGTTCCACCCTGCTCCACCTGTTCCGCCGCGCTCCACCTGGTGCTCCTGCCTGGACCCTCCACCCGTCTCGCCTCAGCCCCCCGCCGCGCTCCACCTGCTCCCCTCCTCGCCGCGCTCTGCTGGGCTCCTCGCCGGTGCTCTCTCGCCCCTCCGGAGCTCCCACCCTCTCCGCCCTCTCCCGCCTCTCCCGCCCTGCCCTTCCACCCGACCCTCCACCCTGTCTCTGTCTGTCTCCAACGGAGGCTCCAACGGGAGCTCGCCGCCGCCACCTGGTCCGCCTGTCACCCTCTCCCGCCTGCGCTCTCTGCCCACTCACCTGTCTCCACCCTGCCCCCCACACGCTCCCACCTGTCACCGGTCTCCACCTACTTGCTGTGCTTCAACCTACTCACTCGCGCTCCCGCCCTCTCCGCCCTGCGCTCTGCCTGACGCCTCTATGGATGCTTGCTGGACTCGCTGGTCTCCGCCCGGGACTCGCTGGCTCCGCCTTGGCGTCCTCCACCTGGTCACCGGTACTCTGCTGGGCTCCGCCTGGCGCTTCAACTGGGCTCCACCCGCGCTCTCACGTGTTGACCCGGACTCACCTGGCTGCCTATGCTCCAACCGCGCTCCACCGTGTTCACCTGTCTGACCTGTCTCCACCTGGTCTCCACCCGTCTCCACCTGTCTCCACCTGCTCTCACCTGCTCCACCGTCTCCACCTGCTCCACGCCGCGCTCCACCCAGTCTCCACCTGTCTCCACCGTGTTCTGCCTGTTCCACCTGCTCCGCCTGTACCCCTGCCTGTCTCCACCTGTCTCCACCTGTGCTCCTACCTGGTCTCCACCTGTCTCCACCTGGCCTGCTGCCTGTTCACCTGTCTGCCTGTTCCGTCCTCTCCGCAGTTTCAACCCTCTCCCGCCTTTCACCCTCTCCCTCGCCCCGTGCCTTTTCCCCACTCGGCTCCACCTGGTCACCTGGCTCCCGCCTTTCTGCTCGTTCTCCAGCCGCCTCCAACCTACTCTCACCTGTCTCCACCTGTCTGCCTGGCTCCACCTTTCTGCCTTCTGCCTTTTCTCATTCCTGTCCGCCCCGCCCCCAACTTGGCGCTCTGCCTGCTCCCGCCTTTCCACCCTCCGCCCTTTCTGCCCGTCCTCCATGGTGCTCTGCCTGGGCGCTCTCTGCCTGCTCCCGCCGTCTGCCGGTGCTTCACTCGCGCGCCCCCCGCCTGTCTCGCCTGGTCACCTGTGCTCCGCCCGGCTCCGCCTGTCTCCCTCAACTCGTTCACCTGTGCTCTCACTCTCACCTGTTCACCTGGCGCTTGACCTGTCTCCACCCTACTCTCACCGGTTTACCTGTTCCACCTGTGCTCTGCCTGTCTGCCTGCTCCGCCGTGCTCCACCCTACTCTCACCTGGGCTCCACCTGTGGACTCACCCGTGCTCTGCCTGTCTGCCTGCTCCCCGCTGGTCTGCCTTGCCGCCCTGCGTCTGCCGTGCTCCGCCTGGCTCTCGCTGGGCTCTGCCTGGCTCCGCTGTGCTCTGCTGGGCTCTGCCTGTGCTCTGCCTGTGCTCTGCCGTGCTCTGCCTGGGCTCTGGCTTGGTCTGCCTGGGCTCTGGCTCTGTGCCTCTGCTGTGCTCTGCTGGGCTCTGCTGTGCTCTGCCTGTGCTCTTGCCTGTCTCCTGCTGTGCTTCTGCCTGGCTCTGCTGGTTCTGCCTGTCTGCCTGTTGCTGTGCTCTGCCTGGAGCTCTGGCTTGGTTCTGCCTGGTTCTGCCTGTTCTGCCTGTTCCACCAGTTCCGCCTGTTCCGCCCGATCCGCCCGTCTCCTCTGCTCATCTGCCCTATCTGCCCATCTGCCTGTTACTCCGACCCCTTCCACCCCTTCCTGGCTTTTCCACTGGTCTCCAACCTGGTTCAACTGTTCCAACTGTTCCAACCGTTCCACCCGTTCTACCTTTCCACTCGTTCACCTTTTCCAGCCGCTTCTGCCTGTCTGCCTGTCTCTCCGCCCGTCTCTACTGTCTGACCGTCTCCACCCTTTCCGCCCTTCTATCTGGTCTACGGTGCTCTCTGCCTCTCTCCCGCCTTTCTGCCTTTCTGCCTTTCTGCCTGTTCACGGTTTTAACTGTTACCAACTGGTTCTGCCTTTCTACTCTTCTGCCTGTCTGCCTGGTCCGCCCGTCTCGCCTGTCTGCACGTCGTCCGCCGTGCTCCGCCTGGAGCTCTGCGGCGCTCGCGCGCTCGCTCCGCCCCGCCGCGCTCTGCGCGCTTGGCGCTCGCCGGCGCTCGCCGCGCTCGCCGGGCTCTCTGCCGTGCTCTCGCCTGGGCACCGGGGCGCTGGTCTGCCTGGTCCGCCTGGCTCTACCTGTTTACCTGGTTGACCCGTTAACCTGTTACTGGTTTATGGTTTACCTGTTTCTCGTCTCGACTGTTTACCTATTCACCCTGTCGTTCTCGCGTTCCCGCCTCCGCCCGTCCGCCGTGTCTCGCCTGTTCCACCCAGCTCTCCTGCTCGTCTCCGCCCGACCGCCCGTCCCGCCCGTTGCCTGATCCGCCCGCGCGTCTGCGCGTACCTCTTGCACCCCTTCCGCCTTTCCACCTGTTCTACCTCTCGGCCTTTCCGTCCGTTCCAACCTAGTCTCCACCCGTTCCCCCCGTTCCACCCTTTCCACTCGTCCGCCCGTCTGCCTGTGCCTGTTTCCTACCGTTCCTTACTGTTCCACCCTTTCCGCCCTTTCCATCCCGTCTACCCTCGCCCTTTCCGCCTTTCCTCCCGCCTTTCTGCCTTTCTGCCGTTCGAACTGTTCAGCCGTTCCACCCTGTTCCGCCCTTTCCAAGCTCTCTCCGCCCGTGTCTCGCCTGTTCTGCCGTTCCGCCGTTCCGCCCGTGCTGCCGCTCCCCGCTCCCGCCCGTTCCGCCCGCTTCCACCCGTTCCACTCGTCTCCACTCGGTCCCACTCGTTCCACCCGTCTCCGCCTGTTCTCGCCCGTTCCTCGCCGTTCCACCCGTCTCCGCCTGTTCCGCCCGTCTCCCGCCCGTGTCTTACCCGTTCTACCCGTTCTACCCGTTCTACCCGTTCCACCTGTTCCACCCGTTTCTCGTTCCTACCGTTTCACCCATTCCACCCGTTCCACCCTGCTCCGCCTGTTCCAGCCGTTCCGAACGTTCCGAACGTCCCCCTTTCCATCCGTTCCACCCTTTCCGCCCTATCCAGCCCGTTCCACCAGTACCACCCTTTCCACCCTTTCCACACTTTCCATCCCGTTCCACCCGATCCGCCCGTTCCGCCCGTTCCACCCGTTCCAATCGTTCCGCCCGCACCACCCGTTTTTGCCGTTCCTCTCGTTTCGTCACTACTCGTTCCACGCCTTCCACACCTTCCACGCGTTCTACCCGTTCTACCAGTTTCTCCCGTTTCACCCGTTTCCCAACTACCTGTTTCACTCGTTTCACCCCTTCCTGTTCCACCCCTTCCTGTTCCACCTGTTCCGCCCGTTTCACCCGTTCCACCCGTTCTGACCCGTTCCACCCGTTTCTCGTTCCACCCGTTCCTACCCGTTTCACCCATTCCACCCGTTCCACTCGTTCCGCCCGTTCCAGCCGTTCCGAACGTTCCGCCCGTTCTACCCCTTCCACCGGTTCCACCCCTTCCACCATTTCCATCCCGTTCCACCCTTTCCGCCCTTTCCAACCCGTTCCACCCGGTTCCGCCCGTTCCGCCCGTTAGACCATGTATACTCTCCCCCCCACTCACTCCCCCACCAACTCTCTGGCCTACTCTCTGCCCACTCTCTTCCCCCTCTTCATTCTCTCTCTCCCCTCTCACCACCTCTCCACCCATTCACCCCTCTTCCCCTCTTAGCCACTCTTCCCACCCTCTTCCCCTCTCTTCCCCTCTTCCAACCTCTTCGCCACCTCTTCCCCCTCTTCTAGCACTCTTCCCCCTCTTCACCCTCTTCTAGCACTCTCTGCCCCAGCCAATCTCTGGCAGCTCTCTGCCCACTCTTCTCCCCCTCTTCCGCCCTCTTCGCACCTTTCCCCCTTCCCACTCTACCGCCCTCCACCCACTCTTCACACTCTTCCCCCTCTTCACACTCTTCCCCCTCTTCGTCACCTCTTTGCCCTCTCTTCACACCTCTTCCCCCTTCCCACTAATCACCCTTCTTCCCACACTCTTCCCCCTCTAACCACACTTCCCCCACTTCCACCACTTCCCCCTCTCCTACCACTTCCCTCGCCACCACCTCTCCCCCTCGCCCCACTCTCTTCCACCCGCCCCTCCCTGGCCACACTCTTCCCTCTCTCTTCATTTTCTCTCCCTCTCACCTACCCTTCCCTCCACACCCCCTCCCCTCACCCACTCCACCACACCGACCTCCAACATAGGCTAGTCTCAAGGTACTCACAAAAAATCAGGCGACTCAAGCGGTGTAAGCGGTTTAGACCATTTATGCAACTCAGGCAACTCAGTCGATTTTGGCGATGTAGGCGATTTATGCGATGAGGTGATTTAGGCGACTCATGGTACTTAGACTACTCAGGAGATTTAGAAGCTTACGGCGATTTAGGCGACTTAGGTTACTCAGGCAATTAGGCTATCTTGGTCTTAGGCTACTCAGGCGACTCATGTTACTCAGGTTACTCAGTTGATATAGGCTACATAGGCGACTCAGGCTATTCAGACGAATTAGGCGATGTATACTCTCCCTCCCACCCTCTTCCCACTCCTCACACTCTTCCCCCTCTTCGCCCTCTTCCCCCTCTTCCACCACGCCACACCCCTCTCCATCCCACCCACTCTCTGGCCTCTCTCTGCCCGCTCTCTGCCCACGCTCTGCCCGCTCTCTCCCCGCTCTCTCCCGCTCTCTCCCGCTCTCTCCCGCTCTCTCCCGCTCTCTCCCGCTCTCTCCCGCTCTCTGCCCTGCTCTCTCCCCGCTCTCTTCCCTCTCTGTCTCCCTCTCTACCACTCTCTTCCCTCTCTCTCCCTCTCACCTACCCTTCCCCCCTCACCCCTCTTCCCCTCTTCACACTCTTCGCCTCTTCCCTCTTCCCCCTCTTCAGCCTGTTCCCCCTCTCCCCTCTTCCCCCTCTTCCCCCTCTTACCACTCTACCACCTTCCCACTCAATGCCCTTTTCCACTTCTTCCACCCTTCTTCAACCGTCTTCCCCTCATCGTCCACCATATCTTCCCCACTCTTCCCCCTTTTCCCCCTCTTCACACCCTCTTCCACACCCTCTTCCACCTCTTTCACCCCTCTTTCCCCCTCTTTCCCCTCTTTCCACCCTCTTTCCCCCTCTTTCAACCTCATCACAACTCTTACCCACTCTTCCCCACTCTTCCACCCTCTTCCCCCCTCATCCGTCTTCACCCCTCTGCAACCCTTCTTCCCCCCCTCTTCGCCACTCTTCGCCCTTCTTCCGCCTCTTCCACCCTCTACCACCACTTCACCCTCTACCCCTCTTCCACCACCCCCTCGTCGACCTCTTCACCTTTTCCCCCTCGTCGACCTCTTCACCCTCTTCCTCCCACTTCACCCCTCTTCCACCCTCTTCAACCCGTCTTCCCCCTCTTCCTACCTCTACCCCACCTCTACCCTCCTCTTCCCCTCCTCTTCCCCTCCTCTTCCCCTCCTCTTCCCCTCCTCTTCCTCCTCTTCCCCCTCTTCAAACCTCTTCTCCATCTTCCCACCTCTTCAGCATCTTCCACCCTCTTCGCCCCTCTTCCCACCTCTTCACCATCCTCCCACCTCTTCAGCATCTTCCACCCTCTTCACCCCTCTCCCACTCTTCCCCCCTCTTCCCTCATCGACCTCTTCAGCCTCTTCAGCCTCTTCAGCCTCTTCAGCCTCTTCAGCCTCTTCAGCCTCTTCAGCCTCTTCAGCCTCTTCAGCCTCTTCAGCCTCTTCAGCCTCTTCAGCCTCTTCAGCCTCTTCAGCCTCTTCAGCCTCTTCAGCCTCTTCCCCATCTTCCCCCTCTTCGGCCTCTCCCCCTCTCCGCCCGATTCTCTGACCACTCTCTGCCTGCTCTCTGCCCGCTCTCTGCCCGCTCTCTGCCCGCTCTCTGCCCACTCTCTGCCCGCTCTCTGCTCGCTCTCTGCCCGCTCTCTGCCCGCTCTCTGCCCGCTCTCTCCCGCTCTCTTCCCTCTCTGTTCCCTCTCTACCCACTCTCTTCCCTCTCTCTCCCTCTCACCTACCCTTCCCCCTCACCCCTCTTCCCCCTCTTCAAACTCTTCGCTTCTTCTCCCTCTTCCCCTTCCCCGTCTTCAGCCTGTTCCCCCTCTTCCCCCTCTTCCTCCTCTTCCCCTCTCCCCCTTCACCCTCTTCCCCTTCACCCTCTTCCCCTCTTCTAGGCTTCCGCCTCTTCCACCCTCTTCCCCTCTTCCCCCTCTTCGCCCTCTCTTCCACCCTCTTCCACCCTCTTCCCACCCTCTTCACCACTCTTCCCCTCTTTCCAAACCCTCTTCCCCACTCTCCCCCCTCTTCGACCCTCTCTCACCCTTTTCACCCTCTCTTCCCCCTTTCCCCTCACCTCTTCACCCTCTGCCCGCTCTCTTCGTCCTCTTCACCCTCCACCCCCTCTTCTGACCTCTCCCCCTCGCCTTCCACACTCCCACCCACCCACTCTCTGGCCTCTCTCTGCCCGCTCTCTGCCCGCTCTCTGCCCACCCTCTGCCCGATCTCTTCCCGCTCTCCACCCGCTCTCTGCCCGCTCTCTGACCGCTCTCTGCCCACTCTCTTCCCTCTCTCTTCCCTCTCTCTTTCCCTCTCTCTTCCCTCTCTCTCCCTCTCACCTACCCTTCCCCCCTCACCCCATCCCCTCACCCACTCCCCCTCTCCCCAACCTCCACAGGCTAGTCCCAAGGTACTCACAAAAAATCAGGCGACTCAAGCGGTGTAAGCGGTTTAGGCCATTTATGCAACTCAGGCAACTCAGTCGATTTTGGCGATTTTGGCGATTTAGGCGATTTATGCGATGAGGTGATTTAGGCGAGTCATGGTACTTAGACTACTCAGGCTGCTCAGGAGATTTAGAAGCTTACGGCGATTTAGGCGACTTAGGTTACTCAGGCAATTAGGCTATCTTGGTCTTAGGCTACTCAGGCGACTCAGGCGACTCAGGTTACTCAGTTGATAAAGGCTACATAGGCGACTCAGGCTATTCAGACGAATTAGGCGATGTATACTCTCCCCCCACTCTCTCCCCCGCCGACTCACTGACCACTCTCTGCCCGCTCTCTGCCCGCTCTCTGCCCCCTTGCTGCCCTCTCTCTGCACGCTCTAAGGCCGATCTCTGCCCGCTCTCTGCCCGCTCTCTGCCCGCTCTCTGGCCGCTCTCTGCCCGCTCTCTGCCCGCTCTCTCCGCTCACTCCCCGCTCTCCCCCTCTCCCACTCTCCTTCTCACCCTCTCTCCCGCTCACACCCTCTCTCCCGCTCTCTCCCCCTCTCTCTCCCACTCTCGGCCTCTATCACCCTCTCTCACCCTCTCTCACCCTCTCTCACCCTCTCTCACCCTCTCTCACCCTCTCTCACCCTCTCTCACCCTCTCTCACCCTCTCTCACTCCTCTCCCCCTCTCACCCTCTCTCACTCCTTTCCACTTCTCACCCACTCTGCCCCCTCTCCACCTCTCACCCTCTCTCCCCCTCTCTCTTCCCTCTCTTCCCGCTCTTCCCCCTCTTCACGCTCTTCCCTCTTCCGCCTTTTCCGCCTCTTCACCCTCTTCACCCTCTTCTCCCTCTTCGCCCTCTGCACCCTCTCTTTGCCGCTCTTCCCATCATCAACCCTTCACCCTCTTCCCCCCTTTCCCACTACCACCTCTTCCACCTATTCCCCCTATTCCCCCTCTTCCATCTTCACCCCTCTTCTCCCACTCTTCCCCCTCTTACCACTCTTCACCACTTCGCCCTTCTTCCCACCTCTTCCCACCTCTTCTACCCATCTTCCCACCCACTTCCCCCTCTTCGCCCTCTTTCCCCTCTTCTCCCTCTTCACCCTCTCCACACCCTCTTCCACCTCTTCCCCCTCTTCCCACTCTTGCCCTCTTCGGCCACTTCCCCCTCTCCACACCCTCTTCCCCCTCTTCCACATCTTCCCCATCTTCCCACTCTTCCCACTCTTCTCCTCTTCCCACTCTTCCCCACTACATCCCTCATCCTCTCTTCCCTCTTCAAGCTCTTCCCCCTCTTCGCCCTCTTCCCCCTCTTCCACTCTTCCCCCTCTTCCCACTCTTCAACCTCTTCCCACTCTTCCCACTCTTCCCCCTCTTCGCCCCTCTTCCCATACTTCCCCCTCTTCCACTCTTCGCCCTCTTCATCCACTTCACCCCCTCTTCACCACCACTTCACCCCCTCTCCGCACCCTCTACCCATTCTACCACCTCTTCCCCCTCTTCCCACCCACGCCACACCCTCTTCCCAATCTTCCACCCCTCTTCACCCTCTTCCCACTCTACCCCTCTTCGGCCTCTTCCCCTCTTCGCCCACTTCCCCTCTTCGCTCTCTTCCCCCCTCTTCTCCTCTTCACCCTTCACCCTTTTCACCATTCACACATCATCCCCCTCTCTTCACCTCTTCCCCTCTTCACCCTCATCAACCTCTTCCCACTCTTCCCCCTCTTCTCCCTCTTCCAACTCGACCACTCTCCACCCTCGCCGCCCTCTCTCCCACCCTCACTGGACACTCTCTGCCCGCTCTGCCGATCTCTGCCCGCTCTCTGCCCGCTCTTTGCCCATTCTCTGCCCGCTCTCTGCCCACTCTCTGCCCACTCTCTGCCCGATCTCTCCCGCTCTCTCCCGCTCAGGCTACTCAGGAGATTTAGCTTATGGCGATTTAGGCGACTTAGGTTACTCAGGCAATTAGGCTATCTTGGTCTTAGGCTACTCAGGCGACTCAGGCGACTCAGGTTACTCAGTTGATATAGGCTACATAGGCGACTCAGGCTATTCAGACGAATTAGGCGATGTATACTCTCCCCCCACTCTCTCCCCCACCCACTCCCTGACCACTCTCTGCCCACTCTCTTCCCCCACTTCATACTCTTCTCCCCTCTCCACCCACTCACCCCTCTTCCCCTCTTCACCCTCTTCCCCTCTTCACCCTCTTCACCCTTTTCCCCCACTTCCCCTCGTCTTCCCCTCCTCTTCGCGGCCTCTTCCCGCTCTTCACACCCTCTTCCCCTCTCTACCCCCCTCTTCACGCCCTCTTCACCCTCTTCAGCCTCTTCCAGCTCTTCCCCTCTTCACCCTCTACCGCCTATTCCCCCTCTCCACCAACGCACACGCTATCCCACCCTCCCGCTCTCTGGCCTCTCTCTGGCCTCTCTCTGCCCGATCTCTGCTCGCTCTCTGCCCGCTCTCAGCCCGCTCTCTGCCCACTCTCAGCCCGCTCTCTGCCCGCTCTCAGCCCACTCTCTGACCGATCTCTGCCCGCTCTCTGGCCTCTCTGTTCCCACTCTCTACCCACTCTCTACCCGATCTCTGCCCGCTCTCTGACCGCTCTCTACCCACTCTCTGCCCGATCTCTGCTCGCTCTCTGCCCGCTCTCAGCCCGCTCTTTGCCCGCTCTCTGGCCACTCTCACCAGGTCTCTCCCGCTCTCTTCCCTCTCTCTCCCGCTCTCTTCCCTCTCTATTCACTCTCTCTTCCCTCTCTCTCCCTCTCACCTACCCTTCCCCCCTCACCCCCTCCCCTCGCCCACTCCCCCTCTGCAACCACCACCACAGGCTAGTCTCAAGGTACTCACAAAAAATCAGGCGACTCAAGCGGTGTAAGCGGTTTAGGCCATTTATGCAACTCAGGCAACTCAGTCGATTTTGGCGATTTAGGCGATTTATGCGATGAGGTGATTTAGGCGACTCATGGTACTTAGACTACTCAGGCTACTCAGGAGATTTAGAAGCTTACGGCGATTTAGGCGACTTAGGTTACTCAGGCAATTAGGCTATCTTGATCTTAGGCTACTCAGGCGACTCAGGTTACTCAGGTTACTCAGTTGATATAGGCTACATAGGCGACTCAGGCTATTCAGACGAATTAGGCGATGTATACTCTCCCTCCCCCCTCTCCCCACGCACCAACACAAACCCCTCTCCACCCACTCTTACCACCATCTTCCCCCCTTCCCCCTTCCCCCTTCCCCTTCCCCCTTCCCCCTTTCTCCAATCCCCTCTTGCCCCTCTTCCACCTCTTCACTGCCTCTTCCCACCTCTTCACCACCTCTCCCCACCTCTTCCCCATCTCGCCCCACCCCTTCCTCCCTCTTCCACCCCCTTCCCCTTCTTCAACCCCCCTGCCACCTCTTTTCAACCCCCCTGCCACCCCTTCCGCCTTTCTTCCCCCTCTTCCTCCTCTTCCACTCTTCCCCCTCCCTCCATCTTCCCCCACCCACCATCTTCCCCCTCTTCCACCCTCTTCCCCCTCTTCCGCCCTCTTCACCCTTTTCCGCCCCATCTACCAACCATCTTCCCCCTCTTCACACCCTCTTCCCAACCTCTTCCCACCCTCTTCCCCTCTTTCCCCCCTCTTTCCCTCCTTCACCCTCTTCCCCACTCTTCCACACTCTTCCCCACTCTTCCCAACTCTTCCCCACTCTTCCCCTCCGCTTCGCCAACTCTTCCGCCTTCTTCCACCCTCTTCACCCCCTTCACTATCTTCCACCTATTCCACCTATTCCCCCTCTTCACACCCTTCCCCCTCTTCACCATCTTCACCATCTTCCCACTCTTCACCATCTTCCCACTCTTCCCCCTCTTCACCACCTGTTCACCCATCTTCCCCATTTCACCCCTTTTCCTCCTCTTCGCCCTCTTCGCCGCTCTTCACCCTCTTCGCCCCTCTTCCCCACTCTTCGCCCCTCTTCCCACTCTTCCCCTCTCCCCTCTTCACCCTCATCAGCCTCTTCACCCACTCTTCACCATCACTTCACCCCCTCTCCACACACTCTACCCCCTCTTCCACCTCTTCCCCCTCTTCCACCTCTTCCCCCTCTACCCACCCACGCCACACCCTCTTCCCACTCTTCCACCCCTCTTCCCCTCTTCGCACTCTTCCCCTATTCGACCTCTTCCCCTCTTCGCTCTCTTCCCCTCATTGCTCTCTTCCCCTCTTCAAGCTCTTCCCCCTCTTCACCTCTTCCCCCTCTTCGGCCTCATCCCCCTTCACCCTTTTACCCCCTTCACACATCTTCCCCTCTTCCCCTTTTCCCCTCTTCACCTTCTTCAACCTCTTCCCACTCTTCCCCCTCTTCACCCTCTTCCCACTCGACCCCTCTCCTCCTATCTTCCACCCTCTTCCCCCTCTTCCACCCTCTTCACCCTCTTCCGCCCTCTTCGCCCTCTTCCCTTTTCCACCTCTTCGCCGCTCTTCGCCCCCTCTCCCCCTCTTCACACTCACCACCATCTTCCCCCTCTTCTCCCTCTTCCCACGCGACCCCTCTCCCCCTCGCCAAACTCTCTCCTTCCCTCTCTGGACACTCCCTGCCGGCTCTCTGCCCTCTCAGCCGATCTCTGCCCGCTCTCTGCCCGCTCTTCGCCCGGTCTCTGCCCACTCTCTGCCCGCTCTCTGCCCGCTCTTCGCCCGGTCTCTGCCCACTCTCTGCCCGCTCTCTACCCTCTCTCTGCCCGATCTCTGCCCGCTCTCACCCGGTCTCTCCCGCTCTCTTCCCTCTCTCTCCCGCTCTCTTCCCTCCCTATTCACCCTCTATTCCCTCTCTCTTCCCTCTCTCTTCCCTCTCTCTTCCCTCTCTCCCGTCACCCTCTCACCCTCTCACTCCTCTTCGCCCTGTTCCCTCTCTTCCCCCTCTTCCTACCTCTTCCCCCCTCTTCCTACCTCTTCGTAACTCTTCCCACTCTTCCCCCTCTTCCACCTCTTCCCCCTCTTCCACCTCTTCCCCCTCTTCCACCCTCTTCCCACCTCTTCACCGCTCATCGCCCCCTCACCACCTCTCCCCCCTTCGCACTCTCCACCATCTTCCCCCTCCTCATCATCAACCTCTTCCCCTCTACACCTCTTCCCCTCTTCGCCCCTCTTCGCCCTTTACCACCTTCTTCCACCCTTCCTCAACCCCTCTTCCACCCTCTTCGCCCTCTTCCACCCTCTTCCCCCTCTCTCCTCCTCCCCCCTCTTCCCCTCCCCTTCCCCCTCTCTTAGCCTCCTCTTCCCGCCTGTTCGCCCTCTTCTCCCTCTTCCCCTCCTCTTCCTCCTCTACACCCCTCTTCACACCTCTTCTCCATCTTCCCACCTCTTCAGCATCTTCCACCCTCTTCGCCCCTCTTCCCACCTCTTCCCAATCTTCCCACCTCTTCAGCATCTTCCACCCTCTTCACCCCTCTTCCCTCTTCCCTCTTCAACCTCTTCAGCCTCTTCAGCCTCTTCAGCCTCTTCAGCCTCTTCAGCCTCTTCAGCCTCTTCCCCCTTTCACGATCTTCGGCCTCTCCCCCTCTCCGTCGATCTCTGACCGCTCTCTGCCTGCTCTCTGCCCGCTCTCTGCCCGCTCTCTGCCCGCTCTCTGCCCGCTCTCTGCCCGCTCTCTGCCCGCTCTCTGCCCACTCTCTGCCCGCTCTCTGCTCGCTCTCTGCCCGCTCTCTGCCCGCTCTCTCCCGCTCTCTTCCCTCTCTGTTCCCTCTCTACCCACTCTCTTCCCTCTCTCTCCCTCTCACCGACCCTTCCCCCTCACCACTCTTCCCCCTCTTCAAACTCTTCGCCTCTTCTCCCTCTTCCCCCTTTCCCCTCTTCAGCCTGTTCCCCCTCTTCCCCCTCTTCCCCTCTTCCTCCTCTTCCCCCTCTTCCTCCTCTTCCCCCTCATCCCACTTCACCCTCTTCCCCCTTCCCCCTCTTCCCCTCTTCACGGCTTCCGCCTCTTCCACCCTCTTCCCCTCTTCCCCTCTTCGCCCCTCTTCCACCCTCTTCCCACCCTCTTCCACACTCTTCCCACCCTCTTCACCACTCTTCCCCTCTTTTCCAAACCCTCTTCCCCACTCTTCCCCCCTCTTCGACCCTCTTCCCCTTTTCACTCTCTCTTCCCCCTTTTCCCACACCTCTTCACCCTCTGCCCGCTCTCTTCGTCCTCTTCACCCTCCACCCCCTCTTCTGACCTCTCCCCCTCGCCTACCACACTCCCACCCTCCCACTCTCTGGCCTCTCTCTGCCCGCTCTCTGCCCGCTCTCTGCCCTCCCTCTGCCCGATCTCTTCCCACTCTCCACCCGCTCTCTGCCCGCTCTCTGACCGCTCCTCCCTCTCTCCGCTCTCTTCCCTCTCTCTTCCCTCTCTCTTCCCTCTCTCTTCCCTCTCTCTCCCTCTCACCTACCCTTCCCCCCTCACCCCATCCCCTCACCCACTCCCCCTCTCCCAACCTCCACAGGCTAGTCCCAAGGTACTCACAAAAAATCAGGCGACTCAAGCGGTGTAAGCGGTTTAGGCCATTTATGCAACTCAGGCAACTCAGTCGATTTTGGCGATTTTGGCGATTTAGGCGATTTATGCGATGAGGTGATTTAGGCGAGTCATGGTACTTAGACTACTCAGGCTACTCAGGAGATTTAGAAGCTTACGGCGATTTAGGCGACTTAGGTTACTCAGGCAATTAGGCTATCTTGGTCTTAGGCTACTCAGGCGACTCAGGCGACTCAGGTTACTCAGTTGATAAAGGCTACATAGGCGACTCAGGCTATTCAGACGAATTAGGCGATGTATACTCTCCCCCCCACTCTCTCCCCCGCCGACTCTCTGACCACTCTCTGCATACTCTCTTCCCCCTCTTCATACTCTCCGCCCATCACACCCCCTCTCCCCTCTCACCCCTTCTTCCCCCTCTTCCCCCTCTTCCGCCTCTTCCCCCTCTTCCCCTCTTCACCCTCTTCGCCCTCTTCCCCCTCATCCCCTCTTCACATTTTCCGGCCCCTCTTCGCCCCTCTCCCCTTTCACCCTCTTCCCCCTCTTCCCGCCCTCTCCCCCCTCTTCCTCTCTTCACCCTCTCCCCCTCTTCCCAACTCTGCCCGATCTCTACCCGATCTCTTCCCACTCTTTGCCCGCTCTCTGCCCGCTCTCTGCCCGCTCTCTTCCGCTCTCTGCCCGATCTCTGCCCGCTCTCTGCCCGCTCTCTGGCCGCTCTCTGCCCGCTCTCTACCCACTCTCTGCCCGATCTCTGCTCGCTCTCTGCCCGCTCTCAGCCCGCTCTTTGCCCGCTCTCTGCCCACTCTCACCAGGTCTCTCCCGCTCTCTTCCCTCTCTCTCCCGCTCTCTTCCCTCTCTCTTCCCTCTCTCTTCCCTCTCTCTCCCTCTCACCTACCCTTCCCCCCTCACCCCATCCCCTCACCCACTCCCCCTCTCCCAACCTCCACAGGCTAGTCCCAAGGTACTCACAAAAAATCAGGCGACTCAAGCGGTGTAAGCGGTTTAGGCCATTTATGCAACTCAGGCAACTCAGTCGATTTTGGCGATTTTGGCGATTTAGGCGATTTATGCGATGAGGTGATTTAGGCGAGTCATGGTACTTAGACTACTCAGGCTACTCAGGAGATTTAGAAGCTTACGGCGATTTAGGCGACTTAGGTTACTCAGGCAATTAGGCTATCTTGGTCTTAGGCTACTCAGGCGACTCAGGCGACTCAGGTTACTCAGTTGATAAAGGCTACATAGGCGACTCAGGCTATTCAGACGAATTAGGCGATGTATACTCTCCCCCCCACTCTCTCCCCCGCCGACTCTCTGACCACTCTCTGCATACTCTCTTCCCCCTCTTCATACTCTCCGCCCATCACACCCCCTCTCCCCTCTCACCCCTTCTTCCTCCCTCTTCCCCCTCTTCCCCCTCTTCCCCCTCTCCCCTCTTCCCTCTTCGCCCTCTTCGCCCTCTTCCCCCTCATCCCCTCTTCACACTTTTCGGCCCCTCTTCGCCCCTCTCCCCTTTCACCCTCTTCCCCCTCTTCACGCCCTCTCCCCCTCTTCCTCTCTTCACCCTCTCCCCCTCTTCCCCCTCTTCCAACCTCTTCCCAACTCTGCCCGATCTCTACCCGATCTCTTCCCACTCTCTGCCCGCTCTCTGCCCGCTCTCTGCCCCCTTGCTGCCCTCTCTCTGCACGCTCTAAGGCCGATCTCTGCCCGCTCTCTGCCCGCTCTCTTCCGCTCTCTGCCCGCTCTCTGCCCGCTCTCTGGCCGCTCTCTGCCCGCTCTCTGCCCGCTCTCTCCGCTCACTCCCCGCTCTCCCCCTCTCCCACTCTCCTTCTCACCCTCTCTCCCGCTCACACCCTCTCTCCCGCTCTCTCCCCCTCTCTCTCCCACTCTCGGCCTCTATCACCCTCTCTCACCCTCTCTCACCCTCTCTCACCCTCTCTCACCCTCTCTCACTCCTCTCCCCCTCTCACCCTCTCTCACTCCTTTCCACTTCTCACCCACTCTGCCCCCTCTCCACCTCTCACCCTCTCTCCCCCTCTCTCTTCCCCCTCTTCCCGCTCTTCCCCCTCTTCCCGCTCTTCCCTCTTCCGCCTTTTCCGCCTCTTCACCCTCTTCACCCTCTTCTCCCTCTTCGCCCTCTGCACCCTCTCTTTGCCGCTCTTCCCATCATCAACCCTTCACCCTCTTCCCCCCTTTCCCACTACCACCTCTTCCACCTATTCCCCCTATTCCCCCTCTTCCATCTTCACCCCTCTTCTCCCACTCTTCCCCCTCTTACCACTCTTCACCACTTCGCCCTTCTTCCCACCTCTTCCCACCTCTTCTACCCATCTTCCCACCCACTTCCCCCTCTTCGCCCTCTTTCCCCTCTTCTCCCTCTTCTCCCTCTCCACACCCTCTTCCACCTCTTCCCCCTCTTCCCACTCTTGCCCTCTTCGGCCACTTCCCCCTCTCCACACCCTCTTCCCCCTCTTCCACATCTTCCCCATTTTCCCACTCTTCCCACTCTTCTCCTCTTCCCACTCTTCCCCACTACATCCCTCATCCTCTCTTCCCTCTTCAAGCTCTTCCCCCTCTTCGCCCTCTTCCCCCTCTTCCACTCTTCCCCCTCTTCCCACTCTTCAACCTCTTCCCACTCTTCCCACTCTTCCCCCTCTTCGCCCCTCTTCCCATACTTCCCCCTCTTCCACTCTTCGCCCTCTTCATCCACTTCACCCCCTCTTCACCACCACTTCACCCCCTCTCCGCACCCTCTACCCATTCTACCACCTCTTCCCCCTCTTCCCACCCACGCCACACCCTCTTCCCAATCTTCCACCCCTCTTCACCCTCTTCCCACTCTACCCCTCTTCGGCCTCTTCCCCTCTTCGCCCACTTCCCCTCTTCGCTCTCTTCCCCCCTCTTCTCCTCTTCACCCTTCACCCTTTTCACCATTCACACATCATCCCCCTCTCTTCACCTCTTCCCCTCTTCACCCTCATCAACCTCTTCCCACTCTTCCCCCTCTTCTCCCTCTTCCAACTCGACCACTCTCCACCCTCGCCACCCTCTCTCCCACCCTCACTGGACACTCTCTGCCCGCTCTGCCGATCTCTGCCCGCTCTCTGCCCGCTCTTTGCCCATTCTCTGCCCGCTCTCTGCCCACTCTCTGCCCACTCTCTGCCCGATCTCTCCCGCTCTCTCCCGCTCAGGCTACTCAGGAGATTTAGCTTATGGCGATTTAGGCGACTTAGGTTACTCAGGCAATTAGGCTATCTTGGTCTTAGGCTACTCAGGCGACTCAGGCGACTCAGGTTACTCAGTTGATATAGGCTACATAGGCGACTCAGGCTATTCAGACGAATTAGGCGATGTATACTCTCCCCCCACTCTCTCCCCCACCCACTCCCTGACCACTCTCTGCCCACTCTCTTCCCCCACTTCATACTCTTCTCCCCTCTCCACCCACTCACCCCTCTTCCCCTCTTCACCCTCTTCCCCTCTTCACCCTCTTCACCCTTTTCCCCCACTTCCCCTCGTCTTCCCCTCCTCTTCGCGGCCTCTTCCCGCTCTTCACACCCTCTTCCCCTCTCTACCCCCCTCTTCACGCCCTCTTCACCCTCTTCAGCCTCTTCCAGCTCTTCCCCCTCTTCACCCTCTACCGCCTATTCCCCCTCTCCTCCTCCGCACACGCTATCCCACCCTCCCGCTCTCTGGCCTCTCTCTGGCCTCTCTCTGCCCGATCTCTGCTCGCTCTCTGCCCGCTCTCAGCCCGCTCTCTGCCCACTCTCAGCCCGCTCTCTGCCCGCTCTCAGCCCACTCTCTGACCGATCTCTGCCCGCTCTCTGGCCTCTCTGTTCCCACTCTCTACCCACTCTCTACCCGATCTCTGCCCGCTCTCTGACCGCTCTCTACCCACTCTCTGCCCGATCTCTGCTCGCTCTCTGCCCGCTCTCAGCCCGCTCTTTGCCCGCTCTCTGCCCACTCTCACCAGGTCTCTCCCGCTCTCTTCCCTCTCTCTCCCGCTCTCTTCCCTCTCTATTCACTCTCTCTTCCCTCTCTCTCCCTCTCACCTACCCTTCCCCCCTCACCCCCTCCCCTCGCCCACTCCCCCTCTGCAACCACCGCCACAGGCTAGTCTCAAGGTACTCACAAAAAATCAGGCGACTCAAGCGGTGTAAGCGGTTTAGGCCATTTATGCAACTCAGGCAACTCAGTCGATTTTGGCGATTTAGGCGATTTATGCGATGAGGTGATTTAGGCGAGTCATGGTACTTAGACTACTCAGGCTACTCAGGAAATTTAGAAGCTTACGGCGATTTAGGCGACTTAGGTTACTCAGGCAATTAGGCTATCTTGATCTTAGGCTACTCAGGCGACTCAGGTTACTCAGGTTACTCAGTTGATATAGGCTACATAGGCGACTCAGGCTATTCAGACGAATTAGGCGATGTATACTCTCCCTCCCCCCTCTCCCCACGCACCAACACAAACCCCTCTCCACCCACTCTTACCACCATCTTCCCCCTTCCCCATTCCCCCTTCCCCCTTCCCCCTTCCCCCTTCCCCCTTTCTCCAATCCCCTCTTGCCCCTCTTCCACCTCTTCACCGCCTCTTCCCACCTCTTCACCACCTCTCCCCACCTCTTCCCCATCTCGCCCCACCCCTTCCTCCCTCTTCCACCCCCTTCCCCTTCTTCAACCCCCCTGCCAACCCTTCCGCCTTTCTTCCCCCCTCTTCCTCCTCTTCCACTCTTCCCCCTCCCTCCATCTTCCCCCACCCACCATCTTCCCCCTCTTCCACCCTCTTCCCCCTCTTCCGCCCTCTTCACCCTTTTCCACCCCATCTACCAACCATCTTCCCCCTCTTCACACCCTCTTCCCAACCTCTTCCCTCCCTCTTCCCCTCTTCCCCCTCTTTCCCTCCTTCACCCTCTTTCCTCCCTCTTTCCCCCTCTTTCAACCTCTTCACAACTCTTACCCACTCTTCCCCACTCTTCCCCACTCTTCCACCCTCTTCACCACTCTTCCACCCTCTTCCCCCCTCATCCGTCTTCACCACTCTGCAACCCTTCTTCCCCCCCTCTTCGCCACTCTTCGCCCTTCTTCCGCCTCTTCCACCCTCTTCACCCTCTTCCCCCTCTTCCACCTTCCCCCTCGTCGACCTCTTCACCTTTTCCCCCTCGTCGACCTCTTCACCCCTCTTCCTCCCACTTCACCACTCTTCCACCCTCTTCAACCCGTCTTCCCCCTCTTCCTACCTCTACCCCTCCTCTTCCCCTCCTCTTCCCACCTCTTCCTCCTCTACCCCCCTCTTCCCACCTCTTCACCATCTTCCCACCTCTTCAGCATCTTCCACCCTCTTCGCCCCTCTTCCCACCTCTTCACCATCTTCCCACCTCTTCAGCATCTTCCACCCTCTTCGCCCCTCTTCCCACTCTTCCCCCCCTCTTCCCTCTTCAACCTCTTCAGCCTCTTCAGCCTCTTCAGCCTCTTCAGCCTCTTCAGCCTCTTCAGCCTCTTCAGCCTCTTCAGCCTCTTCAGCCTCTTCAGCCTCTTCCCCCTCTTCCCCTTCTTCGGCCACTCCCCCTCTCCGCCCGATCTCTGCCCGCTCTCTGCCTGCTCTCTGCCCGCTCTCAGCCCGCTCTTTGCCCGCTCTCTGCCCACTCTCTGACCGATCTCTGCCCGCTCTCTGCCCGCTCTCTCCCCGCTCTCACCAGGTCTCTCCCGCTCTCTTCCCTCTCTCTCCCGCTCTCTTCCCTCTCTATTCACTCTCTCTTCCCTCTCTCTCCCTCTCACCTACCCTTCCCCCCTCACCCCCTCCCCTCGCCCACTCCCCCTCTGCAACCACCACCACAGGCTAGTCTCAAGGTACTCACAAAAAATCAGGCGACTCAAGCGGTGTAAGCGGTTTAGGCCATTTATGCAACTCAGGCAACTCAGTCGATTTTGGCGATTTAGGCGATTTATGCGATGAGGTGATTTAGGCGACTCATGGTACTTAGACTACTCAGGCTACTCAGGAGATTTAGAAGCTTACGGCGAATTAGGCGACTTAGGTTACTCAGGCAATTAGGCTATCTTGATCTTAGGCTACTCAGGCGACTCAGGTTACTCAGGTTACTCAGTTGATATAGGCTACATAGGCGACTCAGGCTATTCAGACGAATTAGGCGATGTATACTCTCCCTCCTCCCTTTCCCCACGCACCAACACTCTCCCCTCTCCGCCCACTCTTACCACCATCTTCCCCCCTTCCCCCTTCCCCCTTTCCACAATCCCCTCTTGACCCTCTTCCACCTCTTCACCACCTCTTCCCACCTCTTCACCACCTCTCCCCACCTCTTCCCCATCTCGCCCCACCCCTTCCACCCTCTTCCACCCCCTTCCCCTACTTCAACCCCCTTCCACCTCTTTTCAACCCCCTGCCGCCCCTTCCGCCTTTCTTCCCCCTCTTCCCCTCTTCAACCCTCTTCCTCCTCTTCCCACTCTTCCCCCTCCCACCATCTTCCCCCACCCACCATCTTCCCCCTCTTCCACCCTCTTCCCCCTCTTCCGCCCTCATCACCCTTTTCCGCCCCATCTACCAACCATCTTCCCCCTCTTCACACCCTCTTCCCAACCTCTTCCCTCCCTCTTCCCCTCTTTCCACCCTCTTTCCCTCCATCACCCTCTACCCCACTCTTCCACACTCTTCCCCACTCTTCCCAACTCTTCCCCACTCTTCCCCACTCTTCCCCTCCGCTTCACCAACTCTTCCGCCTTCTTCCACCCTCTTCACCCCCTTCACTTTCTTCCACCTATTCCACCTATTCCCCCTCTTCACACCCTTCCCCCTCTTCACCATCTTCACCATCTTCCCACTCTTCACCATCTTCCCACTCTTCCCCCTCTTCACCACCTGTTCAACCCATCTTCCCCATTTCACCCCTTTTCCTCCTCTTCGCCCTCTTCTCCGCTCTTCACCCTCTTCGCCCCTCTTCCCACTCTTCGCCACTCTTCGCCCCTCTTCCCACTCTTCCCCTCTCCACTCTTCACCCTCATCAGCCTCTTCACCCACTCTTCACCATCACTTCACCCCCTCTCCACACACTCTACCCCCTCTTCCACCTCTTACCCCTCTTCCACCTCTTCACCCCTCTACCCACCCACGCCACACCCTCTTCCCACTCTTCCCCTCTTCCCCTCTTCGCACTCTTCCCCTCTTCGGCCTCTTCCCCTCTTCGCTCTCTTCCCCTCTTCGCTCTCTTCCCCCTCTTCAAACTCTTCCCCACTCTTCACCTCTTCCCACTCTTCGGCCTCATCCCCCTTCACCCTTTTACCCCCTTCACACATCTTCCCCTCTTCCCCTCTTCCCCTCTTCCCCTCTTCACCTTCATCAACCTCTTTCCACTCTTCCCCCTCTTCACCCTCTTCCACACGACCCCTCTCCACCTATATTCCACCCTCTTCCCCCTCTTCCACCCTCTTCCCCCTCTTCCACCCTCTTCGCCCTCTTCCCTTTTCCACCTCTTCGCCGCTCTTCGCCCCCTCTCCCCCTCTTCGCACTCACCCTCATCTTCCCCCTCTTCACCCTCTTCCCACTCGACCCCTCTCCACCCTCGCCAACCACTCTCCTTCCCTCTCTGGACACTCTCTGCCGGCTCTCTGCCCTCTTAGCCGATCTCTGCCCGCTCTCTGCCCGCTCTCACCCGGTCTCTCCCGCTCCCTTCCCTCTCACTCCCGCTCTCGTCCCTCTCTATTCCCTCTCTCTTCCCTCTCTCTTCCCGCTCTCTTCCCTCTCTCTCCCTCACACTCTCACCCTCTCACCCCTCTTCACCCTGTTCCCCCTCTTCCTACCTCTTCCCCCTCTTCACCCTCTTCCACCTCTTCACCCTCTTCCCCTCTTCATCCTCTTCCACCCACCCCCTCTTCCACCCTCTTCACCACTCTTCGCACTCACCACCCTCTTCCCCCTCCTCAACCTCTTCCCCTCTTCCCCTCTTCACCTATTCCCCCCTCTTCGACGCCATCGACACTCTTCGCCATCTTCGCCCCTCTTCACCATCTTCCACCTTCTTCCACCCTTCTTCAACCCCTCTTCCCCCTCTTCCCCTCTTCCCATCCTCTTCCCCTCTTCCCATCCTCTTCCCCCTCTCTTATCCTTCTCTTCCCCTCCTCATCCTCCTCTTCCCGCCTGTTCTCCCCTCTTCACCCTCATCCCACCTCTTCACCATCTTCCCCCTTCGCCACTCTTCAGCCCCTCTTCCGCTCTTCCCATCTTCAGCCTCTTCCCCCTCTTCGCCACCTCTTCGAAACCTCTTCCGCTCTTCCCCATCTTCAGCCTCTTCACCCTCTTCCCCCTCTTCACCCTCTTCCGCTATTCCCCCTCTCCCCCTCTGCACTCTCTCTCCCACCCTCCCGCTCTCTGGCCACTCTCTGCCCACTCTCTACCCACTCTCTGCCCGATCTCTACCCGCTCTCTGCCCGCTGTCTGCCCGCTCTCTGCCCGCTCTCTGCCCGCTCTCTCCCCGCTCTCACCCGCTCTCTTCCCTCTCTATTCCCTCTCTCTTCCCTCTCTCTTCCCTCTCTCTCCCTCTCACCTACCCTTCCCCCCTCACCCCCTTCCCTCACCCACTACCCTCTCCGCCCACCACCACAGGCTAGTCTCAAGGTACTCACAAAAAATCAGGCGACTCAAGCGGTGTAAGCGGTTTAGGCCATTTATGCAACTCAGGCAACTCAGTCGATTTTGGCGATTTAGGCGATTTATGCGATGAGGTGATTTAGGCGACTCATGGTACTTAGACTACTCAGGCTACTCAGGAGATTTAGAAGCTTATGGCGATTTAGGCGACTTAGGTTACTCAGGCAATTAGGCTATCTTGGTCTTAGGCTACTCAGGCGACTCAGGCGACTCAGGTTACTCAGTTGATATAGGCTACATAGGCGACTCAGGCTATTCAGACGAATTAGGCGATGTATACTCTCCCCCCACTATCACCCCTCACCAACTCTCCTCCTCACCCTCTCTCACCCTCTCTCACCCACTCACAACCTCTCTCGGCCGCTCTCACCCTCTCTCACCCTCTCTCATCCTCTCTCACCCTCTCTCCCCATCTCCACTTCTCACCCCCGCACACCCCCTCTCCTCCACTCCCCCCTCTCACCACGTCTTCCCCCTCTTCACGCTCTTCCCCCACCACCCACTCTTCCCCCTCTTTACCCTTTTCACCCACTCTTTTCGAGTCTTCCCCCTCTTCACCCTCTTCGCCCTCTTCACCCTCTTCCCCCTCTTCTCCATCTTCACCCCCTTCCCCTCTTCACCCCCTTCACACTCTTCACCACCCTCTGCAACCCTTCTTCCCCCCCCTCTTCCTCCCTCTACAACCGTCTTCACCCTTCTTCCGCCTCTTCCCCCTCTTCTCCCTCTTCCCACCTCTTCCCACCTCTTCCCACCTCTTCCCACCTCTTCCCACCTCTTCCCACCTCTTCGCACCTCTTCCCGCCTCTTCATACCTCTTCCCCCTCTTCGCCCTCTTCACCCTTTTCACCTCTTTATAATTATTATTATAATTATTATTATTATAATTATAATTATTATAATTATTATTATTATAATTATTATTATTATTATTATATATATTCATTTATATGAACGAAATGAAAATACCAGGCGGCCAACAAAAGAAGAAGGCATGAAAAAAAAGCAAAATCGTACAAAAATATTCCCAGTCATACACAAAATAAGAAACCAATACAATCTTATACACGCACTATACTTACACAACAAGGTAACTCACACAATGGCACTTGCAGTTGCTTGCTGTTTTTTTCTGTTTGCCTGGTAGTCACCTGGTAGTCCCACCACTCTTCCCCCCTCTTCCCCCTCTTCCACACTCTTCACCACTCTTCCCCCTTCAACCCACTCTTCCACACTCTTCCCCCTTCAACCACCTTCCCCCTCTTCCCTCTTCCCCTCTTCTTCCACCCGTTCCACCCGTTCCAATCGTTCCGCCCGCACCACCCGTTTTTGCCGTTCCACTCGTTTCGTCACTACTCGTTCCACGCCTTCCACGCGTTCTACCCGTTCTACCAGTTTCTCCCGTTTCACCCGTTTCCCAACTACCTGTTTCACTCGTTTCACCATTTCCTGTTCCACCCCTTCCTGTTCCACCTGTTCCGCCCGTTTCACCCATTCCATCCGTTCTACCCGTTCCACCCGTTTCTCGTTCCGCCCGTTCCGCCCGTTCCACCCGTTTCTCGTTCCGCCCGTTCCGCCCGTTCCGCCCGTTCCGCCCGTTCCGCCCGTTCCACCCTTTCCACCCGTTCCACCCGTTCCACCCTTTCCACCCTTTCCACCCGTTCCACCCGTTCCACTCGTTCCACTCGTTCCGCCCGTTCCAGCCGTTCCGAACGTTCCGCCCGTTCCACCCCTTCCGCCAGTTCCACCCGTTCCGCCAGTTCCACCCGTTCCACCCTTTCTGCCCTTTCCATCCCTTTCCGCACTTTCCATCCCGTTCCGCCCGTTCCGCCCGTTCCAACCGTTCCGCCCGTTCCGCCCGTTCCACCCGTTCCACCCTTTCCACTCGTTCCGCCCGTTCCACCCGGTCCACCCGTTCCACCCGTTCCTCCCGTTCCACCCGTTCCACCCTTTCCACTCGTTCCGCCCGTTCCACACGGTCCACCCGTTCCGCCCGTTCCACCCGTTCCGCCCGTTCCACCCGTTCCACCCGTTCCGCCCATTCCACCCGTTCCACCCTTTCCACCCGTTCCACCCGTTCCGCCCGTTCCACCCGTTCCGCCCGTTCCGCCCATTCCACCCGTTCCACCCTTTCCACCCGTTCCGCCCTTACCACCCGTTCCACCCGTTCCACACGTTCCACCCGTTCCACACGTTCCACACGCTCCACTCTTTCCACCCGTTATACCCGTTCCACCCATTCCACGCTTTCTACCCGTTCTACCCGTTTCAATCGTTTCGCCCGTTTCCCAACTACCTGTTCCACGCGTTTCACCCGTTCCACCCGTTCCGCCCTTACCACCCGTTCCACACGTTCCACGCCTTCCACCCGTTCCACACGTTCCACGCCTTCCACCCGTTCCACACGTTCCACGCCTTCCACCCGTGCCACACGTTCCACACATTCCACTCGTTCCACTCGTTCCACCCGTTTCACTCGTTTCACCCGTTTCACCCGTTCCACCCGTTCCACACGTTCCACCCGTTCCACACGTTCCACCCGTTCCACCCGTTCCACACGCTCCACTCGTTCCACCCGTTCCGCCCGTTCCAACTGTTCCATCCGTTCCGCCCGTTCCACCCGTTCCACTCGTTCCACACATTCCACCCGTTCCGCCTGTTCCTGTTCCGCCTGTTCCGCCCGTTTCACCCGTTCCACCTGTTCCACCCTTTCCGCCCTTTCCACCCTTTCCGCCGGTTCCACCCGTTCCACCCCTTCCGACCGTTCCACCCCTTCCACCCGTTCCACCCGTTCCACCCGTTCCACCCGTTCCACCCTTTCCACTCGTTCCGCCCGTTCCACACGGTCCACCCGTTCCGCCCGTTCCACCCGTTCCGCCCGTTCCACCCGTTCCGCCCGTTCCGCCCATTCCACCCGTTCCACCCTTTCCACCCGTTCCGCCCTTACCACCCGTTCCACCCGTTCCACACGTTTCACCCGTTCCACACGTTCCACACGCTCCACTCTTTCCACCCGTTATACCCGTTCCACCCATTCCACGCTTTCTACCCGTTCTACCCGTTTCAATCGTTTCGCCCGTTTCCCAACTACCTGTTCCACGCGTTTCACCCGTTCCACCCGTTCCGCCCTTACCACCCGTTCCGCACGTTCCACGCCTTCCACCCGTTCCACACGTTCCACACGTTCCACCCGTTCCACACGTTCCACACGTTCCACACATTCCACTCGTTCCACTCGTTCCACCCGTTTCACTCGTTTCACCCGTTTCACCCGTTCCACCCGTTCCACCCGTTCCACCCGTTCCACACGTTCCACCCGTTCCACCCGTTCCACACGCTCCACTCGTTCCACCCGTTCCGCCCGTTCCACCTGTTCCATCCGTTCCGCCCGTTCCACCCGTTCCACTCGTTCCACACATTCCACCCGTTCCGCCTGTTCCTGTTCCGCCTGTTCCGCCCGTTTCACCCGTTTCACCCGTTCCACCCTTTCCGCTCTTTCCACCCTTTCCACCGGTTCCACCCGTTCCACCCCTTCCGCCCGTTCCACCCCTTCCACCCGTTCCACCCGTTCCACCCGTTCCACCCGTTCCACCCGTTCCACCCTTTCCACTCGTTCCGCCCGTTCCACACGGTCCACCCGTTTCGCCCGTTCCACCCGTTCCGCCCGTTCCACCCATTCCACCCGTTCCACCCTTTCCACCCGTTCCGCCCGTTCCACCCGTTCCGGCGGTTCCACCCGTTCTACCCGTTCCTACCGCTCCACCCATTCCACCCGTTCCGCCCGTTCCACCCGTTCCGAACGTTCCACCCGTTCCACCCGTTCCACCCGTTCCACCCGTTCCACCCGTTCCACCCCTTCCACCCGTTCCACCCGTTTTTGCCGTTCCACCCCTTCCGCCAGTTCCACCCGTTCCACCCCTTCCGCCAGTTCCACCCGTTCCGCCAGTTCCACCCGTTCCAACCTTTCCGCCCTTTCCATCAATTTCCGCACTTTCCATCCCGTTCCATCCGTTCTACCCGTTCCACCCGTTTCTCTTTCCGCCGGTTCCGCCCGTTCCGCCCGTTCCGCCGTTCCGCCGTTCCCCCTTCCACCATTCCATCCTTTCCACCCTTTCCATCACATTCCACCCGTTCCACCCTTTCCACCCGTTCCGCCCGTTCCACCCGTTCCTCCCGTTCCACCCGTTCCACCCGTTCCTACCGCTTCACCCATTCCACCCGTTCCACCCGTTCCGCCCGTTCCACCCGTTCCGCCCGTTCCACCCGTTCCGCCTGTTCCACCCGTTCCACTCGTTCCACCCGTTCCACCCGTTCCACCCGTTCCACCCGTTCCACCCGTTCCACCCGTTCCACCTGTTCCACCCGTTCCACCCGTTCCACCCGTTCCACCCGTTCCACCCGTTCCACCCGTTCCACCCGTTCCACCCGTTCCACCCGTTCCACCCGTTCCACCCGTTCCACCCGTTCCACCCGTTCCACCCGTTCCACCCGTTCCACCCGTTCCACCCGTTCCACCCGTTCCACCCGTTCCACCCGTTCCACCCGTTCCACCCGTTCCACCCGTTCCACCCGTTCCACCCGTTCCACCCGTTCCACCCGTTCCACCCGTTCCACCCGTTCCACCCGTTCCACCCGTTCCACCCGTTCCACCCGTTCCACCCGTTCCACCCGTTCCACCCGTTCCACCCGTTCCACCCGTTCCACCCGTTCCACCCGTTCCACCCGTTC
>JAWNKX010000644.1:0-57696 GCA_035041755.1 Cacoxenus indagator | reverse complement strand
GCCCGTTCCACCCATTCCGCCCATTCCGCCCATTCCGCCCGTTTCGCCCATTCCACCCATTCCACCCATTCCACCCGTTCCACCCGTTCCACCCGTTCCGCCCATTCCGCCCGTTTCACCCATTTCACCCATTTCACCCATTTCACCCGTTTCACCCATTTCACCCATTTCACCCATTTCACCCATTCCGCCCATTCCACCCGTTCCGTTTCACCCGTTTCACCCATTCCGCCCATTCCTCCCGTTCCACCCATTCCCCCCGTTCCACCAGATCCGCCCGTCCCACCCGTTCCGCCCATTCCGCCCGTCCCACCCATTCCGCCCGTTCCACCCGTTCCACCCGCTCCCCTCGTTCCAGCCGTTCCACCCATTCCGCCCATTCCGCCCATTCCACCCATTCCACCCATTCCACCCATTCCACCCGTTCTACCCGCTCCACCCGTTCCACCCGTTCCCCCGTTCCACCTGTTCCCCCCGTTCCACCCGTTCCACCCGTTCTGCCCGTTCCACCCGTTCCGCCCGTTCCGCCCGTTCCCCTCGTATCCATCGTTACGACCATTCCGCCCATTCCGCCCATTCCACCCGTTCCACCTATTTCAACCATTCCGCCCATTTCACCCATTTCACCCATGTCACCCGTTTCACCCATTTCAATCATTTCACCCATTTCACCCGTTTCTCCCATTTCACCCATTTCACCCGTTTCACCCATTTCACCCATTTCACCCATTTCACCCATTTCACCCGTTTCACCCGTTTTACCCATTCCACCCATTCCACCCATTCCAACAATTCCACCCGTTCCGCCCGTTCCACCCGTTCCGCCAATTCCGCCGATTCCACCCGTTCCGCCCATTCCGCCCATTCCACCCATTCGCCCGTTCCACCCATTCCGCCCATTCCGCCCATTCCGCCCGTTTCGACCATTCCACCCATTCCACCCATTCCACCCGTTCCACCCGTTCCACCCGTTCCACCCATTCCGCCCGTTTCACCCATTTCACCCATTTCACCCATTTCACCCATTTCACCCGTTTCACCCATTTCACCCATTTCACCCATTCCGCCCATTCCACCCGTTCCGTTTCACCCGTTTCACCCATTCCGCCCATTCCTCCCGTTCCACCCATTCCCCCCGTTCCACCAGATCCGCCCGTCCCACCCGTTCCGCCCATTCCGCCCATCCCACCCATTCCGCCCGTTCCACCCGTTCCACCCGCTCCCCTCGTTCCAGCCGTTCCACCCGTTCCCCCGTTCCACCTGTTCCACCCGTTCCCCCCGTTCCACCCGTTCCAACCGTTCTACGCGTTCCACCCGTTCCACCCGTTCCACCCGTTCCACCCGATCCACCCGTTCCACCCGTTCCGCCCGTTCCGCCCGTTCCGCCCGTTCCGCCCGTTCCGCCCGTTCCCCTCGTATCCCTCGTTACGACCATTCCGCCCATTCCACCCGTTCCACCTATTTCAACCATTCCGCCCATTTCACCCATGTCACCCGTTTCACCCATTTCAATCATTTCACCCATTTCACCCGTTTCTCCCATTTCACCCATTTCACCCGTTTCACCCATTTCACCCATTTCACCCATTTCACCCGTTTCACCCGTTTTACCCATTCCACCCATTCCGACAATTCCACCCGTTCCGCCCGTTCCACCCGTTCCGCCAATTCCGCCGATTCCACCCGTTCCACCCGTTCCGCCCATTCCGCCCATTCCGCCCGCTTCGCCCATTCCACCCATTCGCCCGTTCCACCCGTGCCACCCGTTCCGCCCGTTCCGCCCATTTCACCCATTCCGCCCATTTCACCCGTTTCACCCATTTCAATCATTTCACCCATTTCACCCATTTCTCCCATTTCACCCATTTTACCCGTTTCACCCGTTTCACCCGTTTCACCCCTTTCACCCATTTCACCCGTTTCCCCCGTTTAACCCAATTCACTAATTTCACCCATTTCACCCGTTTCACCCGTTTTAATCATTCCACCCATTCCACCTATTCCGACAATGCCACCCGTTCCACCCGTTCCGCCCATTCCTCCCGTTCCGGCCATTCCATCCGTTCCACCCGTTCCCCTCGTTCCGCCCGTTCCACCCGTTTCACCAGTTTCACTCATTCCACCCATTCCACCCGTTTCACCCGTTCCACCCATTCCGCCCATTCCCCTCGTTCCGCCCATTCCGCCCATTCCCCTCGTTCCACACATTCCGCCATTCCGCCAATTCCACCCGTTTCACGCGTTTCACCCGTTCCACCCGTTCCGCCCGTTCTTCCTGTTTCACCCGTTCCACCCGTTCCGCCCGTTCCACCCGTTCCGACCGTTCCACCTGTTCCACCCGTTCCACCTGTTCCACCCGTTCCACCCGTTCCAACCGTTCCACCAGTTCTTCCCGTTCCGCCCGTTCCAGCCATTCCGCCCGTTTCACCCATTCCGCCGGTTCCGCCAATTCGCCCGTTCCACCCGTTCCGCCGATTCCGCCCTTTCCATCCGTTTCCCCCATTCCGCCCATTCCACCCGTTCCACCCATTCCACCCATTTCACCCATTCCGCCCGTTCCACCCGTTCCGCCCCTTCCACCCGATCCACCCATTCCGCCCGTTTCGCCCATTCCACCCATTCCACCCGTTCCACCCATTCCACCCATTCCACCCATTCCACCCATTCCACCCATTCCACCCATTCCACCCATTCGCCCGTTCCACCCGTTCCCCCGTTCCACCCGTTCCCCACGTTCCGCGCGTTCCGCCCATTCCACCCTTTCCATCCGTTCCACCCGTTCCCCTCGTTCCACCCATTCCATCCGTTCCGCCCATTCCACCCGTTCCACCCATTCCACCCATTCCACCCATTCCACGCATTCCACCCATTCCACCCATTCCACCCATTCCACCCATTCCACCCATTCCACCCATTCCACCCATTCCGCCCGTTCCCCTCGTTCCGGTGTTCCTCCCGTTCCACCCGTTCCCCTCGTTCCTCCCATTCCGCCCATTCCGCCCATCCCGACCATTCCACCCGTTCCACCCATTCCACCCATTCCACCCGTTCCACCCATTCCACCCATTCCACCCATTCCACCCATTCACCCGTACCACCCGTTCCGCCCGTTCCCCTAGTTCCGCCCATTCCGCCCTTTCCATCCGTTCCGCCCGTTCCACCCGTTCCAACCGTTCCGCCCATTCTGCCCATTCCGCCCATCTCACCCATTCCGCCCGTTCCACCCGTTCCCCCCGCTCCACCCGTTCCACCAGTTTCACCCATTCCGCCCATTCCGCCCATTCCCCTCGTTCCGTCCATTCCGCCCATTCCACCGTTTCCATCCGCTCTCCTAGTTCCGCCCATTAAACCCGTTTCAGCAGTTCCACCCGTTCCACCCGTTCCAGCCGTTCCACCTGTTCCACCCGTTCCACCCGTTCCAACCGTTCCAACAGTTCTTCCCGTTCCGCCCGTTCCACCCATTCCGCCCGTTTCACCCATTCCGCCCATTCCGCCCGTTCCGGCAATTCGCCCGTTCCACCCGTTCCGCCAATTCCGCCCTTTCCGTCCGTTTCCGCCATTCCGCCCATTCCACCCGTTCCACCCATTCCACCCATTTCACCCATTCCGCCCGTTCCGCCCGTTCCGCCCCTTCCACCCGTTCCACTCGTTCCCCTCGTTCCACTCGATCCACACGTTCCACCCATTCCGCCCATTCCGCCCGTTCCACCCGTTCCACCCATTCCGCCCGTTTCGCCCGTTTCGCCCATTCCACCCATTCCATCCGTTCCACCCATTCCACCCATTCCACCCGTTCCGCCCCTTCCGCCCGTTCCGCCCGTTCCGCCTTTCCACCCGTTCCGCCGGTTCCGCACATTCTGCCCATCTCAGCCATTCTGCCCATCTCGCCCATTCCGCCCGTTCCACCCTTTCCACCCATTCCACCCGTTTCGCTCGTTTCGCCCATTCCACCCGTTCCACCCGTTCCACCCATCTCACCCATTCCGCCCGTTCCACCCATTCCACCCATTCCACCCATTCCACCCATTCCACCCATTCCACCCATTCCACCCATTCGCCCGTTCCCCTGTTCCACCCGTTCCACCCGTTCCGCGCATTCCGCCCATTCCACCCTTTCCATCCGTTCCCCTCGTTCCGCCCATTCCATCCGTTCCGCCCATTCCATCCGTTCCACCCGTTCCCCTCGTTCCACCCGTTCCAACCGTTTCACCCGTTTCACTCATTCCACCCATTCCTCTCGTTCCGGCAATTCCACCCATTCCCCTCGTTCCCCCCATTCCGCCCATTACGCCAATTCCACCCGTTTCACCCGTTTCACCCGTTCCACCCGTTCCTCCAGTTCAACCCATTTCACCCGTTTCACCCGTTCCGCTCGTTCCGCCTGTTCCGCCCGTTCCGCCCGTTCCGCCCGTTCCACCCGTTCCACCCCTTCCACCCGTTCCACCCGTTCCACCTGTTCCACCCGTTCCGCCCGTTCCATCCGTTCCACCCGTTCCACCCGATCCAACCGTTCCAACCGTTCCACCAGTTCTTCCCGTTCCGCCCGTTCCCCCCGTTCCAGTCATTCCGCCCGTTTCACCCATTCCGCCGGTTCCGCCAATTCGCCCGTTCCGCCAATTCCGCCCTTTCCATCCGTTTCCCCCATTCCGCCCATTCCACCCGTTCCACCCATTCCACCCATTTCACCCATTCCGCCCGTTCCGCCCGTTCCACCCCTTCCACCCGTTCCCCTCGTTCCACTCGATCCACCCGTTCCACCCGTTCCACCCATTCCGCCCGTTTCGCCCGTTTCGCCCATTCCACCCATTCCACCCATTCCACCCATTCCACCCATTCGCCCGTTCCCCCGTTCCACCCGTTCCCATCGTTCCGCGCATTCCGCCCATTCCACCCTTTCCATCCGTTCCACCCGTTCCACCCGTTCCCCTCGTTCCGCCCGTTCCACCCGTTCCGCCCGTTCCGCCCGTTCCGCCCGTTCCGCCCGTTCCGCCCGTTCCACCTGTTCCACCCGTTCCGCCCGTTCCGCCCGTTCCGCCCGTTCCGCCCGTTCCGCCCGTTCCGCCCGTTCCGCCCGTTCCGACCGTTCCGCCCGTTCCGCCCTTTTCACCCGTTTCACCCATTCCGCCCATTCCGCCCATTCCGCCCATTACGCCCATTAGGCCCATTCCGCCCATTCCGCCCATTCCACCCGTTCCACCCGTTCCACCCGTTCCCCTCGTTCCGCCCGTTCCACCCGTTTCACCCGTTTCACCCGTTTCACCCGTCACTCATTCCACCCATTCCACCCATTCCACCCATTCCACCCGTTTCACCCGTTCCGCCCATTCCGCCCATTCCCCTCGTTCCGGCCATTCCGCCCATTCCCCTCGTTTCGCCCATTCCGCCAATTACGCCAATTCCACCCGTTTCACCCGTTCCACCCGTTCCTCCCGTTCCGCCGGTTCACCCGTTTCACCCGTTTCACCCGTTTCACCCGTTCCGCCCGTTCCGCCCGTTCCGCCCGTTCCGCCGGTTCCGCCCGTTCCACCAGTTCTTCCCGTTCCGCCCGTTCCGCCCGTTCCGCCCGTTTCTCCCGTTTCACCCATTCCGTCCATTCCGCCCATTACGCCCTTTCCGCCATTCCGCCCATTCCACTCGTTCCACCCGTTCCCCTCGTTCCGCCCGTTCCGCCCGTTCCAGTCATTCCGCCCGTTCCGCCCGTTCCACCTGTTCCACCCGTTCCACCCGTTCCACCCGTTCCACCCGTTCCACCCGTTCCACCAGTTCTTCCCGTTCCGCCCGTTCCGCCCGTTCCGCCCGTTCCGCCCCTTCCGCCCGTTTCACCCGTTTCACCCGTTTCACCAATTCCGCCCATTCCGCCCATTACGCCCATTCCGCCCATTCCACCCGTTCCACCCGTTCCACCCGTTCCCCTCGTTCCGCCCTCTCCGCCGGTTTCACCCGTTTCACTCATTCCACCCATTCCGTCCATTCCGCCCATCTCACCCATTCCGCCCGATCCACCCGCTCCACCCGTTCCACCCGTTTCACCCATTCCGCCCATTCCGCCCATTCCGCCCATTCCCCTCGTTCCGCCCATTCCGCCCATTCAGCCGTTTCCATCCGTTCCACCCGTTCCCCTAGTTCCGCCCATTAAACCCGTTTCAGCAGTTCCACCCGTTCCGTCTGTTCCGTCCGTTCCGCCCGTTCCGCCCGTTCCGCCCGTTCCTCCCGTTCCACCTGTTCCACCCGTTCCACCAGTTCTTCCCGTTCGGCCCGTTCCGCCCGTTTCACCCGTTTCACCCATTCCGCCCATTCCGCCCATTACGCCCATTCCGCCCATTCCGCCCATTCCACCCGTTCCGCCAATTCGCCCGTTCCACCCGTTCCCCCCGTTCCACTCGTTCCCCCCGTTCCACCCGTTCCGCCAATTCCGCCCTTTCCATCCGTTTCGCCCATTCCGCCCATTCCACCCGTTCCACCCATTCCACCCATTTCACCCATTCCGCCCTTTCCGCCCGTTCCACCCCTTCCACCCGTTCCACCCGTTCCCGTCGTTCCACTCGATCCACCCGTTCCACCCGTTCCACCCGTTCCACCCCTTCCTCCCCTTCCATCCGTTTCACCCGTTCCACCCGTTCCGCCCGTTCCGCCCGTTCCGCCCGTTCCGCCCGTTCCGCCCGTTCCGCCCGTTCCGCCCGTTCCGCCCGTTCCGCCCGTTCCGCCCGTTCCGCCCGTTCCGCCCGTTCCGCCCGTTCCACCCGTTCCACCCGTTCCGCCAGTTTCACCCATTCCGCCAATTCCCCTCGTTCCGTCCATTCCGCCCATTCCACCGTTTCCATCCGTTCCCCTAGTTCCGCCCATTAAACCCGTTTCAGCAGTTCTTCCCGTTCCGCCCGTTCCGCCCGTTCCAGCCATTCCGCCCGTTTCACCCATTCCGCCCATTCCGCCGGTTCCGCCAATTCCGCCCTTTCCATCCGTTTCCCCCATTCCGCCCATTCCACCCGTTCCGCCCGTTCCGCCCCTTCCACCCGTTCCACCCGTTCCACCCGTTCCACTCGTTCCACTAGATCCATCCGTTCCACCCATTCCGCCCATTCCGCCCGTTCCACCCGTTCCACCCATTCCGCCCGTTTCGCCCGTTTCGCCAATTCCGCCCTTTCCATCCGTTTCCCCCATTCCGCCAATTTCACCCGTTTCACCCGTTCCACCCGTTCCAACCGTTCCACCCGTTCCAACCGTTTCACCCATTCCGAACATTCCGCCCATCTCACCCATTCCGCCCGTTCCTCCCGTTCCACCCGCTCCACCCGTTCCGCCCGTTCCACCCGTTTCACCCATTCCGCCCATTCCCCCCATTCTGCCCATTCCGCCCATTCCGCCCATTCCACCCATTCCGCCCATTCCGCCCATTCCCCTCGTTCCGCCCATGTCGCCCATTCAGCCGTTTCCATCCGTTCCACCCGTTCCCCTAGTTCCGCCCATTAAACCCGTTTCAGCAGTTCCACCCGTTCCGCCCGTTCCACCCATTCCACCCGTTTCACCCGTTTCACCCGTTCCACCCGTTCCAACCGTTCCACCCGTTCCAACCGTTTCACCCATTCCGCCCATTCCGCCCATCTCACCCATTCCGCCCGTTCCACCCATTCCACCCATTCCACCCATTCCACCCATTCGCCCGTTCCCCCGTTCCACCCGTTCCACCCGTTCCGCGCATTCCGCCCATTCCACCCTTTCCATCCGTTCCACCCGTTCCCCTCGTTCCGCCCATTCCACCCGTTCCGTCCATTCCATCCGTTCCACCCGTTACCCTCGTTCCACCAATTCCACCCGTTTCACCCGTTTCACCCGTTCCACCCGTTCCAACCGTTCCACCCGTTCCAACCGTTTCACCCATTCCGCCCATTCCGCCCATCTCACCCATTCCGCCCGTTCCACCCATTCCACCCATTCCACCCATTCCACCCATTCGCCCGTTCCCCCGTTCCACCCGTTCCACCCGTTCCGCGCATTCCGCCCATTCCACCCTTTCCATCCGTTCCACCCGTTCCCCTCGTTCCACCCATTCCACCCGTTCCGCCCATTCCATCCGTTCCACCCGTTCCCCTCGTTCCACCCGTTCCAACCGTTTCACCCGTTTCACTCATTCCACCCATTCCCCTCGTTCCGGCAATTCCGCCCATTCCCCCCGTTCAGCCAATTCCGCCCATTACGCCAATTCCACCCGTTTCACCCGTTTCACCCGTTCCGCCCGTTCCACCCGTTCCTCCCGTTCCACCCATTTCACCCGTTTCACCCGTTCCACCCGTTCCGCCCGTTCCACCCGTTCCGCCCGTTCCACCCGTTCCACCCGTTCCACCCGTTCCACCTGTTCCACCCGTTCCGCCCGTTCCACCCGTTCCACCCGTTCCACCCGTTCCACCCGTTCCAACCGTTCCAACCGTTCCAACCGTTCCACCAGTTCTTCCCGTTCCGCCCGTTCCGCCCGTTCCAGTCATTCCGCCCGTTTCACCCATTCCGCCCATTCCGCCGGTTCAGCCAATTCGCCCGTTCCACCCGTTTCACCCGTTTCACCCGTTCCGCCCGTTCCGCCCGTTCCGCCCGTTCCGCCAGTTCCACCCGTTCCACCAGTTCTTCCCGTTCCGCCCGTTTCTCCCGTTTCACCCATTCCGCCCATTCCGCCCATTACGCCCTTTCCGCCAATTCCTCCCATTCCACCCGTTCCACCCGTTCCCCTCGTTCCGCCCGTTCCGCCCGTTCCAGTCATTCCGCCCGTTCCACCCGTTCCGCCCGTTCCACCCGTTCCGCCCGTTCCGCCCGTTCCGCCCGTTCCGCCCGTTCCGCCCGTTCCGCCTGTTCCGCCCGTTCCACCCGTTCCACCAGTTCTTCCCGTTCCGCCCGTTCCGCCCGTTTCACCCGTTTCACCCGTTTCACCAATTCCGCCCATTCCGCCCATTCCGCCCATTCCGCCCATTACGCCCATTCCGTACATTCCGCCCATTCCACCCGTTCCACCCGTTCCCCTCGTTCCGCCCGTTCCACCCGTTTCACCCGTTTCACTCATTCCACCCATTCCGTCCATTCCGCCCATCTCACCCATTCCGCCCGTTCCACCCGTTTCACCCATTCCGCCCATTCCTCCCATTCCGCCCATTCCCCTCGTTCCGCCCATTCCGCCCATTCAGCCGTTTCCATCCGTTCCACCCGTTCCCCTAGTTCCGCCCATTAAACCCGTTTCAGCAGTTCCACCCGTTCCGTCTGTTCCGTCCGTTCCGCCCGTTCCGCCCGTTCCACCTGTTCCACCCGTTCCACCAGTTCTTCCCGTTCCGCCCGTTTCTCCCGTTTCACCCATTCCGCCCATTCCGCCCATTCCGCCCATTCCGGCCATTCCGCCAATTCCACCCGTTCCACCCGTTCCAACCGTTCCACCCGTTCCAACCGTTTCACCCATTCCGCCCATTCCGCCCATCTCACCCATTCCGCCCGTTCCACCCATTCCACCCATTCCACCCATTCCACCCATTCCACCCATTCGCCCGTTCCCCCGTTCCACCCGTTCCACCCGTTCCGCGCATTCCGCCCATTCCACCCTTTCCATCCGTTCCACCCGTTCCCCTCGTTCCGCCCATTCCACCCGTTCCGTCCATTCCATCCGTTCCACCCGTTACCCTCGTTCCACCAATTCCACCCGTTTCACCCGTTTCACCCGTTCCACCCGTTCCAACCGTTCCACCCGTTCCAACCGTTTCACCCATTCCGCCCATTCCGCCCATCTCACCCATTCCGCCCGTTCCACCCGTTCCACCCATTCCACCCATTTCACCCATTCCGCCCTTTACGCCCGTTCCACCCCTTCCACCCGTTCCACCCGTTCCCGTCGTTCCACTCGATCCACCCGTTCCACCCATTCCGCCCATTCCGCCCGTTCCACCCGTTCCACCCATTCCGCCCGTTTCGCCCGTTTCGCCCATTCCACCCGTTCCACCAATTCCACCCATTCCACCCATTCCACCCATTCCACCCATTCCACCCATTCCACCCATTCCACCCATTCCGCCCGTTCCACCCGTTCCACCCATTCCACCCATTTCACCCATTCCGCCCTTTACGCCCGTTCCACCCCTTCCACCCGTTCCACCCGTTCCCGTCGTTCCACTCGATCCACCCGTTCCACCCATTCCGCCCATTCCGCCCGTTCCACCCGTTCCACCCATTCCGCCCGTTTCGCCCGTTTCGCCCATTCCACCCGTTCCACCAATTCCACCCATTCCACCCATTCCACCCATTCCGCCCATTTCGCCCATTCCGCCCATTCCGCCAATTCCACCCGTTCCACCCGTTCCAACCGTTCCACCCGTTCCAACCGTTTCACCCATTCCGCCCATTCCGCCCATCTCACCCATTCCGCCCGTTCCACCCATTCCACCCATTCCACCCATTCCGCCCATTCCGCCCGTTCCACCCGTTCCACCCATTCCGCCCGTTTCGCCCGTTTCGCCCATTCCACCCGTTCCACCAATTCCACCCATTCCACCCATTCCACCCATTCCACCCATTCCACCCATTCCACCCATTCCGCCCTTTACGCCCGTTCCACCCCTTCCACCCGTTCCACCCGTTCCCGTCGTTCCACTCGATCCACCCGTTCCACCCATTCCGCCCATTCCGCCCGTTCCACCCGTTCCACCCATTCCGCCCGTTTCGCCCGTTCCACCCGTTCCCCTCGTTCCGCCCATTCCACCCGTTCCGCCCATTCCACCCGTTTCACCCGTTTCACTCATTCCACCCATTCCACCCATTCCACCCGTTTCACCCGTTCCGCCCATTCCGCCCATTCCCCTCTTCCGCCCATTCCGCCAATTCAGCAGTTCCGCCCGTTCCGCCCGTTCCACAAGTTCCGCCCGTTCCACCTGTTCCACCCGTTCCGCCCGTTCCGCCCGTTCCGCCCGTTCCGCCCGTTCCGCCCGTTCCACCTGTTCCACCCGTTCCACCAGTTCTTCCCGTTCCGCCCGTTCCGCCCGTTTCACCCGTTTCACCCATTCCGCCCATTCCGCCCATTACGCCCATTCCGCCCACTCCGCCCACTCCGCCCATTCCGCCCATTCCGCCCATTCCACCCGTTCCGCTAATTCGCCCGTTCCACCCATTCCGCCCATTCCGCCCATTCCACCCGTTCCGCCAATTCGCCCGTTCCACCCGTTCCCCCCGTTCCACCCGTTCCACTCGATCCACCCGTTCCACCCATTCCGCCCATTCCGCCCGTTCCACCCGTTCCACCCATTCCGCCCGTTTTGCCGTTTCGCCCATTTCACCCTTTCCATCCGTTCCACCCGTTCCCCTCGTTCCGCCCATTCCACCCGTTCCGCCCATTCCATCCGTTCCACCCGTTCCCCTCGTTCCGCCCGTTCCGCCGGTTTCACCCGTTTCACTCATTCTACCCATTCCACCCGTTTCACCCGTTCCGCCATTCCGCCCATTCCCCTCGTTCCAACCATTCCGCCCATTCCCCTCGTTCCCCCCATTCCAACAATTCCACCCGTTTCACCCGTTCCACCCGTTCCACCCGTTCCGCCCGTTTCACCCGTTTCGCCCGTTCCGCCCGTTCCTCCCGTTTCACCCGTTCCACCCGTTCCACCCGTTCCACCCGTTTCACCCATTCCGCCCATTCCGCCCATTCCGCCCATTCCACCCGTTCCGCCCATTCCATCCGTTCCACCCGTTCCCCTCGTTTCACCCATTCCACCCGTTTCACCCGTTTCACTCATTCCACCCATTCCACCCATTCCACCCGTTTCACCCGTTTCGTCCATTCCCCCCGTTCCACCCGCTCCGTCAATTCCGCCCTTTCCATCCGTTTCCCCCATTCCGCCCATTCCACCCATTCCACCCATTCCACCCATTCGCCCGTTCCACCCGTTCCCCCGTTCCTCCACCCATTCCACCCATTCCACCCATTCGCCCGTTCCACCCGTTCCCCCGTTCCTCCCGGTCCACTCGTTCCGCGCATTCCGCCCATTCCACCCTTTCCATCCGTTCCACCAGTTCTTCCCGTTCCACCAGTTCTTCCCGTTCCGCCCGTTCCAGCCATTCCGCCCGTTTCACCCATTCCGCCCATTCCGCCGGTTCCGCCAATTCGCCCGTTCCACCCGTTTCACCCGTTTCACTCATTCCACCCATTCCACCCATTCCACCCGTTTCACCCGTTCCGCCCATTCCCCTCTTTCCACCCATTCCGCCAATTCAGCAGTTCCATCCGTTCCGCCCGTTCCGCCCGTTCCGCCCGTTCCGCCCGTTCCGCCCGTTCCGCCCGTTCCGCCCGTTCCACCTGTTCCACCCGTTCCACCAGTTCTTCCCGTTCCGCCCGTTCCGCCCGTTCCGCCCGTTTCACCCGTTTCACCCATTCCGCCCATTCCGCCCATTACGCCCATTCCGCCCACTCCGCCCATTCCGCCCATTAGACCCGTTCCGCTAATTCGCCCGTTCCAACCATTCCGCCCATTCCGCCCATTCCACCCGTTCCGCCAATTCGCCCGTTCCACCCGTTCCCCCCGTTCCACCCGTTCCACTCGATCCACCCGTTCCGCCCATTCCGCCCATTCCGCCCGTTCCACCCGTTCCACCCATTCCGCCCGTTTTGCCGTTTCGCCCATTCCACCCTTTCCATCCGTTCCACCCGTTCCCCTCGTTCCGCCCATTCCACCCGTTCCGCCCATTCCATCCGTTCCACCCGTTCCCCTCGTTCCGCCCGTTCCGCCGGTTTCACCCGTTTCACTCATTCCACCCATTCCACCCGTTTCACCCATTCCGCCCATTCCGCCCATTCCCCTCGTTCCACCCATTCCGCCCATTTCTCTCGTTCGCCCCATTCCACCAATTCCACCCGTTTCACCCGTTCCACCCGTTCCACCCGTTCCGCCCGTTTCACCCGTTTCGCCCGTTCCGCCCGTTCCTCCCGTTTCACCCGTTCCACCCGTTCCACCCGTTCCACCCGTTTCACGCCCATTCCGCCCATTCCGCCCATTCCGCCCATTCCACCCGTTCCGCCCATTCCATCCGTTCCACCCGTTCCCCTCGTTCCACCCATTCCACCCGTTTCACCCGTTTCACTCATTCCACCCATTCCACCCATTCCACCCGTTTCACCCGTTTCGTCCATTCCCCCCGTTCCACCCGCTCCGTCAATTCCGCCCTTTCCATCCGTTTCCCCCATTCCGCCCATTCCAACCATTCCACCCATTCGCCCGTTCCACCCGTTCCCCCGTTCCTCCCGTTCCACTCGTTCCGCGCATTCCGCCCATTCCACCCTTTCCATCCGTTCCACCAGTTCTTCCCGTTCCACCAGTTCTTCCCGTTCCGCCCGTTCCAGCCATTCCGCCCGTTTCACCCATTCCGCCCATTCCGCCGGTTCCGCCAATTCGCCCGTTCCACCCGTTCCGCCAATTCCGCCCTTTCCATCCGTTTCCCCCATTCCGCCCATTCCACCCGTTCCACCCATTCCACCCATTCCACCCATTTCACCCATTCCGCCCCTTCCACCCGTTCCCCTCGTTCCACTCGAACCACCCGTTCCACTCATTCCGCCCATTCCGCCCGTTCCGCCCGTTCCACCCATTCCGCCCGTTTAGCCCGTTTCGCCCATTCCACCCGTTCCTCCCATTCCACCCATTCCACCCATTCCACCCATTCCACCCATTCCACCCATTCCACCCATTCCACCCATTCGCCCGTTCCACCCGTTCCCCCGTTCCACCCGTTCTCCTCGTTCCACGCATTCCGCCCATTCCACCCTTTCCATCCGTTCCCCCGTTCCCCTCGTTCCCCACACTCCACCCGTTCCGCCCATTCCATCCGTTCCACCCGTTCCACCCGTTCCGCCCATTCCGCCCATCCCGCCCATTCCGCCCGTTCCACCCGTTCCCCTCGTTCCACCAATTCCGCCCATTCCGCCCATTCCGCCAATTCCGCCCATTCCGCCCATTGCGCCTTTTCTGCCCGTTTCGCCCGTTTCGCCCGTTCCACCCGTTCCACCCGTTCCACCCGTTCCACCCGTTCCACCCGTTCCACCCGTTCCGCCCGTTCCACCCGTTCCACCCGTTCCGCCCGTTCCGCCCGTTCCGCCCGTTCCACCCGTTCCGCCCGTTCCGCCCGTTCCGCCCGTTCCGCCCATTCCGGCAATCCTACCCATTCCACCCATTCCACCCGTTCCACCCGTTCCACCAGTTCCACCCCTTCCACCAGTTCCACCCGTTCCACCAGTTCCACCCGTTCCGCCCATTCCGCCCGTTTCACCCGTTTCGCCCGTTTCGCCCGTTTCACCCGTTCCACCCGTTCCACCCGTTCCACCCGTTCCACCCGTTTAGCTCGTTCCCCTCGTTCCGCCCGTTCCCCTTGTTCCACCCGTTCCGGCCATTCCGCCCATCCCACCCATTCCGCCCGTTCCGCCCGTTCCACCCATTCCCCTCGTTCCTCCCATTCCACCCATTCCGCCCATTCCACCCATTCCAACCATTCCACCCGTTCCACCCATTCCACCCGTTCTACCGTTCCACCCGTTCCACCCATTCCACCCGTTCCACCCATTTCACCCATTCCGCCCATTTCACCCATTTCACCCGTTTCACCCATTTCACCCATTCCGCCCATTTCACCCATTTCACCCATTTCACCCATTTCACCCGTTTCACCCATTTCACCCATTTCACCCATTTCACCCGTTTCACCCGTTTCACCAATTTCACCCGTTTCACCCATTCCACCCGTTTCGCCCGTTTCGCCCGTTCCGGCCGTTCCACCCGTTCCACCCGTTCCACCCGTTCCACCCGTTCCATCCGTTCCACCCGTTCTGCCCGATCCGCCTATTTCACCCATTTCACCCGTTTCACCCATTTCACCCCGTTCCGCCAATTCCGCCGATTCCACCCGTTCCACCCGTTCCACCCGTTCCGCCCATTCCACCCATTCGCCCGTTCCACCCATTCCGCCCATTCCGCCCATTCCGCCCGTTTCGCCCATTCCACCCATTCCACCCATTCCACCCGTTCCAACCGTTCCACCCATTCCGCCCGTATCACCCATTTCACCCATTTCACCCATTTCACCCGTTTCACCCATTTCACCCATTTCACCCATTTCACCCATTCCGCCCATTCCACCCGTTCCGTTTCACCCGTTTCACCCATTCCGCCCATTGCTCCCGTTCCACCCATTCCCCCCGTTCCACCCATTCCCCCCGTTCCACCAGATCCGCCCGTCCCCCCCGTTCCGCCCATTCCGCCAATCCCACCCATTCCGCCCGTTCCACCCGTTCCACCCGCTCCCCTCGTTCCAGCCGTTCCACCCATTCCGCCCATTCCGCCCATTCCACCCATTCCACCCATTCCACCCGTTCCACCCGTTCCACCCGTTCTACCCGTTCCACCCGTTCCACCCGTTCCACCCGATCCACCCGTTCCCCCCGTTCCAACCGTTCCACCCGTTCCGCCCGTTCCACCCGTTCGCCCGTTCCACCCGTGCCACCCGTTCCGCCCGTTCCGACCGTTCCGCCCATTTCACCCATTCCGCCCATTTCACCCATTTCACCCGTTTCACCCATTTCAATCATTTCACCCATTTCACCCATTTCTCCCATTTCACCCATTTTACCCGTTTCACCCGTTTCACCCGTTTCACCCCTTTCACCCATTTCACCCATTTCACCCGTTTAACCCAATTCACTAATTTCACCCATTTCACCCGTTTCACCCGTTTTAATCATTCCACCCATTCCACCTATTCCGACAATGCCACCCGTTCCGCCCGTTCCACCCGTTCCGCCCATTTCGCCCATTCCACCCGTTCCACCCGTTCCACCCGTTCCACACGTTCCACCCGTTCCGCCCATTCCGCCCGTTTCACCCGTTTCGCCCGTTCCCCCCATTTCACCCATTCCGCCCATTTCACCCATTTCACCCGTTTCACCCATTTCACCCATTCCGGCCATTTCACCCATTTCACCCATTTCACCCATTTTACCCGTTTCACCCATTTCACCCATTTCACCCATTTTACCCGTTTCCCCCATTTCACCCGTTTCACCCATTCCGCCCATTCCTCCCGTTCCACCCATTCTCCCCGTTCCACCAGATCCGCCCGTCCCACCCGTTCCGCCCATTCCGCCCGTCCCACCCATTCCGCCCGTTCCACCCGTTCCACCCGCTCCCCTCGTTCCAGCCGTTCCACCCATTCCGCCCATTCCGCCCATTCCACCCATTCCACCCATTCCACCCATTCCACCCATTCCACCCATTCCACCCATTCCACCCGTTCCACCCGCTCCACCCGTTCCACCCGTTCCCCCGTTCCACCTGTTCCCCCCGTTCCACCCGTTCCACCCGTTCTGCCCGTTCCACCCGTTCCACCCGTTCCACCCGATCCACCCGTTCCACCCGTTCCGCCCGTTCCACCCGTTCCGCCCGTTCCGCCCGTTCCCCTCGTATCCATCGTTACGACCATTCCGCCCATTCCGCCCATTCCACCCGTTCCACCTATTTCAGCCATTCCGCCCATTTCACCCATTTCACCCATGTCACCCGTTTCACCCATTTCAATCATTTCACCCATTTCACCCGTTTCTCCCATTTCACCCATTTCACCCGTTTCACCCAATTCACCCATTTCACCCATTTCACCCATTTCACCCGTTTCACCCGTTTTACCCATTCCACCCATTCCACCCATTCCAACAATTCCACCCGTTCCGCCCGTTCCACCCGTTCCGCCAATTCCGCCGATTCCACCCGTTCCGCCCATTCCGCCCATTCCGCCCATTCCACCCATTCGCCCGTTCCACCCATTCCGCCCATTCCGCCCATTTCACCCATTTCACCCATTTCACCCATTTTACCCGTTTCACCCATTTCACCCATTTCACCCATTTTACCCGTTTCCCCCATTTCACCCGTTTCACCCATTCCACCCGTTTCACCCATTTCAATCATTTCACCCATTTCACCCGTTTCACCCGTTTTACCCATTCCACCCATTCCACCCATTCCAACAATTCCACCCGTTCCGCCCGTTCCACCCGTTCCGCCAATTCCGCCCATTCCACCCATTCCACCCATTCCACCCGTTCCACCCGTTCCACCCGTTCCGCCCATTCCGCCCGTTTCACCCATTTCACCCATTTCACCCATTTCACCCGTTTCACCCATTTCACCCATTTCACCCATTTCACCCATTCCGCCCATTCCACCCGTTCCGTTTCACCCGTTTCACCCATTCCGCCCATTCCTCCCGTTCCACCCATTCCCCCCGTTCCACCAGATCCGCCCGTCCCACCCGTTCCGCCCATTCCGCCCGTCCCACCCATTCCGCCCGTTCCACCCGTTCCACCCGCTCCCCTCGTTCCAGCCGTTCCACCCATTCCGCCCATTCCGCCCATTCCACCCATTCCACCCATTCCACCCATTCCACCCGTTCCACCCGCTCCACCCGTTCCACCCGTTCCCCCGTTCCACCTGTTCCCCCCGTTCCACCCGTTCCACCCGTTCCACCCGTTCTGCCCGTTCCACCCGTTCCACCCGTTCCACCCGATCCACCCGTTCCACCCGTTCCGCCCGTTCCACCCGTTCCGCCCGTTCCGCCCGTTCCCCTCGTATCCATCGTTACGACCATTCCGCCCATTCCGCCCATTCCACCCGTTCCACCTATTTCAACCATTCCGCCCATTTCACCCATTTCACCCATGTCACCCGTTTCACCCATTTCAATCATTTCACCCATTTCACCCGTTTCTCCCATTTCACCCATTTCACCCGTTTCACCCATTTCACCCATTTCACCCATTTCACCCATTTCACCCGTTTCACCCGTTTTACCCATTCCACCCATTCCACCCATTCCAACAATTCCACCCGTTCCGCCCGTTCCACCCGTTCCGCCAATTCCGCCGATTCCACCCGTTCCGCCCATTCCGCCCATTCCGCCCATTCCGCCCATTCCACCCATTCGCCCGTTCCACCCATTCCGCCCATTCCGCCCATTCCGCCCATTCCGCCCGTTTCGCCCATTCCACCCATTCCACCCATTCCACCCGTTCCACCCGTTCCTCCCGTTCCACCCATTCCGCCCGTTTCACCCATTTCACCCATTTCACCCATTTCACCCGTTTCACCCATTTCACCCATTTCACCCATTCCGCCCATTCCACCCGTTCCGTTTCACCTGTTTCACCCATTCCGCCCATTCCTCCCGTTCCACCCATTCCCCCCGTTCCACCAGATCCGCCCGTCCCACCCGTTCCGCCCATTCCGCCCATCCCACCCATTCCGCCCGTTCCACCCGTTCCACCCGCTCCCCTCGTTCCAGCCGTTCCACCCGTTCCCCCGTTCCACCTGTTCCACCCGTTCCCCCCGTTCCACCCGTTCTACCCGTTCCACCCGTTCCACCCGTTCCACTCGTTCCGCCCGATCCACCCGTTCCACCCGTTCCACCCGTTCCGCCCGTTCCACCCGTTCCGCCCGTTCCGCCCGTTCCCCTCGTATCCCTCGTTACGACCATTCCGTCCATTCCACCCGTTCCACCTATTTCAACCATTCCGCCCATTTCACCAATGTCACCCGTTTCACCCATTTCAATCATTTCACCCATTTCACCCGTTTCTCCCATTTCACCCATTTCACCCGTTTCACCCATTTCACCCATTTCACCCATTTCACCCGTTTCACCCGTATTACCCATTCCACCCATTCCACCCATTCCGACAATTCCACCCGTTCCGCCCGTTCCACCCGTTCCGCCAATTCCGCCGATTCCACCCGTTCCACCCGTTCCGCCCATTCCGCCCATTCCGCCCGCTTCGCCCATTCCACCCATTCGCCCGTTCCACCCGTGCCACCCGTTCCGCCCGTTCCGACCGTTCCGCCCATTTCACCCATTCCGCCCATTTCACCCGTTTCACCCATTTCAATCATTTCACCCATTTCACCCATTTCTCCCATTTCACCCATTTTACCCGTTTCACCCGTTTCACCCGTTTCACCCCTTTCACCCATTTCACCCATTTCACCCGTTTAACCCAATTCACTAATTTCACCCATTTCACCCGTTTCACCCGTTTTAATCATTCCACCCATTCCACCTATTCCGACAATGCCACCCGTTCCACCCGTTCCGCCCATTCCTCCCGTTCCGCCCATTCCATCCGTTCCACCCGTTCCCCTCGTTCCACCCGTTCCACCCGTTTCACCAGTTTCACTCATTCCACCCATTCCACCCGTTTCACCCGTTCCACCCATTCCGCCCATTCCCCTCGTTCCGCCCATTCCGCCCATTCCCCTCGTTCCACACATTCCGCCATTCCGCCAATTCCACCCGTTTCACGCGTTTCACCCGTTCCACCCGTTCCGCCCGTTCTTCCTGTTTCACCCGTTCCACCCGTTCCGCCCGTTCCGCCCGTTCCGACCGTTCCACCCGTTCCACCCGTTCCACCTGTTCCACCCGTTCCACCCGTTCCACCCGTTCCAACCGTTCCACCAGTTCTTCCCGTTCCGCCCGTTCCAGCCATTCCGCCCGTTTCACCCATTCCGCCGGTTCCGCCAATTCGCCCGTTCCACCCGTTCCGCCGATTCCGCCCTTTCCATCCGTTTCCCCCATTCCGCCCATTCCACCCGTTCCACCCATTCCACCCATTTCACCCATTCCGCCCGTTCCACCCGTTCCGCCCCTTCCACCCGATCCACCCATTCCGCCCGTTTCGCCCATTCCACCCATTCCACCCGTTCCACCCATTCCACCCATTCCACCCATTCCACCCATTCCACCCATTCCACCCATTCGCCCGTTCCACCCGTTCCCCGGTTCCACCCGTTCCCCTCGTTCCGCGCATTCCACCCATTCCACCCTTTCCATCCGTTCCACCCGTTCCCCTCGTTCCGCCCATTCCACCCATTCGCCCGTTCCACACATTCCGCCATTCCGCCAATTCCACCCGTTTCACGCGTTTCACCCGTTCCACCCGTTCCGCCCGTTCTTCCTGTTTCACCCGTTCCACCCGCTCCACCCGTTCCACCCGTTCCACCCGTTCCACCCGTTTCACCCATTCCGCCCATTCCACCCGTTCCGCCCATTCCATCCGTTCCACCCGTTCCCCTCGTTCCACCCATTCCACCCGTTTCACCCGTTTCACTCATTCCACCCATTCCACCCATTCCACCCGTTTCGTCCATTCCCCCGTTCCACCCGCTCCTCCAATTCCGCCCTTTCCATCCGTTTCCCCCATTCCGCCCATTCCACCCGTTCCACCCGTTCCACCCATTCCACCCATTCCACCCATTCCACCCATTCCACCCATTCGCCCGTTCCACCCGTTCCTCCCGTTCCCCTCGTTCCGCGCATTCCGCCCATTCCAACCTTTCCATCCGTTCCACCAGTTCTTCCCGTTCCACCAGTTCTTCCCGTTCCGCCCGTTCCAGCCATTCCGCCCGTTTCACCCAGTCCGCCCATTCCGCCGGTTCCGACAATTCGCCCGTTCCACCCGTTCCGCCAATTCCGCCCTTTCCATCCGTTTCCCCCATTCCGCCCATTCCACCCGTTCCACCCGTTCCACCCATTCCACCCATTTCACCCATTCCGCCCCTTCCACCCGTTCCTCTCGTTCCACTCGAACCACCCGTTCCACTCATTCCGCCCATTCCGCCCGTTCCACCCGTTCCACCCGTTCCACCCATTCCGCCCGTTTCGCCCGTTTCGCCCATTCCACCCGTTCCTCCCATTCCACCCATTCCACCCATTCCACCCATTCCACCCATTCCACCCATTCCACCCATTCCACCCATTCCACCCATTCCACCGATTCCACCCATTCGCCCGTTCCACCCGTTCCACCCGTTCCCCTCGTTCCGCCCATTCCCCCCATTCTCCTCGTTACGCCCATTCCGCCCATTCTGCCAATTCCACCCGTTTCACCCGTTCCACCCGTTCCTCCCCTTCCATCCGTTTCACCCGTTCCACCCGTTCCGCCCGTTCCGCCCGTTCCGCCCGTTCCACCCGTTCCACCCGTTCCACCAGTTTCACCCATTCCGCCAATTCCCCTCGTTCCGTCCATTCTGCCCATTCCACCGTTTCCATCCGTTCCCCTAGTTCCGCCCATTAAACCCGTTTCAGCAGTTCCACCCGTTCCGCCCGTTCCGTCCGTTCCACCCGTTCCCCCCGCTCCCCCCGTTCCACCAGTTTCACCCATTCCGCCAATTCCCCTCGTTCCGTCCATTCCGCCCATTCCACCGTTTCCATCCGTTCCCCTAGTTCCGCCCATTAAACCCGTTTCAGCAGTTCTTCCCGTTCCGCCCGTTCCAGCCATTCCGCCCGTTTCACCCATTCCGCCCATTCCGCCGGTTCCGCCAATTCCACCCTTTCCATCCGTTTCCCCCATTCCGCCCATTCCACCCGTTCCGCCCGTTCCGCCCCTTCCACCCGTTCCACCCGTTCCCCTCGTTCCACTCGATCCAGCCGTTCCACCCACTCCGCCCATTCCGCCCGTTCCACCCGTTCCACCCATTCCGCCCGTTTCGCCCGTTTCGCCAATTCCGCCCTTTCCATCCGTTTCCCCCATTCCGCCCATTCCACCCGTTCCGCCGGTTCCACCCCTTCCACCCGTTCCACCCGTTCCCCTCGTTCCACTAGATCCATCCGTTCCACCCATTCCGCCCATTCCGCCCGTTCCACCCGATCCACCCATTCCGCCCGTTTCGCCCGTTTCGCCCATTCCACCCGTTCCACCCGTTCCACCCATTCCACCCATTCCACCCATTCCACCCATTCCACCCATTCCACCCATTCCACCCATTCCACCCATTCCACCGATTCCACCCATTCGCCCGTTCCACCCGTTCCCACCATTCTCCTCGTTACGCCCATTCCGCCCATTCCGCCAATTCCACCCGTTTCACCCGTTCCACCCGTTCCTCCCCTTCCTGCCGTTTCACCCGTTCCACCCGTTCCACCCGTTCCACCCGCTCCACCCGTTCCACCCGTTCCACCCGTTTCACCCATTCCGCCCATTCCGCCCATTCCACCCGTTCCGCCCATTCCATCCGTTCCACCCGTTCCCCTCGTTCCACCCATTCCACCCGTTTCACCCGTTTCACTCATTCCACCCATTCCACCCATTCCACCCGTTCCACCCATTCCACCCATTCCACCCATTCCACCCATTCCACCCATTCCACCCGTTTCACCCGTTCCACCCGTTCCAACCGTTCCACCCGTTCCAACCGTTTCACCCATTCCGAACATTCCGCCCATCTCACCCATTCCGCCCGTTCCACCCGTTCCACCCGCTCCGCCCGTTCCACCCATTCCGCCCATTCCGCCCATTCCCCCCATTCCGCCCATTCCGCCCATTCCGCCCATTCCACCCATTCCGCCCATTCCCCTCGTTCCGCCCATGCCGCCCATTCAGCCGTTTCCATCCGTTCCACCCGTTCCCCTAGTTCCGCCCATTAAACCCGTTTCAGCAGTTCCACCCGTTCCGCCCGTTCCTCCCATTCCACCCGTTTCACCCGTTCCGTCCATTCCATCCGTTCCACCCGTTACCCTCGTTCCGCCAATTCCACCCGTTTCACCCGTTTCACCCGTTCCACCCGTTCCAACCGTTCCACCCGTTCCAACCGTTTCACCCATTCCACCCATTCCACCCATTCCACCCATTCGCCCGTTCCCCCGTTCCGCCCGTTCCACCCGTTCCCCTCGTTCCGCCCATTCCACCCGTTCCGCCCATTCCATCCGTTCCACCCGTTCCCCTCGTTCCGCCCGTTCCAACCGTTTCACCCGTTTCACTCATTCCACCCATTCCCCTCGTTCCGGCAATTCCGCCCATTCCCCTCGTTCCGCCCATTCCGCCCGTTTCGCCCATTCCACCCATTCCACCCATTCCACCCGTTCCACCCGTTCCACCCGTTCCGCCCATTCCGCCCGTTTCACCCATTTCACCCATTTCACCCATTTCACCCGTTTCACCCATTTCACCCATTTCACCCATTTCACCCATTCCGCCCATTCCACCCGTTCCGTTTCACCCGTTTCACCCATTCCGCCCATTCCTCCCGTTCCACCCATTCCCCCCGTTCCACCAGATCCGCCCGTTCCACCCGTTCCACCCGCTCCCCTCGTTCCAGCCGTTCCACCCATTCCGCCCATTCCGCCCATTCCACCCGTTCCACCCGTTCCACCCATTCCGCCCGTTTCGCCCGTTTCGCCCATTCCACCCGTTCCTCCCATTCCACCCATTCCACCCATTCCACCCATTCCACCCATTCCACCCATTCCACCGATTCCACCCATTCGCCCATTCCGCCCGTCCCACCCATTCCGCCCGTTCCACCCGTTCCTCTCGTTCCACTCGAACCACCCGTTCCACTCATTCCTCCCATTCCGCCCGTTCCACCCGTTCCACCCGTTCCACCCATTCCGCCCGTTTCGCCCGTTTCGCCCATTCCACCCGTTCCTCCCATTCCACCCATTCCACCCATTCCACCCATTCCACCCATTCCACCGATTCCACCCATTCGCCCGTTCCACCCGTTCCACCCGTTCCCCTCGTTCCGCCCATTCCCCCCATTCTCCTCGTTACGCCCATTCCGCCCATCCCACCCATTCCGCCCGTTCCACCCGTTCCACCCGTTCGATCCGTTCCACCCGTTCCCCTCGTTCCAACCGTTCCACCCATTCCGCCCATTCCGCCCATTCCGCCCATTTGCCCGCTTCGCCCATTCCACCCATTCGCCCGTTCCACCCATTCTGCCCGATCCGCCCATTCCGCCCATTTCACCCATTTCACCCGTTTCACCCATTTCACCCCGTTCCGCCAATTCCGCCGATTCCACCCGTTCCACCCATTCCGCCCATTCCGCCCGCTTCGCCCATTCCACCCATTCGCCCGTTCCACCCATTCCGCCCATTCCGCCCATTCCGCCCGTTTCGCCCATTCCACCCATTCCACCCATTCCACCCGTTCCACCCGTTCCACCCGTTCCACCCGTTCCGCCCATTCCGCCCGTTTCACCCATTTCACCCATTTCACCCGTTTCACCCATTTCACCCATTTCACCCATTTCACCCATTTCACCCATTCCGCCCATTCCACCCGTTCCGTTTCACCCATTCCGCCCATTCCTCCCGTTCCACCCATTCCCCCCGTTCCACCAGATCCGCCCGTCCCACCCGTTCCGCCCATTCCGCCCGTCCCACCCATTCCGCCCGTTCCACCCGCTCCCCTCGTTCCAGCCGTTCCACCCATTCCGCCCATTCCGCCCATTCCACCCATTCCACCCATTCCACCCATTCCACCCGTTCCACCCGCTCCACCCGTTCCACCCGTTCCCCCGTTCCACCTGTTCCCCCCGTTCCACCCGTTCCTGCCGTTCTGCCCGTTCCACCCGTTCCGCCCGTTCCGCCCGTTCCCCTCGTATCCATCGTTACGACCATTCCGCCCATTCCGCCCATTCCACCCGTTCCACCTATTTCAACCATTCCGCCCATTTCACCCATTTCACCCATGTCACCCGTTTCACCCATTTCAATCATTTCACCCATTTCACCCGTTTCTCCCATTTCACCCATTTCACCCGTTTCACCCATTTCACCCATTTCACCCATTTCACCCATTTCACCCGTTTCACCCGTTTTACCCATTCCACCCATTCCACCCATTCCAACAATTCCACCCGTTCCGCCCGTTCCACCCGTTCCGCCAATTCCGCCGATTCCACCCGTTCCGCCCATTCCGCCCATTCCACCCATTCGTTCGTTCCACCCATTCCGCCCATTCCGCCCATTCCGCCCGTTTCGCCCATTCCACCCATTCCACCCATTCCACCCGTTCCACCCGTTCCACCCGTTCCACCCATTCCGCCCGTTTCACCCATTTCACCCATTTCACCCATTTCACCCATTTCACCCATTTCACCCGTTTCACCCATTTCACCCATTCCGCCCATTCCACCCGTTCCGTTTCACCCGTTTCACCCATTCCGCCCATTCCTCCCGTTCCACCCATTCCCCCCGTTCCACCAGATCCGCCCGTCCCTCCCGTTCCGCCCATTCCGCCCATCCCGCCCATTCCGCCCGTTCCACCCGTTTCACCCGCTCCCCTCGTTCCAGCCGTTCCACCCGTTCCCCCGTTCCACCTGTTCCACCCGTTCCCCCCGTTCCACCCGTTCCACCCGTTCCACCCGTTCTACGCGTTCCACCCGTTCCACCCGTTCCGCCCGATCCACCCGTTCCACCCGTTCCGCCCGTTCCGCCCGTTCCGCCCGTTCCGCCCGTTCCGCCCGTTCCGCCCGTTCCGCCCGTTCCGCCCGTGTTCCCCTCGTATCCCTCGTTACGACCATTCCGCCCATTCCACCCGTTCCACCTATTTCAACCATTCCGCCCATTTCACCCATGTCACCCGTTTCACCCATTTCAATCATTTCACCCATTTCACCCGTTTCTCCCATTTCACCCATTTCACCCGTTTCACCCATTTCACCCATTTCACCCATTTCACCCGTTTCACCCGTTTTACCCATTCCACCCATTCCACCCATTCCGACAATTCCACCCGTTCCGCCCGTTCCACCCGTTCCGCCAATTCCGCCGATTCCACCCATTTCACCCGTTTCACCCATTTCAATCATTTCACCCATTTCACCCATTTCTCCCATTTCACCCATTTTACCCGTTTCACCCGTTTCACCCGTTTCACCCCTTTCACCCATTTCACCCATTTCACCCGTTTAACCCAATTCACTAATTTCACCCATTTCACCCGTTTCACCAGTTTTAATCATTCCACCCATTCCACCTATTCCGACAATGCCACCCGTTCCACCCGTTCCGCCCATTCCTCCCGTTCCGGCCATTCCATCCGTTCCACCCGTTCCCCTCGTTCCGCCCGTTCCACCCGTTTCACCAGTTTCACTCATTCCACCCATTCCACCCGTTTCACCCGTTCCACCCATTCCGCCCATTCCCCTCGTTCCGCCCATTCCGCCCATTCCCCTCGTTCCACACATTCCGCCATTCCGCCAATTCCACCCGTTTCACGCGTTTCACCCGTTCCACCCGTTCCTCCCGTTCTTCCTGTTTCACCCGTTCCACCCGTTCCGCCCGTTCCACCCGTTCCGACCGTTCCACCTGTTCCACCCGTTCCACCTGTTCCACCCGTTCCACCCGTTCCACCCGTTCCAACCGTTCCACCAGTTCTTCCCGTTCCGCCCGTTCCAGCCATTCCGCCCGTTTCACCCATTCCGCCGGTTCCGCCAATTCGCCCGTTCCACCCGTTCCGCCGATTCCGCCCTTTCCATCCGTTTCCCCCATTCCGCCCATTCCACCCGTTCCACCCATTCCACCCATTTCACCCATTCCGCCCGTTCCACCCGTTCCGCCCCTTCCACCCGATCCACCCATTCCGCCCGTTTCGCCCATTCCACCCATTCCACCCGTTCCACCCATTCCACCCATTCCACCCATTCCACCCATTCCACCCATTCCACCCATTCCACCCATTCCACCCATTCGCCCGTTCCACCCGTTCCCCACGTTCCGCGCGTTCCGCCCATTCCACCCTTTCCATCCGTTCCACCCGTTCCCCTCGTTCCACCCATTCCATCCGTTCCGCCCATTCCACCCGTTCCACCCATTCCACCCATTCCACCCATTCCACGCATTCCACCCATTCCACCCATTCCACCCATTCCACCCATTCCACCCATTCCACCCATTCCACCCATTCCGCCCGTTCCCCTCGTTCCGGCGTTCCTCCCGTTCCACCCGTTCCCCTCGTTCCACCCATTCCGCCCATTCCGCCCATCCCGACCATTCCACCCGTTCCACCCATTCCACCCATTCCACCCGTTCCACCCATTCCACCCATTCCACCCATTCCACCCATTCACCCGTACCACCCGTTCCGCCCGTTCCCCTAGTTCCGCCCATTCCGCCCTTTCCATCCGTTCCGCCCGTTCCACCCGTTCCAACCGTTCCGCCCATTCTGCCCATTCCGCCCATCTCACCCATTCCGCCCGTTCCACCCGTTCCCCCCGCTCCACCCGTTCCACCAGTTTCACCCATTCCGCCCATTCCGCCCATTCCCCTCGTTCCGTCCATTCCGCCCATTCCACCGTTTCCATCCGCTCTCCTAGTTCCGCCCATTAAACCCGTTTCAGCAGTTCCACCCGTTCCACCCGTTCCAGCCGTTCCACCTGTTCCACCCGTTCCACCCGTTCCAACCGTTCCAACAGTTCTTCCCGTTCCGCCCGTTCCACCCATTCCGCCCGTTTCACCCATTCCGCCCATTCCGCCCGTTCCGGCAATTCGCCCGTTCCACCCGTTCCGCCAATTCCGCCCTTTCCGTCCGTTTCCGCCATTCCGCCCATTCCACCCGTTCCACCCATTCCACCCATTTCACCCATTCCGCCCGTTCCGCCCGTTCCGCCCCTTCCACCCGTTCCACTCGTTCCACCCGTTCCACCCGTTCCGCACCCGTTCCGCCCGTTCCGCCCGTTCCACCCGTTCCGCCCGTTCCGCCCGTTCCGCCCGTTCCACCCGTTCCACCCTTTCCACTCGTTCCACCCGTTCCACCCGTTCCTGCCGTTCCGCCCGTTCCACCCGTTCCACCCGTTCCACCCGTTCCACGCTTTCTACCCGTTCCACGCTTTCTACCCGTTTCGACCGTTTCCCAACTACCTGTTCGACGCGTTTCACCCGTTCCACCCGTTCCGCCCTTACCCCCCGCCCGGTATACCCGTTCCGCCACGTTTCCACACGCTCCACTCGTTCCACCCCTTCTGCCCGTTCCACCCGTTCCGCCCGTTCCACCCGTTCCGCCCGTTCCGCCCGTTCCACCCGTTCCACCCTTTCCACTCGTTCCACCCGTTCCTTCCGTTCCGCCTGTTCCACCCGTTCCACCCGTTCCACCCGTTCCACGCATTTCTACCCGTTCCACGCTTTCTACCCGTTCCGCCCGTTCCGCGCTTTCTACCCGTTCTACCCGTTCCATCCGTTCCGCCCGTTCCGCCCGTTCCACGCTTTCTACCGTTCCACCCGTTCCATCCGTTTCCGCCCGTTCCGCCCGTTCCCCCGTTCCGCCCGTTCCCGCCCGTTCCGCCCGTTCAGCCCGTTCCGCCCGTTCCGCCCGTTCCACCCGTTCCACCCTTCCCACACGTTCCACTCGTTCCACTCGTTCCGCCCGTTCCGCCCGTTCCACCCGTTCCACCCTTTCCACTCGTTCCACCCGTTCCTTCCGTTCCGCCTGTTCCACCCGTTCCACCCGTTCCACCCGTTCCACCCGTTCCACGCTTTCTACCCGTTCCACGCTTTCTACCCGTTCCGCCCGTTCCGCGCTTTCTACCCGTTCTACCCGTTCCATCCGTTCCGCCCGTTCCGCCCGTTCCACGCTTTCTACCCGTTCTACCCGTTCCCACCCGTTCCGCCCGTTCCGCCCGTTCCGCCCCGTTCCGCTCCGTTCCACCCGTTCCACCATTTCCACACGTTCCGCACGTTCCACTCGTTCCGCCCGTTCCGCCCGTTCCGCCCGTTCCACCCGTTCCGCCCGTTCCGCCCGTTCCGCCCATTCCGCCCCGTTCCACCCGTTCCGCCCGTTCCGCCCGTTCCGCCTCGTTCCGCCCGTTCCGCCCGTTTCACCCTTTCGACCCGTTCCACCCGTTTCACCCGATCTACCCGTTTCACCCTTTCGACAGTTCCACCCGTTCCACCCGTTTCACCCTTTCACTCGTTCCACCCGTTTCACCTTTTCGAGCCGTTCCACCCGTTCCACCCGTTCCGTCCGTTTCACCAGTTTCACACGTTCCGCCGGTTACGCCCGTTCCGCCCGTTTCGCCCATTCCGATCGTTCCGCCAGTTCCACCCGTTCCACCCATTCCACCCGTTCCGCCCGTTCCGCCCGTTCCACCCGTTCCACCCGTTCCAACCGTTCCGCGCGTTCCACCTGTTCCACTCGTTCCACTCGTTCCACCCGTTACACCCGTTCCACCCGTTCCACCCGTTCCGGCCGTTCCGCCCGTTCCTCCCGTTCCACCCTCTCCGCGCCTTCCACGTTTTCTACCCGTTCTACCCGTTTCACCCGTTTCGCCCATTTCGCCCGTTTCCCAACTACCTGTTCCACGCGTTTTACCCGTTCCACCCGTTCCACGCCTTCCACCCGTTCCACCCGTTTCCCCCGTTCCACCCGTTTCACCCGTTCTACCCGTTCCACCCGTTCCGCTCGTTCCGCCCGTTCCAACCGTTCCGCCCGTTCCGCCCGTTCCGCCCGTTTCACACGTTCCGCCCGTTCCGCCCGTTTCACAACTACCTCTTTCACCAGTTTCACCACTACCTGTTTCACCCGTTTCACCCGTTCCCCGCGTTCCACCACTTCCACCCGTTCCACCCGTTCCGACGTTCCGCCCGTTCCACGCCTTCCACCCGTTCCACCCGTTACTACGCCTGCCACCCGTTCCACCCGTTCCACACATTCCACACGTTCCACTCGTTCCACTCGTTCCACCCGTTTCAACCGTTCCGCCCGTTCCACCCGTTTCAACCGTTCCGCCCGTTCCACCCTTTCCACCCGTTCCGCCCGTTCCACCCTTTCCACCCGTTCCACACCTTCCACCCGTTCCACAAGTACCACACGTTCCACACGTTCCACCCGTTTCACCCGTTCCGCCCGTTCCAACCGTTTCACCCGTTCCACCCGTTCCACCCGTTCCCCCCGTTCCGCCCGTTCCGCCCGGCCCGCCGGTTCCACACGTTCCGCCCGTTCCGCCCGTTCCGCCCCTTTCACAACTACCTCTTTCACCAGTTTCACCACTACCTGTTTCACCCGTTTCACCCGTTCAACGCGTTCCACCACTTCCACCCGTTCCACCCGTTCCGACGTTCCGCCCGTTCCACGCCTTCCACCCGTTCCACCCGTTCCACGCCTGCTACACGTTCCACCCGTTCCACACATTCCACACGTTCCACTCGTTCCACCCGTTTCAACCGTTCCGCCCGTTCCACCCTTTCCACCCGTTCCGCCCCTTCCACCCTTTCCACCCGTTCCACGCCTTCCACCCGTTCCACACGTGCCACACGTTCCACACGTTCCACCCGTTTCACCCGTTCCGCCCGTTCCAACCGTTTCACCCGTTCCACCCGTTCCACCCGTTCCAGCCCGTTCCACCCGTTCCACCCATTCCACCCGTTCCGCCCGTTCCACCCGTTCCACCCGTTCCACCCGTTCCTGCCGTTCCACCCGTTTGACCCGTTGCTCCCGTTTGACCCGTTCCACCTGTTTCTCGTTCCACCCGTTCCTACCGTTTCACCCATTCCACCAGTTCCACTCGTTCCGCCCGTTCCGAACGTTCCGCCCGTTTCGAACGTTCCGCCCGTTCCACCCCTTCCGCCGTTCCACCCGTTCCACCCATTCCACCCGTCCCACCCTTTCCGCCCTTTCCTTCCCGTTCCGCCCGTTCCATCCGTTTCACAACTACCTCTTTCACCAGTTTCACCACTACCTGTTTCACTCGTTTCACCTCTTCCTGTTCCGCCCCTTCCTGTTCCACCTGTTCCGCCCGTTCTACCCGTTCCACTCGTTCCACCCGTTCCACACGTTCCACTCGTTTTTCCAGTTCCACCCGTTCCAACCGTTCCACCCGTTTGACCCTTTCCTCCTGTTTGACCCGTTAAATACGTTTGACCCATTAAACTCGTTTCTCGTTTCACCCGTTTCTCGTTTCATTCGTTTTCCGTTCCACGCGCTCCGACCGTTCCACACGTTCCGCGCGTTCCGCCCGTTCCACCCGTTCCACCCGTTCCACCCGTTCCGCCCGTTCCACCCGTTCCTCCCGTTTCACACGTTTCCCAACTACCTGTTTCACTCGTTTCACCCCTTCCTGTTCCGCCCCTTCCTGTTCCGATTTGTTCCACCCGTTCCACCCGTTCCACGCCTTCCACCCGTTCCACCCGTTCCACGCCATCCACCCGTTCCACCCGTTCCACCCGTTCCACACGTTCCACACGTTCCGCCCGTTCCACCCATTCCACCCGTTCCACCTATTCCACCCGTTCCGCCCGTTCCGCCTGTTCCACCCGTTCCAACCGTTCCAATCGTTCCGCCCGCACCACCCGTTTTTGCCGTTCCGCTCGTTTCGTCACTACTCGTTCCACGCCTTCCACGCCTTCCACGCGTTCTACCCGTTCTACCAGTTTCACCCGTTTCACACGTTTCCCAACTACCTGTTTCACTCGTTTCACCCCTTCCTGTTCCGCCCCTTCCTGTTCCACCTGTTCCACCCGTTCCACCCGTTCCACCCGTTCCACGCCTTCCACCCGTTCCACCCGTTCCACGCCATCCACCCGTTCCACCCGTTCCACACGTTCCACACGTTCCGCCCGTTCCACCCATTCCACCCGTTACACTCATTCCACCCGTTCCGCCCGTTCCGCCCGTTCCACCCGTTCCGCCCGTTCGAGCCCGTTCCGCCCGTTCCGCCCGTTCCACCCGTTCCACCCGTTCCGCCGTTCCGCCCGTTCCGCCCGTTTCCCCCGTTCCACCCGTTCAGCCCGTTCCACCCATTCCACCCGTTCCACTTGTTCCACCCGTTCCGCCCGTTCCACCCGTTCCACCCGTTCCACCCGTTCCGCCCGTTCCACCCGTTCCACCCGTTCCACCCGTTCCACCCGTTCCACCCGTTCCACACGTTCCACTCGTTCCACTCGTTCCACCCCTTTCGCCCGTTTCACCCGTTTCACCCGTTTCACCCGTTTCACCCGTTCCACCCGTTCCGCCCGTTTCACCCGTTTCACCCGTTTCACCCGTTCCACCCGTTACACCCGTTCCCCCCGTTCCGGCCGTTCCACCCGTTCCAGCCGTTCCACACGTTCCACTCGTTCCACCCGTTTCGCCCGTTTCACCCGTTTCACCCGTTCCACCCGTTCCGCCCGTTTCCCCGTTTCACCCGTTCCACCCGTTACACCCGTTCCACCCGTTCCGCCCGTTCCACCCATTCCACCCGTTCCACTTGTTCCACCCGTTCCGCCCGTTCCACCCGTTCCCCGTTCCGCCCGTTTCCCCCGTTCCACCCGTTCCACCTGTTCCACCCGTTCCGCTCGTTCCACACGTTCCACCCTTTCCACCCGTTCCACCCTTTCCACCCGTTCCACCCGTTCCACCCTTTCCGCCCGTCCACACGTTCAACACGTTCCACACGTTCCACACGTTCCACCCGTTCCGCCCGTTCCGCCCGTTCTACCCATTCCACCCGTTCCACCCGTTCCGCCCGTTCCACCGTTCCACCCGTTCCACCGTTCCACACGTTCCACTGTTCCACTCGTTCCACCCGTTTCACCCGTTCCGCCCGTCCGCCCGTTCCTCCCGTTCCACCGTTCCACCCGTTCCACCCGTTCCACCCGTTCCACCCGTTCCACCCGTTCCGCCCGGTCCACCCATTCCACCCGTTCCACCTGTTCCACCCGTTCCGCCCGTTCCACCCGTTCCACCCGTTCCACCCGTTCCACCCGTTCCGCCCGTTCCGCCCATTCCGCCCGTTCCGCCCGTTCCGTTCCACCGTTCCACCCGTTCCGCCCGTTCCACCCGTTCCACCCCGCCTTCCACAAGTTCCACCCGCTCCACACGTTCCACACGTTCCACACGTACCACACGTTCCACACGTTCCACCCGTTCCACCCGTTCCGCCCGTTCCGCCCGTTCCACCCTTTCCACCCTTTCCACCCGTTCCACGCCCTCCACCCGTTCCACACGTACCACACGTTCCACACGTTCCACCCGTTTCACCCGTTCCACCCGTTCCGCCCGTTCCACCCGTTCCACCCGTTCCGCCCGTTCCACCTGTTCCACCCGTTCCACCCTTTCCACCCGTTCCACGCCTTCCACACGTTCCACCCGTTCCACACGTTCCACAAGTACCACACGTCCCACACGTTCCACCCGTTCCGCCCGTTCCACCCGTTCCACCCGTTCCACCCGTTCCGCCGCCCGCCCGTTCCGCCCGTTCCGCCCGTTTCCCCCGTTCCACCCGTTCCACCTGTTCCACCCGTTCCGCCCGTTCCACCCGTTCCACACGTTCCACTCGTTCCACTCGTTCCACCCGTTCCACGTTCCACCGTTCCACTCGTTCCACCCGTTGCCCCACCCGTTTCAACCGTTTCACCCGTTCCACCCGTTCCGCCCGTTTCACCCGTTTTACCCGTTCCACCCGTTCCGCCCGTTCCACCCGTTCCGGCCGTTCCGGCCGTTCCACCCGTTTCACCCGTTCCGCCCGTTTCACCCTTTCGACCCGTTCCACCCGTTTCACCCGTTCTACCCGTTTCACCCTTTCGACAGTTCCACCCGTTTCACCCTTTCACTCGTTCCACCCGTTTCACCCTTTCGAGCCGTTCCACCCGTTCCACTCGTTCCACCCGTTCCACCCGTTTCACCCGTTTCACACGTTCCGCCCGTTCCGCCGGTTACGCCCGTTCCGCCCGTTTCGCCCGTTCCGATCGTTCCGCCAGTTCCACCCGTTCCACCCATTCCACCCGTTCCGGCCGTTCCGCCCGTTCCACCCGTTCCGCGCGTTCCACCTGTTCCGCGCGTTCCACCTGTTCCGCGCGTTCCACTCGTTCCGCCCGTTCCACCCGTTCCATTCGTTCCACCCGTTCCACCCGTTCCACTCGTTCGGTTCACGTGTTCCATTCGTTCCACCCGTTCCACCCGTTCCACCTGTTCCGCGCGTTCCACCTGTTCCGCGCGTTTCACCCGTTTCACCCGTTCCACCTTTTTCACCGATTCCACCCGTTCCACCCGTTCCACTCGTTCCGCCCGTTCCACCCGTTCCATTCGTTCCACCCGTTCCACCCGTTCCACCTGTTCCACCCGTTCCACCCGTTCCACCCGTTCCACCCGTTCCACCCGTTCCACCCGTTCCACCCGTTCCACCCGTTCCACCCGTTCCACCCGTTCCACCCGTTTCAACCGTTCCGCCCGTTCCACCCGTTGCACCACTACCTGTTTAACACGTTCCACCCGTTCCACCCGTTCCACCTGTTCCGCGCGTTCCACCTGTTCCGCGCGTTCCACCCGTTTCACCCGTTCCACCTTTTTCACCCATTCCACCCGTTCCACTCGTTCCGCCCGTTCCACCCGTTCCATTCGTTCCACCCGTTCCACCCGTTCCACCCGTTCCACCCGTTCCACCCGTTCCACCTTTTCCACCCGTTCCACCCGTTTCACGTTCCACCCGTTCCACCCGTTCCGGCCTTTCCACCCGTTCCACCCGTTCCGGCCTTTCCACCCGTTCCATCCGTTCCACCCGTTCCACCCGTTGCACCACTACCTGTTTAACACGTTCCACCCGTTCCACCCATTCCACCCGTTCCGCCCGTTCCGCCCGTTCCACCCGTTGCACCACTACCTGTTTAACACGTTCCACCCGTTCCACCCGTTCCACCTGTTCCGCGCGTTCCACCTGTTCCGCGCGTTCCACCCGTTCCACCTTTTTCACCCATTCCACCCGTTCCACCCGTTCCACTCGTTCCGCCCGTTCCACCCGTTCCACCCGTTCCATTCGTTCCACCCGTTCCACCTGTTCCACCCGTTCCACCCGTTTCACCCGTTCCACCCGTTCCACCCGTTCCACCCGTTCCACCCGTTCCACCCGTTCCACCCGTTCCACCCGTTCCACCCGTTCCACCCGTCCCACACGTTCCACCCGGTCCACCCGTTCCACCCGGTCCACCCGTTCCACCCGTTTCAACCGTTCCGCCCGTTCCGCCCGTTCCACTCGTTCCACCGGTTCCACCCGTTCCACCCGTTTTACACGTTCCGCCCGTTCCGTCCGTTCCGTCCGTTTCACCCGTTTCACCCTTTCCACCCGTTTCACCCGTTCCACCCGTTCCGGCCTTTCCACCCGTTCCACCCGTTCCAACCGTTCCACCCGTTCCACCCGTTGCACCACTACCTGTTTATCACGTTCCACCCGTTCCACCAATTCCACCCGTTCCGGTGTTTCCACTCGTTCCACCTGTTCCACCCGTTCCACCCGTTTCACCCGTTCCACCCGTTCCACCCGTTCCGGCCTTTCCACCCGTTCCACCCGTTCCACCCGTTGCACCACTACCTGTTTAACACGTTCCACCCGTTCCAACCATTCCACCCGTTCCGCCCGTTCCACCCGTTCCACCCGTTCCACCCGTTGCACCACTACCTGTTTAACACGTTCCACCCGTTCCACCCGTTCCACCCGTTCCACCCGTTCTACCTGTTCCGCGCGTTCCACCCGTTTCACCCGTTCCACCTTTTTCACCCATTCCACCCGTTCCACCCGTTCCACTCGTTCCGCCCGTTCCACCCGTTCCACCAATTCCACCCGTTCCGGTGTTTCCACCCGTTCCACCCGTTCCAACCGTTCCACCCGTTCCACCCGTTCCACCCGTTCCAACCGTTCCACCCGTTCCACCCGTTGCACCACTACCTGTTTAACACGTTCCACCCGTTCCACCCGTTCCACCAATTCCACCCGTTCCACCCGTTCCGGCCTATCCACCCGTTCCGGCCTATCCACCCGTTCCACCCGTTGCACGACTACCTGTTTAACACGTTCCACCCGTTCCACTCGTTCCGCCCGTTCCACCCGTTCCATTCGTTCCACCCGTTCCACCCGTTCCAACCGTTCCACCCGTTCCACCCGTTGCACCACTACCTGTTTAACACGTTCCACCCGTTCCACCCGTTCCACCAATTCCACCCGTTCCACCCGTTCCGGCCTATCCACCCGTTCCACCCGTTCCACCCGTTGCACGACTACCTGTTTAACACGTTCCACCCGTTCCACTCGTTCCGCCCGTTCCACCCGTTCCATTCGTTCCACCCGTTCCACCCGTTCCACCTGTTCCACCCGTTCCACCCGTTCCACCCGTTCCACACGTTCCACCCGTTCCAGCCGTTCCAGCCGTTCCAGCCGTTCCAGCCGTTCCAGCCGTTCCACCCGTTCCACACGTTCCACACGTTCCACACGTTCCACACGTTCCACACGTTCCACCCGTTTCAACCGTTCCACCCGTTCCGCCCGTTCTGCCCGTTCCACCCGTTTCAACCGTTCCGCCCGTTCCGCCCGTTTCGCCCGTTTCACCCGTTCCGCCTGTTCCGCCCGTTCCACCCGTTCCAACCGTTCCACCCGTTCCACCCGTTCCACCCGTTCCACCCGTTCTACCCGTTCCACCCGTTCCGCGCGTGCCGCCCGTTCCGCGCGTTCCACCCGTTTCACCCGTTCCGCCCGTTCCGCTCGTTCCATCGGTTCCACCCGTTCCACCCGTTTTACACGTTCCACCCGTTCCACCAATTCCACACGTTCCACCCGTTCCGGCCTATCCACCCGTTGCACGACTACCTGTTTAACACGTTCCACCCGTTCCACTCGTTCCGCCCGTTCCACCCGTTCCATTCGTTCCACCCGTTCCACACGTTCCACCCGTTTCAACCGTTCCGCCCGTTCCGCCCGTTTCACCCGTTCCACCCGTTCCGCGCGTGCCGCCCGTTCCGCGCGTTCCACCCGTTTCACCCGTTCCGCCCGTTCCGTCCGTTCCGCCCGTTCCGCCCGTTCCGCCCGTTCCACCCGTTCCACCCGTTCCAAGCTTTCTACCCGTTCCACGCTTTCTACCCTTTTCGACCGTTTCCCAACTACCTGTTCGACGCGTTTCACCCGTTCCACCCGTTCCGCCCTTACCAACCGTTCCACACGTTCCACCCGTTCCACACGTTCCACACGCTCCACTCGTTCCACCCGTTATACCCGTTCCACGCTTTCTACCCGTTCTACCCGTTTCACCCGTTTCGCCCGATTCCCAACTACCTGTTCCACGCGTTTCACCCGTTCCACCCGTTCCGCCCTTACCACCCGTTCCACCCGTTCCCCACGTTCCACCCGTTCCGCCCGTTCCACCCGTTCCACCCGTTCCACCCGTTCCACCCGTTCCACGCTTTCTACCCGTTCCACGCTTTCTACCCGTTTCGCCCGTTTCCCAACTACCTGTTCCACGCGTTTCACCCGTTCCACCCGTTCCGCCCTTACCCCCCGCCCGTTCCACCCGTTCCACCCTTTCCACCCCGTTCCGCCCGTTCCGCCCGTTCCGCCCGTTCCGCCCGTTCCGCCCGTTCCGCCCGTTCCGCTGTTCCGCTCGTTACGCCCGTTCCGCCCGTTCCACCCGTTCCGCCCTTCCACCCGTTCCACCCGTTCCACTCGTTCCGCCCGTTCCGCCCGTTCCGCCCGTTCCACCCGTTCCACGCTTTCTACCCGTTTCACGCTTTCTACCCGTTTCGCCCGTTCCAATACCTGTTCGACGCGTTCACCCGTTCCACCCGTTCCACCCGTTCCACACGTTCCACACGCTCCACTCGTTCCACCCGTTATACCCGTTCCACCCGTTCCGCCGTTCCACCCGTTCCGCCCGTCCACCCGTTCCACCCTTCCACTCGTTCCGCCCGGTCCACCCGTTCCAGCCGTTCCACCCGTTCCGCCCGTTCCGCCTGTTCCACCCGTTCCCCGTTCCAGCCGCCACCGTTCCTCCCGTTCCACGCTTCTACCCGTTCACGCTTTCTACCCGTTTCGCCCGTTTCCCAACTACCTGTTCGACGCGTGTCACCCGTTCCACCCGTTCCGCCCTTACCACCCGTTCCACCCGTTCCACACCTTCCACCCGTTTCACACGCTCCACTCGTTCCACCCGTTATACCCGTTACACCCGTTCCACGCTTTCTACCCGTTCTACCCGTTCCATCCGTTCCACCCGTTCCACACGTTCCACTCGTTCCGCCCGTTCCGCCCGTTCCGCCCGTTCCGCCCGTTCCACCCGTTCCACCCGTTCCACCCGTTCCACCCGTTGCACCACTACCTGTTTAACACGTTCCACCCGTTCCACCCGTTCCACCTGTTCCGCCCGTTCCACCTGTTCCGCCCGTTCGTCCGTTCCGCCCGTTCCGCCCGTTCCACCCATTCCACCCGTTCCAAGCTTTCTACCCGTTCCACGCTTTCTACCCTTTTCGCACGTTCCCAGTTCGACGCGTTCACCCGTTCCACCCGTTCCGCCCTTACCAACCGTCCACACGTTCCACCCGTTCCACACGTTCCACACGCTCCACTCGTTCCACCCGTTATCCCGTTCCACGCTTTCTACCCGTTCTACCCGTTCCACCCGTTTCGCCCGATTCCCAACTACCTGTTCCACGCGTTTCACCCGTTCCACCCGTTCCGCCCTTACCACCCGTTCCACCCGTTCCCCACGTTCCACCCGTTCCGCCCGTTCCACCTCCACCCGTTCCACCCGTTCCACCCGTTCCACGCTTCTACCCGTTCCACGCTTTCTACCCGTTTCGCCCGTTTCCCAACTACCTGTTCCACGCGTTCACCCGTTCCACCCGTTCCGCCCTTACCCCCCGCCCGTTCCACCCGTTCCACCCTTTCCACCCCGTTCCACCCGTTCGCCGTTCGCCCGTCCGCCCGTTCCGCCCGTTACCTCGTTCCGCTCGTTCCGCCCGTTCCGCCCGTTCCACCCGTCCGCCCCACCCGTTCCACCCGTTCCACTGTTCCGCCCGTTCCGCCCGTTCCGCCCGTTCCACCCGTTCCACGCTTTCTACCCGTTTCACGCTTTCTACCCGTTTCGCCCGTTTCCCAAATACCGTTCGACGCGTTTCACCCGTTCCACCCGTTCCACCCGTTCCACACGTTCCACACGCTCCACTCGTTCCACCCGTTATACCCGTTCCACCCGTTCCGCCCGTTCCACCCGTTCCGCCCGTTCCACCCGTTCCACCCGTTCCACCCGTTCCGCCCTTACCACCCGTTCCACCCGTTCCACACCTTCCACCCGTTTCACACGCTCCACTCGTTCCACCCGTTATACCCGTTACACCCGTTCCACGCTTTCTACCCGTTCTACCCGTTCCATCCGTTCCACCCGTTCCACACGTTCCACTCGTTCCGCCCGTTCCGCCCGTTCCGCCCGTTCCACCCGTTCCACCCGTTCCACCCGTTCCACCCGTTCCACCCGTTCCCACTCCGTTTAACACGTCCCCGTTCCACCCGTTCCACCCGTTCCACCTGTTCCGCCCGTTCCGTCCGTTCCGCCCGTTCCGCCCGTTCCACCCATTCCACCCGTTCCAAGCTTTCTACCCGTTCCACGCTTTCTACCCTTTTCGCACGTTTCCCAACTACCTGTTCGACGCGTTTCACCCGTTCCACCCGTTCCCCCTACCACCGTTCCACACGTTCCACCCGTTCCACACGTTCCACCCGTTATACCCGTTCCACGCTTTCTACCCGTTCTACCCGTTTCACCCGTTTCGCCCGTTCCCCAACTACCTGTTCCACGCGTTTCACCCGTTCCACCCGTTCCGCCCTTACCGCCCGCCCGTTCCACCCGTTCCACCCTTTCCATCCCGTTCCACCCGTTCCGCCCGTTCCACCCGTTCCGCCCGTTCCGCCGTTCGCCGTTCCACCGTTCCACCCGTTCCACCCTTTCCACTCGTTCCGCCGGTCCACCCGTTCCAGCCGTTATACCCGTTCCTCCCGTTCCGCCTGCCGCCCGTTCCACGCGCCACCCGTTCCACGCTTTCTACCCGTTCCACGCTTTCTACCCGTTCCGCCCGTTCCACCCGTTCCACCCGTTCCACGCTTTCTACCCGTTCCACGCTTTCTACCCGTTTCGCCCGTTTCCCAACTACCTGTTCGACGCGTTTCAACCGTTCCACCCGTTCCGCCCTACCGCCCGTTCCGCCCGTTCCACACGTTCCACCCGTTCCACACGTTCCACACGTTCCATCCGTTCCACCCGTTCCCCCGTTCAACCCGTTCCACCCGTTCCACCCGTTCCACCCGTTCCGCCCGTTCCACCCGTTCCGCCCGTTCCGCCCGTTCCGCCCGTTCCGCCCGTTCCGCCCGTTCCGCCCGTTCCGCCCTTTCCGCCAGTTCCACCCTTTCCGCCCTTTCCGGCCTTCCGGCCTTTCCACCCTTTCCACCCGTTCCGCCCTTTCCGTCCGTTCCAACCGTTCCACCCGTTCCGCCCGTTCCGCCCGTTCCGCCCGTTCCGCACGTTCCCCACGTTCCTAGCGTTCCGCCCGTTCCCCACGTTCCCCACGTTCCCCACGTTCCCCACGTTCCCCACGTTCACCACGTTCTGCCCGTTCCTAGCGTTCCACCCGTTCCACCCGTTCCACCCGTTCCACCCGTTCCGCCCGTTCCACCCGTTCCGCCCGTTCCACCCTTTCCACTCGTTCCGCCCGTTCCGCCCGTTCCGCCCGTTCCGCCCGTTCCGCCCGTTCCGCCCGTTCCGCCCGTTCCGCCCGTTCCGCCCGTTCCGCCCGTTCCGCCCGTTCCGCCCGTTCCGCCCGTTCCGCCCGTTCCGCCAGTTCCGCCAGTTCCGCCCGTTCCGCCCCTTCCACCCTTTCCGCCCTTTCCACCCTTTCCACCCTTTCCGCCCTTTCCATCCCGTTCCACCCGTTCCACCCGTTCCGCCCTTTCCGTCCGTTCCAACCGTTCCAACCGTTCCAACCGTTCCACACGTTCCACCCGTTCCACACGTTCCACCCGTTATACCCGTTCCACGCTTTCTACCCGTTCTACCCGTTTCACCCGTTTCGCCCGTTCCCCAACTACCTGTTCCACGCGTTTCACCCGTTCCACCCGTTCCACCCGTTCCGCCCTTACCACCCGCCCGTTCCACCCGTTCCACCCTTTCCATCCCGTTCCACCCGTTCCGCCCGTTCCGCCCGTTCCGCCCGTTCCGCCCGTTCCGACGGTTCCACCCGTTCCACCCGTTCCACCCTTTCCACTCGTTCCGCCGGTCCACCCGTTCCAGCCGTTATACCCGTTCCTCCCGTTCCGCCTGTTCCACCCGTTCCGCCCGTTCCACCCGTTCCACCCGTTCCACGCTTTCTACCCGTTCCACGCTTTCTACCCGTTTCGCCCGTTTCCCAACTACCTGTTCGACGCGTTTCACCCGTTCCACCCGTTCCGCCCTTACCACCCGTTCCACCCGTTCCACACGTTCCACCCGTTTCACACGTTCCACACGCTCCACTCGTTCCACTCGTTCCACCCGTTATACCCGTTCCACCCGTTCCGCCCGTTCCACCCGTTCCGCCCGTTCCGCCCGTTCCGCCCGTTCCGCCCGTTCCGCCCGTTCCACCCGTTCCGCTCTTTCCACTCGTTCCGCCCGGTCCACCCGTTCCACCCGTTCCACCCGTTCCTCCCGTTCCGCCCGTTCTACCCGTTCCGCCCGTTCCACCCGTTCCACCCGTTCCACGCTTTCTACCCGTTCCACGCTTTCTACCCGTTTCGCCCGTTTCCCAACTACCTGTTCGACGCGTTTCAACCGTTCCACCCGTTCCGCCCTTACCGCCCGTTCCGCCCGTTCCACACGTTCCACCCGTTCCACACGTTCCACACGTTCCATCCGTTCCACCCGTTCCACCCGTTCCACCCGTTCCACCCGTTCCACCCGTTCCGCCCGTTCCACCCGTTCCGCCCGTTCCGCCCGTTCCGCCCGTTCCGCCCGTTCCGCCCTTTCCGCCAGTTCCACCCTTTCCGCCCTTTCCGGCCTTTCCGCCCTTTCCACCCTTTCCACCCGTTCCGCCCCTTCCGTCCGTTCCAACCGTTCCAACCGTTCCACCCGTTCCGCCCGTTCCGCCCGTTCCGCCCGTTCCGCACGTTCCCCACGTTCCTAGCGTTCCGCCCGTTCCCCACGTTCCCCACGTTCCCCACGTTCACCACGTTCTGCCCGTTCCTAGCGTTCCACCCGTTCCACCCGTTCCACCCGTTCCACCCGTTTCACCCGTTCCGCCCGTTCCACCCGTTCCGCCCGTTCCACCCTTTCCACTCGTTCCGCCCGTTCCGCCCGTTCCGCCCGTTCCGCCCGTTCCGCCCGTTCCGCCCGTTCCGCCCGTTCCGCCCGTTCCGCCCGTTCCGCCCGTTCCGCCCGTTCCGCCCGTTCCGCCCGTTCCGCCCGTTCCGCCCGTTCCGCCCGTTCCGCCAGTTCCGCCCGTTCCGCCCGTTCCGCCCGTTCCGCCAGTTCCGCCAGTTCCGCCCGTTCCGCCCCTTCCACCCTTTCCGCCCTTTCCACCCTTTCCACCCTTTCCGCCCTTTCCATCCCGTTCCACCCGTTCCACCCGTTCCGCCCTTTCCGTCCGTTCCAACCGTTCCAACCGTTCCAACCGTTCCACCCGTTCCACCCTTTCCACTCGTTCCGCCCGTTCCGCCCGTTCCGCCCGTTCCGCCCGTTCCACCCTTTCCTCCCTTTCCATCCCGTTCCACCCGTTCCGCCCTTTCCGCCCGTTCCAACCGTTCCACCCGTTCCACCCTTTCCACTCTTTCCGCCCTTTCCGTACGTTCCGCCCTTTCCGCCAGTTCCACCCTTTCCGCCCTTTCCGCCCTTTCCACCCTTTCCGCCCTTTCCATCCCGTTCCACCCGTTCCGCCCTTTCCGTCCGTTCCAACCGTTCCGCCCGTTCCGCCCGTTCCTACCCTTCCGCCAGTTCCACCCTTTCCGCCAGTTCCACCCTTTCCGCCCTTTCCGCCCTTTCCACCCTTTCCGCCCTTTCCATCCCGTTCCACCCGTTCCGCCCGTTCCGCCCTTTCCGCCCGTTCCAACCGTTCCACCCGTTCCACCCTTTCCCCCTTTCCATACCGTTCCACCCGTTCCACCCTTTCCTCCCGTTCCTCCCGTTCCACCCGTTCCACCCGTTCCACCCGTTCCACCCGTTCCACCCGTTCCACCCGTTCCGCCCGTTCCGCCCGTTCCGCCCGTTCCACCCGTTCCACCCGTTCCACCCGTTCCACCCGTTCCGCCCGTTCCGCCCGTTCCGCCCGTTCCGCCCGTTCCGCCCGTTCCGCCCGTCTCCGCCCGTTCCGCCCGTTCCGCCCGTTCCACCCGTTCCGCCCGTTCCGCCCGTTCCGCCCGTTCCACCCGTTCCGCCCGTTCCGCCCGATCCGCCCGATCCGCCCGTTCCACCCCTTCCGCCCTTTCCACCCGTTCCACCCGTTCCGCCCTTTCCATCCGTTCCAACCGTTCCACCCGTTCCACCCTTTCCACTCGTTCCGCCCGTTCCGCCCGTTCCGCCCGTTCCTACCGTTCCTACCGTTCCACCCTTTCCGCCCTTTCCATCCCGTTCCACCCGTTCCACCCGTTCCGCCCTTTCCGCCCTTTCCGCCCGTTCCAACCGTTCCAACCGTTCCACCCGTTCCGCCCTTTCCACTCTTTCCGCCCGTTCCGCCCGTTCCGCCCGTTCCGCCCGTTCCGCCCGTTCCGCCCGTTCCGCCCGTTCCGCTCGTTCCACTCGTTCCACTCGTTCCGCCCGTTCCGCCCGTTCCGCCCGTTCCGCCCGTTCCACCCGTTCCGCCCGTTCCACCCGTTCCGCCCGTTCTACCCGTTCTACCCGTTCTACCCGTTCTACCCGTTCCACCCGTTTCTCGTTCCTACCGTTTCACCCATTCCACCCGTTCCACTCGTTCCGCCCGTTCCAGCCGTTCCGAACGTTCCGAACGTTCCACCCTTTCCATCCGTTCCACCCTTTCCGCCCTATCCATCCCGTTCCACCAGTACCACCCTTTCCACCCTTTCCACACTTTCCATCCCGTTCCACCCGATCCGCCCGTTCCGCCCGTTCCGCTCGTTTCGCCCGTTCCGCCCGATCCGCCCGTTCCGCCCGTTCCACCCGTTCCAATCGTTCCGCCCGCACCACCCGTTTTTGCCGTTCCTCTCGTTTCGTCACTACTCGTTCCACGCCTTCCACGCGTTCTACCCGTTCTACCAGTTTCTCCCGTTTCACACGTTTCCCAACTACCTGTTTCACTCGTTTCACCCCTTCCTGTTCCACCCCTTCCTGTTCCACCTGTTCCGCCCGTTTCACCCATTCCACCCGTTCTACCCGTTCCACCCGTTTCTCGTTCCACCCGTTCCTACCGTTTCACCCATTCCACCCGTTCCACTCGTTCCGCCCGTTCCAGCCGTTCCGAACGTTCCGCCCGTTCTACCCCTTCCACCGGTTCCACCCCTTCCACCATTTCCATCCCGTTCCACCCTTTCCGCCCTTTCCATCCCGTTCCACCCGTTCCGCCCGTTCCGCCCGTTAGACCATGTATACTCTCCCCCCCACTCACTCCCCCACCAACTCTCTGGCCACTCTCTGCCCACTCTCTTCCCCCTCTTCATTCTCTTCTCCCCTCTCACCACCTCTCCACCCACTCACCCTCTTCCCCTCTTAGCCACTCTTCCCACCCTCTTCCCCTCTCTTCCCCTCTTCCAACCTCTTCGCCACCTCTTCCCCCTCTTCTAGCACTCTTCCCCCTCTTCACCCTCTTCTAGCACTCTCTGCCCTCTCAGCCGATCTCTGCCCGCTCTCTGCCCGCTCTTCGCCCGGTCTCTGCCCACTCTCTGCCCGCTCTCTACCCTCTCTCTGACCGATCTCTCCCCGCTCTCACCCGGTCTCTCCCGCTCTCTTCCCTCTCTCTCCCGCTCTCTTCCCTCTCTCCCGTCACCCTCTCACCCCCTCACTCCTCTTCACCACTGTTCCCACTCTTCCCCCTCTTCCTACCTCTTCCCCCTCTTCCTACCTCTTCGTAACTCTTCCCACTCTTCCCCCTCTTCCACCTCTTCCCCCTCTTCCACCTCTTCCCCTCTTCCCCCTCTTCCACCCACCCCCTCTTCCACCCTCTTCCCACCTCTTCACCGCTCATCGCCCCCTCACCACCTCTCCCCCCTTCGCACTCTCCACCATCTTCCCCCTCCTCATCTTCAACCTCTTCCCCTCTACACCTCTTCCCCTCTTCGCCCTTCTTCGCCCTTTTCCACCTTCTTCCACCCTTCCTCAACCCCTCTTCCCCCTCTTCCACCCTCTTCGCCCTCTTCCACCCTCTTCCCCCTCTCTCCACCTCCCCTCCTCTTCCCATCCCCTTCCCCCTCTCTTATCCTCCTCTTCCCGCCTGTTCGCCCTCTTCTCCCTCTTCCCCTCCTCTTCCTCCTCTACCCCCCTCTTCACACCACTTCTCCATCTTCCCACCACTTCAGCATCTTCCACCCTCTTCGCCCCTCTTCCCACCTCTTCCCCATCTTCCCACCTCTTCAGCATCTTCCACCCTCTTCACCCCTCTTCCCACTTCAACCTCTTCAGCCTCTTCAGCCTCTTCAGCCTCTTCAGCCTCTTCCCCCTCTTCCCGATCTTCGGCCTCTCCCCCTCTCCACCCGATCTCTGACCGCTCTCTGCCTGCTCTCTGCCCGCTCTCTGCCCGCTCTCTGCCCGCTCTCTGCCCACTCTCTGCCCGCTCTCTGCTCGCTCTCTGCCCGCTCTCTGCCCGCTCTCTCCCGCTCTCTTCCCTCTCTGTTCCCTCTCTTCCCACTCTCTTCCCTCTCTCTCCCTCTCACCTACCCTTCCCCCTCACCGCTCTTCCCCCTCTTCAAACTCTTCGCCTCTTCTCCCTCTTCCCCCTTTCCCCTCTTCAGCCTGTTCCCCCTCTTCCCCCTCTTCCCCTCTTCCACCTCTTCCCCCTCTTCCTCCTCTTCCCCCTCTTCCCACTTCACCCTCTTCCCCCTTCCCCCTCTACCCCTCTTCCCGGCTTCCGCCTCTTCCACCCTCTTCCCCCTCTTCGCCCTCTTCGCCCCTCTTCCACCCTCTTCCCACCCTCTTCCACACTCTTCCCACCCTCTTCACCACTCTTCCCCTCTTTTCCAAACCCTCTTCCCCACTCTTCCCCCCTCTTCGACCCTCTTCACCCTTTTCACCCTCTCTTCCCCCTTTTCCCACACCTCTTCACCCTCTGCCCGCTCTCTTCGTCCTCTTCACCCTCCACCCCCTCTTCTGACCTCTCCCCCTCGCATTCCACACTCCCACCCTCCCACTCTCTGGCCTCTCTCTGCCCGCTCTCTGCCCGCTCTCTGCCCTCCCTCTGCCCGATCTCTTCCCACTCTCCACCCGCTCTCTGCCCGCTCTCTGACCGCTCTCTGCCCGCTCTCTTCCCTCTCTCTTCCCTCTCTCTTCCCTCTCTCTTCCCTCTCTCTCCCTCTCACCTACCCTTCCCCCCTCACCCCAACCCCTCACCCACTCCCCCTCTCCACAACCTCCACAGGCTAGTCCCAAGGTACTCACAAAAAATCAGGCGACTCAAGCGGTGTAAGCGGTTTAGGCCATTTATGCAACTCAGGCAACTCAGTCGATTTTGGCGATTTAGGCGATTTATGCGATGAGGTGATTTAGGCGAGTCATGGTACTTAGACTACTCAGGCTACTCAGGAGATTTAGAAGCTTACGGCGATTTAGGCGACTTAGGTTACTCAGGCAATTAGGCTATCTTGGTCTTAGGCTACTCAGGCGACTCAGGCGACTCAGGTTACTCAGTTGATAAAGGCTACATAGGCGACTCAGGCTATTCAGACGAATTAGGCGATGTATACTCTCCCCCCCACTCTCTCCCCCACCGACTCTCTGACCACTCTCTGCATACTCTCTTCCCCCTCTTCATACTCACCGCCCATCACACCCCCTCTCCCCTCTCACCCCTTCTTCACCCTCTTCCCCCTCTTCCGCCTCTTCCCCCTCTTCCCCTCTTCCCCCTCTTCGCCCTCTTCCCCCTCATCCCGTCTTCACACTTTTCGGCCCCTCTTCGCCCCTCTCCCCTTTCACCCTCTTCCAACTCTTCCCGCCCTCTCCCCCTCTTCCTCTCTTCACCCTCTCCCCCTCTTCCCTACTCTGCCCGATCTCTCCCGATCTCTTCCCACTCTCTGCCCGCTCTCTGCCCGCTCTCTGCCCGCTCTCTGCCCGCTCTCTTCCGCTCTCTGCCCGATCTCTGCCAGCTCTCTGCCCGCTCTCTGGCCGCTCTCTGCCCGCTCTCTGCCCGCTCTCTCCGCTCTCTCCCCGCTCTCCCCCTCTCCCACTCTCCTTCTCACCCTCTCTCCACCACACCCTCTCACCCGCTCTCTCCCCCTCTCTCTTCCACTCTCGGCCTCTACCACCCTCTCTCACCCTCTCTCACCCTCTCTCACCCTCTCTCACCCTCTCTCACCCTCTCTCACCCTCTCTCACCCTCTCTCATCCTCTCTCACCCTATCTCACTCCTCTCCCCCTCTCACCCTCTCTCACTCCTTTCCACTTCTCACCCACTCTGCCCCCTCTCCACCTCTCACCCTCTCACCCCCTCTCTTCTCGCTCTTCCCTCTTCCCCTTCTTCCCCCTCTTCACCTTCTTCATCCACTTCTCCCTCTTCGCCCTCTGCACCCTCTCTTTGCCACTCTTCCCATCATCAACCCTTCACCCTCTTCCCCCCTTTCCCACTACCACCTCTTCCACCTATTCCACCTATTCCCCCTCTTCCATCTTCACCCCTCTTCCCACTCTTCACCACTTCTCCCTTCTTCCCACCTCTTCCCACCTCTTCTACCCATCTTCCCAACCACTTCCCCCTCTTCGCCCTCTTTCCCCTCTTCCCCCTCTTCACCCTCTCCACACCCTCTTCCACCTCTTCCCCCTCTTCGGCCACTCTTGCCCTCTTCGGCCACTTCCCCCTCTCCACACCCTCTTCCCCTCTTCCACATCTTCCCCCTCTTCCACTCTTCCCCCTCTTCCCGCTCATCAACCTCTTCCCACTCTTCCCCTCTTCGCCCCTCTTCCCATACTTCCCCCTCTTCCCCTCTTCGCCCTCTTCCTCCACTTCACCCCCTCTTCACCACCACTTCACCCCCTCTCCGCACCCTCTACCCATTCATCCACCTCTTCCACCTCTTCGACCTCTTCTAGCCCTCTTCCCACCCACGCCACACCCTCTTCAAAATCTTCCACCCCTCTTCACCCTCTTCCCACTCTTCCCCTCTTCGGCCTCTTCCCCTCTTCGCCCACTTCCCCTCTTCGCCCTCTTCCACCCTCTTCACCTCTTCACCAATCACCCTTTTCACCCTTCACACATCATCCCCCTCTCTTCACCTCTTCCCCTCTTCACCCTCATCAACCTCTTCCCACTCTTCCCCCTCTTCACCCTCTTCCAACTCGACCACTCGCCACCCTCGCCACCCTCTCTCCCACCCTCACTGGACACTCTCTGCCCGCTCTGCCGATCTCTGCCCGCTCTCTGCCCGCGCTTTGCCAACTCTCTGCCCGCTCTCTGCCCACTCTCTGCCCACTCTCTGCCCGCTCTCTCCCGCTCTCTCCCGCTCACTCCCGCTCTCTTCCCTCTCTCTCCCGCTCTCTTCCCTCTCTCTTCCCTCTCTCTTCCCTCTCTCTTCCCTCTCTCTTCCCTCTCTCACCGTCTCACCAACCCTTCCCCCTCACCCAATCCCCCTCTCCCGACCCACTACAGGCTAGTCTCAACGTACTCACTCTCACGTACTTCCCCTCTCTTCCACCCCTCTTCCCCCCTCTTCGCCCTCTTCAGCCTCTTCCAGCTCTTCCCCCTCTTCACCCTCTACCGCCTATTCCCCCTCTCCCCCTCCGCACACGCTATCCCACCCTCCCGCTCTCTGGCCTCTCTCTGCCCGATCTCTGCTCGCTCTCTGCCCGCTCTCTGGATGATCTCTGCCCGCGCTTTGCCCACTCTCTGCCCGCTCTCTGCCCACTCTCTGCCCACTCTCTGCCCGCTCTCTCCCGCTCTCTCCCGCTCACTCCCGCTCTCTTCCCTCTCTCTGCCCGCTCTCTGCCCACTCTCTGCCCACTCTCTGCCCGCTCTCTCCCGCTCAGGCTACTCAGGAGATTTAGAAGCTTATGGCGATTTAGGCGACTTAGGTTACTCAGGCAATTAGGCTATCTTGGTCTTAGGCTACTCAGGCGACCCAGGCGACTCAGGTTACTCAGTCGATATAGGCTACATAGGCGACTCAGGCTATTCAGACGAATTGGGCGATGTATACTCTCCCCCACTCTCTCCCCCGGCCACTCTCTGGCCACTCTCTGCCCACTCTCTTCCCCCTCTTCATACTCTTCTCCCCTCTCACCACTCTTCCCCCGTTCCCCTCATCCTACCTCTTCCTACCTCTTCCCACTCTTCCCACTCTTCCCTCCCTTCCACCCCTTCCCCCTCTTCACCCTCTTCCCCCTCTTCCCCCTCTTCCACCTTCCCACTCAATGCCCTTTTCCACTTCTTCCACCCTTCTTCAACCGTCTTCCCCTCATCGTCCGCCATATCTTCACCACTCTTCCCCCTCTTCACACCCTCTTCCACACCCTCTTCCACCTCTTTCACCCCTCTTTCCTCCCTCTTTCCCCCTCTTTCCACCCTCTTTCACCCTCTTTCAACCTCTTCACAACTCTTACCCACTCTTCCCCACTCATCCACCCTCTTCTCCACTCTTCCACCCTCTTCCCCACTCATCCGTCTTCACCCCTCTGCAACCCTTCTTCCCCCCCTCTTCGCCACTCTTCGCCCTTCTTCCGCCTCTTCCACCCTCTTCACCCTCTTCCCCCTCTTCCCCCACTTCACCCTCTACCCCTCTTCCACCTCCCCCCTCGTCGACCTCTTCACCTTTCCCCCTCGTCGACCTCTTCACCCCTCTTCCTCCCACTTCACCACTCTTCCACCCTCTTCAACCCGTCTTCCCCCTCTTCCTACCTCTACCCCTCCTCTTCCCCTCCTCTTCCCACCTCTTCCTCCTCTACCCCCTCTTCCCACCTCTTCCCCATCTTCCCACCTCTTCAGCATCTTCCACCCTCTTCGCCACTCTTCCCACCTCTTCAGCATCTTCCCACCTCTTCAGCATCTTCCACCCTCTTCGCCCCTCTTCCCACCTCTTCCCCCCTCTTCCCTCTTCAGCCTCTTCAGCCTCTTCAGCCTCTTCAGCCTCTTCAGCCTCTTCAGCCTCTTCTCCCCCTCTTCCCCCTCTTCGGCCACTCCCCCTCTCCACCCGATCTCTGCCCGCTCTCTGCCTGCTCTCTGCCCGCTCTCAGCCCGCTCTTTGCCCGCTCTCTGCCCACTCTCTGACCGATCTCTGCCCGCTCTCTGCCCGCTCTCTCCCCGCTCTCACCAGGTCTCTCCCGCTCTCTTCCCTCTCTCTCCCGCTCTCTTCCCTCTCTCTCCCTCTCAGCTACCCTTCCCCCCTCACCCCCTCCCCTCGCCCACTCCCCCTCTCCAACCACCACCACAGGCTAGTCTCAAGGTACTCACAAAAAATCAGGCGACTCAAGCGGTGTAAGCGGTTTAGGCCATTTATGCAACTCAGGCAACTCAGTCGATTTTGGCGATTTAGGCGATTTATGCGATGAGGTGATTTAGGCGACTCATGGTACTTAGACTACTCAGGCTACTCAGGAGATTTAGAAGCTTACGGCGATTTAGGCGACTTAGGTTACTCAGGCAATTAGGCTATCTTGATCTTAGGCTACTCAGGCGACTCAGGTTACTCAGGTTACTCAGTTGATATAGGCTACATAGGCGACTCAGGCTATTCAGACGAATTAGGCGATGTATACTCTCCCTCCCCCCTTTCCCCTCGCACCAACACTCACCCCTCTCCACCCACTCTTACCACCATCTTCCCCCCTTCCCCCTTTCCTCAATCCCCTCTTGCCTCTCTTCCCACCTCTTCACCGCCTCTTCCCACCTCTTCACCACCTCTCCCCACCTCTTCCCCATCTCACCCCACCCCTTCCTCCCTCTTCCACCCCCTCCCTTCTTCAACCCCTTCCACCTCTTTTCAACCCCCCTGCCACCCCTTCCTCCTTTCTTCCCCCCTCTTCCCCTCTTCAACCCTCTTCCTCCTCTTTCCACTCTTCCCCCTCCCACCATCTTCCCCCACCCACCATCTTCCCCCTCTTCCACCCTCTTCCCCCTCTTCCGCCCTCATCACCCTTTTCCACCCCATCTACCAACCATCTTCCCCCTCTTCACACCCTCTTCCCAACCTCTTCCCACCCTCTTCCCCTCTTTCCCCCCTCTTTCCCTCCTTCACCCTCTTCCCCACTCTTCCACACTCTTCCCCACTCTTCCCCACTCTTCCCAACTCTTCCCAACTCTTCCCCACTCTTCCCCTCCGCTTCACCAACTCTTCCGCCTTCTTCCACCCTCTTCACCCCCTTCACTATCTTCCACCTATTCCACCTATTCCCCCTCTTCACACCCTTCCCCCTCTTCACCATCTTCACCATCTTCCCACTCTTCACCATCTTCCCACTCTTCCCCCTCTTCACCACCTGTTCAACCCATCTTCCCCATTTCACCCCTTTTCCTCCTCTTCGCCCTCTTCTCCGCTCTTCACCCTCTTCGCCCCTCTTCCCACTCTTCGCCACTCTTCGCCCCTCTTCCCACTCTTCCCCTCTCCACTCTTCACCCTCATCAGCCTCTTCACCCACTCTTCACCATCACTTCACCCCCTCTCCACACACTCTACCCCCTCTTCCACCTCTTACCCCTCTTCCTCTTCAACCTCTTCCCCTCTACACCTCGTCCCCTCTTCGCCCCTCTTCGCCATCTTCCACCTTCTTCCACCCTTCCTCAACCCCTCTTCCCCCTCTTCCCTCTTCCCACTCTTCCCCTCTTCGCACTCTTCCTCTTCGGCCTCTTCCCCTCTTCGCTCTCTTCCCCTCTTCGCTCTCTTCCCCCTCTTCACCTCTTCCCACTCTTCGGCCTCATCCCCCTTCACCCTTTTACCCCCTTCACACATCTTCCCCTCTTCCCCTCTTCCCCTCTTCACCTTCTTCAACCTCTTTCCACTCTTCCCCCTCTTCACCCTCTTCCCACACGACCCCTCTCCACCTATATTCCACCCTCTTCCCCCTCTTCCACCCTCTTCCCCCTCTTCCACCCTCTTCGCCCACTTCCCTTTTCCACCTCTTCGCCGCTCTTCGCCCCCTCTCCCCCTCTTCGCACTCACCCTCATCTTCCCCCTCTTCTCCCTCTTCCCACTCGACCCCTCTCCACCCTCGCCAACCTCTCTCCTTCCCTCTCTGGACACTCTCTGCCGGCTCTCTGCCCTCTTAGCCGATCTCTGCCCGCTCTCTGCCCGCTCTTCGCCCGGTCTCTGCCCACTCTCTGCCCGCTCTCTACCCTCTCTCTGCCCGATCTCTGCCCGCTCTCTGCCCGCTCTCAGCCCGCTCTCTGCCCGCTCTCTGCCCACTCTCTGACCGCTCTCTGCCCGCTCTCTCCCCGCTCTCACCCGGTCTCTTCCGCTCTCTTCCCTCTCTCTCCCGCTCTCTTCCCTCCCTATTCCCTCTCTATTCCCTCTCTCTTCCCTCTCTCTTCCCTCTCTCTACCCTCTCTCCCCTCACCCTCTCACCCCTGTTCCCACTCTTCCCCCCTCTTCCTACCTCTTCCCCCCTCTTCTAACTCTGCCCACTTTTCCCCCTCTTCCACCTCTTCCCCTCTTCCCCTCTTCCCCTCCTCCACCCTCTTCCACCCTCTTCCCACCTCTTCACCTCTCATCGCCCCCTCACCACCTCTCCCCCCTTCGCACTCACCACCATCTTCCCCCTCCTCCTCTTCAACCTCTTCCCCTCTACACCTCGACCCCTCTTCGCCCCTCTTCGCCATCTTCCACCTTCTTCCACCCTTCCTCAACCCCTCTTCCCCCTCTTCCCCCTCTTCCACCCTCTTCGCCCTCTTCCACCCTCTTCCCCCTCTCTCCTACTCCCTCCTCTTCCCCTCCTCTTCCCACCCCCTTCCCCCTCTCTTATCCTCCTCTTCCCGCCTGTTCGCCCTCTTCTCACTCTTCCCACCTCTTCCCCATCTTCCCATCTTCAGCCTCTTCCCCCTCTTCGCCCACTCTTCCGCTCTTCCCCATCTTCAGCCTCTTCCCCCTCTTCCCCTCTTCGCCCTCTTCCCCTCTTCCCCTCTTCCGCTATTCCCCCTCCCCCCTCCGCAGCCTCTCTCCCGCCCTCCCGCTCTCTGGCCTCACTGTGCCCACTCTCTACCCACTCTCTGCCCGATCTCTGCCCGCTCTCTGCCCGCTCTCTGCCCGCTCTCTGCTCACTATAAGCCCGCTCTCTGCCCGCTCTCTGCCCGCTCTCTGCCCGCTCTCTGCCCGCTCTCTGCCCGCTCTCTGCCCGCTCTCTGCCCGCTCTCTCCCCGCTCTCACCCGCTCTCTTCCCACTCTATTCCCTCTCTCTTCCCTCTCTCTTCCCTCCCTCTCCCCTCACCGCCTTCCTTCACCCACCACCCCTCTCCACCCACCACCACAGGCTAGTCTCAAGGTACTCACAAAAAATCAGGCGACTCAAGCGGTGTAAGCGGTTTAGGCCATTTATGCAACTCAGGCAACTCAGTCGATTTTGGCGATTTAGGCGATTTATGCGATGAGGTGATTTAGGCGACTCATGGTACTTAGACTACTCAGGCTACTCAGGAGATTTAGAAGCTTACGGCGATTTAGGCGACTTAGGTTACTCAGGCAATTAGGCTATCTTGATCTTAGGCTACTCAGGCGACTCAGGTTACTCAGGTTACTCAGGTTACTCAGTTGATATAGGCTACATAGGCGACTCAGGCTATTCAGACGAATTAGGCGATGTATACTCTCCCTCCCCCCTTTCCCCACGCACCAACACTCGCCCCTCTCCGCCAACTCTTACCACCATCTTCCCCCTTCCCCCTTTCCACAATCCCCTCTTGCCTCTCTTCCCACCTCTTCACCGCCTCTTCCCACCTCTTCACCACCTCTCCCCACCTCTTCCCCATCTCACCCCACCCCTTCCTCCCTCTTCCACCCCCTTCCCCTTCTTCAACCCCCTTCCCCCTCTTTTCAACCCCCCTGCCACCCCTTCCGCCTTTCTTCCCCCCTCTTCCCCTCTTCAACCCTCTTCCTCCTCTTTCCACTCTTCCCCCTCCCACCATCTTCCCCCACCCACCATCTTCCCCCTCTTCCACCCTCTTCCCCCTCTTCCGCCCTCATCACCCTTTTCCACCCCATCTACCAACCATCTTCCCCCTCTTCACACCCTCTTCCCAACCTCTTCCCACCCTCTTCCCCTCTTTCCCCCCTCTTTCCCTCCTTCACCCTCTTCCCCACTCTTCCACACTCTTCCCCACTCTTCCCCACTCTTCCCAACTCTTCCCAACTCTTCCCCACTCTTCCCCTCCGCTTCACCAACTCTTCCGCCTTCTTCCACCCTCTTCACCCCCTTCACTATCTTCCACCTATTCCACCTATTCCCCCTCTTCACACCCTTCCCCCTCTTCACCATCTTCACCATCTTCCCACTCTTCACCATCTTCCCACTCTTCCCCCTCTTCACCACCTGTTCAACCCATCTTCCCCATTTCACCCCTTTTCCTCCTCTTCGCCCTCTTCTCCGCTCTTCACCCTCTTCGCCCGTCTTCCCACTCTTCGCCACTCTTCGCCCCTCTTCCCACTCTTCCCCTCTCCACTCTTCACCCTCATCAGCCTCTTCACCCACTCTTCACCATCACTTCACCCCCTCTCCACACACTCTACCCCCTCTTCCACCTCTTACCCCTCTTCCACCTCTTCCCCCCTCTACCCTCCCACGCCACACCCTCTTCCCACTCTTCCCCTCTTCGCACTCTTCCCCTCTTCGGCCTCTTCCCCTCTTCGCTCTCTTCCCCTCTTCGCTCTCTTCCCCCTCTTCAAACTCTTCCCCCCTCTTCACCTCTTCCCACTCTTCGGCCTCATCCCCCTTCACCCTTTTACCCTCTTCACACATCTTCCCCTCTTCCCCTCTTCCCCTCTTCACCTTCTTCAACCTCTTTCCACTCTTCCCCCTCTTCACCATCTTCCCACACGACCCCTCTCCACCTATATTCCACCCTCTTCCCCCTCTTCCACCCTCTTCCCCCTCTTCCACCCTCTTCGCCAACTTCCCTTTTCCACCTCTTCGCCGCTCTTCGCCGCTCTTCGCCCCCTCTCCCCCTCTTCGCACTCACCCTCATCTTCCCCCTCTTCTCCCTCTTCCCACTCGACCCCTCTCCACCCTCGCCAACCTCTCTCCTTCCCTCTCTGGACACTCTCTGCCGGCTCTCTGCCCTCTTAGCCGATCTCTGCCCGCTCTCTGCCCGCTCTTCGCCCGGTCTCTGCCCACTCTCTGCCCGCTCTCTACCCTCTCTCTGCCCGATCTCTGCCCGCTCTCTGCCCGCTCTCAGCCCGCTCTCTGCCCGCTCTCTGCCCACTCTCTGACCGCTCTCTGCCCGCTCTCTGCCCGCTGTCTGCCCGCTCTCTCCCCGCTCTCACCCGGTCTCTTCCGCTCTCTTCCCTCTCTCTCCCGCTCTCTTCCCTCCCTATTCCCTCTCTATCCCCTCTCTCTTCCCTCTCTCTTCCCTCACCCTCTCACCCCTGTTCCCACTCTTCCCCCCTCTTCCTACCTCTTCCCCCTCTTCCTACCTCTTCCCCCCTCTTCTAACTCTGCCCACTTTCCCCCTCTTCCACCTCTTCCCCCTCTTCCACCTCTTCCCCTCTTCCCCTCTTCCCCCTCCTCCACCCTCTTCCACCCTCTTCCACCCTCTTCCCACCTCTTCACCACTCATCGCCCCCTCACCACCTCTCCCCACTTCGCACTCACCACCATCTTCCCCTCCTCCTCTTCAACCTCTTCCCCTCTACACCTCGTCCCCTCTTCGCCCCTCTTCACCATCTTCCACCTTCTTCCACCCTTCCTCAACCCCTCTTCCCCCTCTTCCCCCTCTTCCCCCTCTTCCACCCTCTTCGCCCTCTTCCACCCTCTTCCCCCTCTCTCCTACTCCCCTCCTCTTCCCCTCCTCTTCCCACCCCTTCCCCCTCTCTTATCCTCCTCTTCCCGCCTGTTCGCCCTCTTCTCCCTCTTCCCACCTCTTCCCCATCTTCCCATCTTCAGCCTCTTCCCCCTCTTCGCCCACTCTTCCGCTCTTCCCCATCTTCAGCCTCTTCCCCCCCTCTTCCCCCTCTTCCCCTCTTCCCCCTCTTCCGCTATTCCCCCTCCCCCCTCCGCAGCCTCTCTCCCGCCCTCCCGCTCGCTGGCCTCACTGTGCCCACTCTCTACCCACTCTCTGCCCGATCTCTGCCCGCTCTCTGCCCGCTCTCTGCCCGCTCTCTGCTCACTATAAGCCCGCTCTCTGCCCGCTCTCTGCCCGCTCTCTGCCCGCTCTCTGCCCGCTCTCTGCCCGCTCTCTCCCCGCTCTCACCCGCTCTCTTCCCACTCTATTCCCTCTCTCTTCCCTCTCTCTTCCCTCCCTCTCCCCTCACCACCATCCTTCACCCACTACCCCTCTCGCGAAAGCACCACAGGCTAGTCTCAAGGTACTCACAAAAAATCAGGCGACTCAAGCGGTGTAAGCGGTTTAGGCCATTTATGCAACTCAGGCAACTCAGTCGATTTTGGCGATTTAGGCGATTTATGCGATGAGGTGATTTAGGCGACTCATGGTACTTAGACTACTCAGGCTACTCAGGAGATTTAGAAGCTTATGGCGATTTAGGCGACTTAGGTTACTCAGGCAATTAGGCTATCTTGGTCTTAGGCTACTCAGGCGACTCAGGCGACTCAGGTTACTCAGTTGATATAGGCTACATAGGCGACTCAGGCTATTCAGACGAATTAGGCGATGTATACTCTCCCTCCCACCCTCTCCCCCACCCACTCTCTGGCCACTCTCTGCCCACTCTCTTCCCCCTCTTCATACTCTTCTCCCCACTCACCCTTCTCCACCCTCTCACCCCTCTTCCCCCTCTTCCTACCTCTTCCACCTCTTCCTACCTCTTCCCCCTCTTCCCACTCTTCCCCCTCTTCACCCCTCTTCACCCCTCTTCCCGCTCTTCCCCTCTTCCACCCTCTTCACCCCCTCTTCCACCCTCTTCCCCCTCTTCCACCCTCTTCCCAACACTTCCCTTTTCCACCTCTTCGCCGCTCTTCGCCCCCTCTTCACCCTCTTCCCGCTCGACCCCTCTCCACCCTCGCCCCCCTCTCAACCACCCTCTCTGGACACTCTCTGCTGGCTCTCTGCCCTCTCTGACGATCTCTGCCCTCTCTCTGCCCGCTCTTCGCCCGCTCTTCGCCCGCTCTCTGTCACTCTCTGACCGCTCTCTGCCCGCTCTCTGCCCGATCTCTGCCCACTCTCTGCCCGCTCTCTGCCCACTCTCTAACCGCTCTCTGCCCGCTCTCTGCCCGCTCTCTGCCCGCTGTCTGCCCGCTCTCTCCCCGCTCTCACCCGGTCTCTCCCGTTCCCTTCCCTCTCTCTCCCGCTCTCGTCCCTCTCTATTCCCTCTCTCTTCCCTCTCTCTTCCCGCTCTCTTCCCTCTCTCTCCCTCACCCTCTCACCCTCTCACCCCTCTTCACCCTGTTCCCCCTCTTCCTACCTCTTCCCCCCTCTTCACCCTCTTCCACCTCTTCACCCTCTTCCCCTCTTCATCCTCTTCCACCCGTTCTACCCGTTCTACCAGTTTCTCCCGTTTCACCCGTTTCCCAACTACCTGTTTCACTCGTTTCACCATTTCCTGTTCCACCCCTTCCCGTTCCACCTGTTCCGCCCGTTCCCCCCTTCCGACGGTTCCACCCTTTCCACCCGTTCCGCCCGTTCCGCCCGTTCCGCCCGTTCCGCCCGTTCCGCCCGTTACGCCCGTTCCGCCCGTTACGCCCGTTCCGCCCGTTACGCCCGTTCCGCCCGTTCCGCCCGTTCCGCCCGTTCCGCCCGTTCCGCCCGTTCCACCCGTTCCGCCCGTTCCGCCCGTTCCGCCCGTTCCGCCCGTTCCGCCCGTTCCGCCCGTTCCGCCCGTTCCGCCCGTTCCGCCCGTTCCACCCGTTCCACCCGTTCCACCCGTTCCACCCGTTCCACCC
>JAWNKX010000641.1:25000-27961 GCA_035041755.1 Cacoxenus indagator | reverse complement strand
GACTCAAGCTAGTCTCAAGGTACTCAGAAGAATCAGGCGACCCAAGCGGTGTAAGCGGTTTAGGCCATTTATGCAACTCAGGCAACTCAGTCGATTTTGGCGATTTAGGCGACTCATGGTACTTAGGCTACTCAGGAGATTTAGAAGCTTACGGCGATTTAAGCGACTTAGGTTACTGAGGCAATTAGGCTATCTTGGTCTTAGGCTACTCAGGCGACTCAGGTTACTCAGGTGATATAGGCTACATAGGCGACTCAGGATACTCAGACGAATTAGGCGATGTATACACTCCCCCCCACTCACCGCCCCACCCAACTCCCCTCTCCTGCCACTCTCAACCCCTCTCTGCCAATTTCACCCACTCTCACACACTCTCACACACTCTCACCCACTCTCACCCACTCTCACCCACTCTCACCCACCTCTCTCCCCCACCACTGTCCCCCTCTCCCTCACACCCTTTCTCCCATTATCCCCCTCCCACCGAACCACCCAACCCCTCCCCCGCCCATTCTCCACCCCTCCCTCTCTCCCTCACTCTCTCCCCTTCTCCATCTCCCCCTGTCTCCCTCTCTCACTCTCTCCGCTCTCCCGCTCTCCCGCTCTCCCCCTCTCCCACTACCCACTCATCCTCTCACCCTCTCCCCCTTTCCACCTCTCCCTCTCGGCTCTCTCACCATCTCTTCTTCTCTTCCCGTCTCAGGTTATCCAGGGGATTTAGTCGATTTAGACGCTCAGGCTACTTAGGCTAATGAGGCAGGTCAGGCTGATCAGGCTGCCCAGGCGAGTTAGGCGCATTAGGCAATTTGGGCATTTAGGCGACTCTCGCTACTCAGGCGAATTCGGTGGTTTAGGCATATATTTGACTTAGGTGACTCAAGCTAGTCTCAAGGTACTCAGAAGAATCAGGCGACACAAGCGGTGTAAGCGGTTTTGGCCATTTATGCAACTCAGCCAACTCAGTCGATTTTGGCGATTTATGCGATGAGGTGATTTAGGCGACTCATGGTACTTAGGCTACTCAGGAGATTAGAAGCTTACGGCGATTTAGGCGACTTAGGTTACTCGGGCAATTAGGCTATCTTGGTCTTAGGCTACTCAGGCGACTCAGGTTACTCAGGTGATATAGGCTACATAGGCGACTCAGGATACTCAGACGAATTAGGCGATGTATACTCTCCCCCCACTCACCACCCCCCCCAACTCCCCTCTCCACACCACTCTCATCCCCTATCTGCCAATTTCACCCACTCTCACCCACTCTCACCCACCTCTCTCCACCACCACTGTCCCCATCTCCCTCCCTCTCACCACCTCTCCCACCCTTCCTCTCACCCCCTCTCCCCACTCTCCATCCCCCCCGCCACCTCTACACCCCCTCTCTCCCTCTCCCCCTCTCCCCACTCTCCCTCTCCCCTGTCTCCCTCTCCCCCTCTCCCACTCTCCCTCTCACCCACTCTCCCTCTCTCACTCTCCCCTGTCTCCCTCTCCCCTGTCTCCCTCTCCCCTTCTTCCCCTCTTCCCTTCTCCCTCTCTCACCCCTCTTCCCGTCTTCCCCTCTCCCTCTCTCCCTCTCTCCCTCTCTCTCCCTCTCTCTCCCTCTCTCTCCCTCTCCCAACCTCTCTCTCCCTCTATCTCCCTCTCTCTCCATCTCTCTCCCTCTATCATCTCCCTCTTCCCTCTCTCCCTCTCTTCCCCTCTCCCCCTCCCTCCCTCCCCCCTCTCCCTCTCTCTCCCACTCTCCCTCTCTCCCTCTTTCTCTCTCTCCCTCTCTCCCTCTCTCCCTCCCTCTCCCTCTCTCCCTCCCCCCTCTCCCCACTCTCCCCCTCCCTCCCCTCTCCCCTTCACTCCTTCTCACCCCTCTCAGGTTTTCCAGGGGACTTAGTCGATTTAGACCCTCAGGCTACTTAGGCTAATGAGGCAGATCAGGCTGATCAGGCTGCCCAGGCGAGTTAGGCGCATTAGGCAATTTTGGCATTTAGACGACTGTCGCTACTCAGGCGAATTAGGTGGTTTAGGCTTTTATTCGACTTAGGCGACTCAAGCTAGTCTCAAGGTACTCAGAAGAATCAGGCGACCCAAGCGGTGTAAGCGGTTTAGGCCATTTATGCAACTCAGGCAACTCAGTCGATTTTGGCGATTTAGGCGACTCATGGTACTTAGGCTACTCAGGAGATTTAGAAGCTTACGGCGATTTAGGCGACTTAGGCGACTTAGGTTACTCAGGCAATTATGCTATCTTGGTCTTAGGCTACTCAGGCGACTCTCTCCCTCTCAATCACTCTCCCTCTCAACTCTCTCCCTCTCTCCCTCACTACCTCTCTCCCTCTCGCCACCTCCCCCTTTTCTCCCTCTCCTCTACCCCTCTCCGCCCCTCTCCATCTCTCCCCCATTCCCTCTCTCCCTCTCTCCCCCTCTCCTCATCACAACTCCCTCTCACTCTCCCCTTCCCTCTCTAGCTCTCTCCCCTCCCCCTCTCTACCTCTCTCCCTCTCCCCCTCTCCCTCTTTTCCACTCTCCCTCTCTTCCTCTCTCCCTCTCGCCCCCTCTGCCCTTTTCTACAACTCCTCTACCCCTCTCCACCCCTCTCCCTCTCTAACCCTTTCCCACTCACCCCCTCTCCCTCTCTCCCTCTCTCCCTCTCACCCTCTACCCCTCTCTCGCTCTCCTCCCCTCTTCCCCTCTTCCCATCTCCTTAGGCTAATGAGGCAGATCAGGCTGATCCGGCTGCCCAGGCGAGTTAGGCGCATTAGGCAATTTTGGCATTTAGACGACTGTCGCTACTCAGGCGAATTAGGTGGTTTAGGCTTTTATTCGACTTAGGCGACTCAAGCTAGTCTCAAGGTACTCAGAAGAATCAGGCGACCCAAGCGGTGTAAGCGGTTTAGGCCATTTATGCAACTCAGGCAACTCAGTCGATTTTGGCGATTTAGGCGACTCATGGTACTTAGGCTACTCAGG
>JAWNKX010000641.1:0-20000 GCA_035041755.1 Cacoxenus indagator | reverse complement strand
TCTCCCTCTCTCTCCCACTCTCCCTCTCTCCCTCTTTCTCTCTCCCCCTGTCCCCCTCCCCCTCTCCCCCTCTCCCCCTCTCCCCCTCTCACCCCTCTCCCCCTCTCACCCCTCTCCCCTTCACTCCTTCTCACCCCTCTCAGGTTTTCCAGGGGACTTAGTCGATTTAGACCCTCAGGCTACTTAGGCTAATGAGGCAGGTCAGGCTGATCAGGCTGCCCAGGCGAGTTAGGCGCATTAGGCAATTTGGGCATTTAGGCGACTTTCGCTACTCAGGCGAATTAGGTGGTTTAGGCATTTATTCGACTTAGGCGACTCAAGCTAGTCTCAAGGTACTCAGAAGAATCAGGCGACACAAGCGGTGTAAGCGGTTTAGGCCATTTATGCAACTCAGGCAACTCAGTCGATTTTGGCGATTTATCGACTCATGGTACTTAGGCTACTCAGGAGATTTAGAAGCTTACGGCGATTTAGGCGACTTAGGTTACTCAGGCAATTAGGCTATCTTGGTCTTAGGCTACTCAGGCGACTCTCTCCCTCTCCCCCTCTCCCTCTCACCACCTCTCCCACACTCCTCCTCACCCCCCCCCCCTCCCTCTCACCGGCTCTCACCCTCTCACCCCACCCCCTCTCTCCCTCTCACCCGCTCTCCTTCCACCTCCCCCTCTCTCCCTCACCGCCATCCCCTCTTGCCCTCTCCCCACCCTTCCATACTCTCCCTCTCCCCTCTCTCCCTCTCTCCCCTCTCCCGCCCCCTCTCCCCCTCTCTACCCTCAGCCCACACACTCCTTTTCACCCCTCTCAGGTTATCCAGGGGATTTAGTCGATTTAGACGCTCAGACTACTTAGGCTAATGAGGCAGGTCAGGCTGATAAGGCTGCCCAGGCGAGTTAGGCCTCTCTCCCTCTCTCCCTCTCCTCCTCACCAACTCCACCTCTCTCCCTCTCTCCCTCTCTCCCTCTCTCCCTCTCTCCCTCTCTCCCTCTCTCCCCCTCTCCCACTCTTCATCTAACCCTCCACCACTCCACCTCTCTACCACCCCTCTCTCACTCACTCCTTCCCGATCCCCCACTCACCCTCTCCCCCTCTCCTACACTCTCCCTCTCAACTCTCTCCCTCTCTCCCTCACTACCTCTCTCCCTCTCGCCACCTCCCCCTTTTCACCCTCTCCTCTACCCCTCTCCGCCCCTCTCCCTCTCTCCCCCATTCACTCTCTCCCTCTCTCCACCTCTCCTCATCACAACTCCCTCTCACTCTCCCCTTCCCTCTCTAGCTCTCTCCCCCTCCCCCTCTCTACCTCTCTCCCTCTCTCTCCCTCTCCCTCTTTTCCACTCTCCCTCTCTTCCTCTCTCCCTCTCGCCCCCTCTGCCCTTTTCTCCAACTCCTCTACCCCTCTCCACCCCTCTCCCTCTCTCACCCTTTCCCACTCTCCCCCTCTCCCTCTCACCCTCTCTCCATCTCCCCTCTCTTCTTCTCTTCTTGTCTTCCCCTCTCAGGTTATCCAGGGGATTTAGTCGATTTAGACGCTCAGGCTACTTAGGCTAATGAGGCAGATCAGGCTGATCAGGCGCCCAGGCGAGTTAGGCGCATTAGGCAATTTGGGCATTTAGGCGACTCTCGCTACTCAGGCGAATTCGGTAGTTTAGGCATATATTTGACTTAGGTGACTCAAGCTAGTCTCAAGGAAACTCAGAAGAATCAGGCGACACAAGCGGTGTAAGCGGTTTAGGCCATTTATGCAACTCAGCCAACTCAGTCGATTTTGGCGATTTATGCGATGAGGTAATTTAGGCGACTCATGGTACTTAGGCTACTCAGGAGATTAGAAGCTCTCTCGCTCTCTCCCTCTCTCGCTCTCTCCCTCTCTCGCTCTCTCGCTCTCTCGCTCTCTCGCTCTCTCGCTCTCTCGCTCTCTCCCCCTCTCCTCGCTCTCTCGCTCTCTCCCTCTCTCCCTCTCTCGCTCTCTCGCTCTCTCCCTCTCTCGCTCTCTCCCTCTCTCGCTCTCTCGCTCTCTCCCTCTCTCCCTCTCTCCCTCTCTCCCTCTCTCGCTCTCTCCCTCTCTCCCTCTCTCGCTCTCTCTCGCTCTCTCGCTCTCTCCCTCTCTCCCTCTCTCCCTCTCTCCCCCTCTCCCCCTCTCCCTCTCTCCCTCTCCCCCTCTCCCCCTCTCCCCCTCTCCCCCTCTCCCCCACTCCCCCTTCCCATACCCTCTCCCCTTCTCTCCCCCTCTCCCACCCCCTCTCCCCCTCTCCCTCTCTCCCCTCTCCCCCTCTCCCTCTCTCCCCCTCTTCTTCTCTTCCCCTCTCAGGTTATCCAGGGGATTTAGTCGATTTAGACACTCAGGCTACTTAGGCTAATGAGGCAGGTCAGGCTGATCAGGCTGCCCATGCGAGTTAGGCGCATTAGGCAATTTGGGCATTCAGGCGACTCTCGCTACTCAGGCGAATTCGGTGGTTTAGGCATATATTTGACTTAGGTGACTCAAGCTAGTCTCAAGGTACTCAGAAGAATCAGGCGACACAAGCGGTGTAAGCGGTTTAGGCCATTTATGCAACTCAGCCAACTCAGTCGATTTTGGCGATTTATCGACTCATGGTACTTAGGCTACTCAGGAGATTAAGAAGCTTACGGCGATTTAGGCGACTTAGGTTAATCAGGCAATTAGGCTATCTTGGTCTTAGGCTACACAGGCGACTCTCTCCCTCTCTCCCTCTCTCCCTCTCTCCCTCTCTCCCTCTCCCCCTCTCCCCCTCTCCCCTCTCCCTCTCTCCCTCTCTCCCTCTCCCCCTCTCCCCCTCTCCCCCTCCCCTCTCCCCCTCTCCCCCACTCCCCCTTCCCATACCCTCTCCCCTTTTCTCCCCCTCTCCCCCTCTCCCCCTCTCCCCATCACCCCCTCCCCAATCTCCCCCTCTCCCTCTCTCCACCCTCTTCTTCTCTTCCCCTCTCAGGTTATCCAGGGGATTTAGTCGATTTAGACACTCAGGCTACTTAGGCTAATGAGGCAGGTCAGGCTGATCAGGCTGCCCATGCGAGTTAGGCGCATTAGGCAATTTGGGCATTCAGGCGACTCTCGCTACTCAGGCGAATTCGGTGGTTTAGGCATATATTTGACTTAGGTGACTCAAGCTAGTCTCAAGGTACTCAGAAGAATCAGGCGACACAAGCGGTGTAAGCGGTTTAGGCCATTTATGCAACTCAGCCAACTCAGTCGATTTTGGCGATTTATCGACTCATGGTACTTAGGCTACTCAGGAGATTTAGAAGCTTACGGCGATTTAGGCGACTTAGGTTAATCAGGCAATTAGGCTATCTTGGTCTTAGGCTACACAGGCGACTCTCTCCCTCTCCCCCTCTCCCCCTCACCCCCTCTCTCCCTCTCTCCCTCTCTCCCTCTCTCCCTCTCTCCCTCTCTCCCTCTCTCCCCCTCCCAGGAGATTAGAAGCTTACGGCGATTTAGGCGATCTTAGGTTACTCAGGCAATTAGGCTATCTTGGTCTGAGGCTACTCAGGCGACTCTCTCCCTCTCCCCCTCTCCACCACCTCCTCTCCCCCTCTTCCACACACCCCCTCACCCACTCTCCCACTCTCCCCCTCACCCTCTCTCCCTCTCTCCCTCTCTCCCTCTCTCCCTCTCTCCCTCTCTCCCTCTCTCCCTCTCTCCCTCTCTCCCTCTCTCCCTCTCTCCCTCTCTCCCTCTCTTCCTCTCTCCCTCTCTCCCTCTCTCCCTCTCTCCTTCTCTCCCTCTCTCCCTCTCTCCCTCTCTCCCTCTCCATCTCCCTCTCTCCCTCTCCATCTCCCTCTCACCCTCTCCATCTCCATCTCCCTCCCTCTCTCCCTCTCTCCCACTACATCTCTCCATCTCTCCCTCTCTCCCTCTCTCCCTCTCTCTATCTCTCCCTCTCTCCCTCTCTCCCTCTCTCCCTCTCTGCCCCTCTCCCTCTCTCCCTCTCTCCCTCTCTCCCCCTCTCCCTCTCTCCCCCTCTCCCCCTCCCCCTCTCCCTCTCTGCCTCTCTGCCTCTATGCCTCTCTGCCTCTATGCCACTCTGCCTCAATGCTACTCTGCCTCTCTGCCTCTCTGCCACTCTCCCCCTCTCTCCTCCTGTCCCCCTCACCCCTCTCTCACTCTCGCCCACACTCCTTCTCACCCTATCACCCACTCACCCTATCTCCTTCACTACCCCTCTCCCTCTCCGGCTCTCGCCATCTCCCCCTCTCCCCATCACAGGTTATCTAGGGGATTTAGTCGATTTAGACCCTCAGGCTACTTAGGCTAATGAGGCAGGTCAGGCTGACCAGGCTGCCCAGGCGAGTTAGGCGCATTAGGCAATTTGGGCATTTAGGCGACTTTCGCTACTCAGGCGAATTAGGTGGTTTAGGCATTTATTCGACTTAGGCGACTCAAGCTAGTCTCAAGGTACTCAGAAGAATCAGGCGACACAAGCGGTGTAAGCGGTTTAGGCCATTTATGCAACTCAGGCAACTCAGTCGATTTTGTCGATTTACCGACTCATGGTACTTAGGCTACTCAGGAGATTTAGAAGCTTACGGCGATTTAGGCGACTTAGGCGACTTAGGTTACTCAGGCAATTAGGCTATCTTGGTCTTAGGCTACTCAGGCGACTCTCTCCCTCTCCCCCTCCCCCTCACCACCATTCTCCGTCTCACCCCCTCTCTCTCTCGCCCTCTCACCCTCACTCCCTCTCTCCCTCACTCCCTCTCTCCATTTCACACTCTCACCCTCTCTCCCTCTCTCAATCTCTCCCTCTCCCCCCTCTCCCTCTCTCCCTCTCCCCCTCTCCCTCTCTCCCTCTCTCCCTCTCTCCCTCTCTCCCTCTCTCCCTCTCTCCCTCTCTCCCTCTCTCCCTCTCTCCCTCTCTCCCTCTCTCCCTCTCTCCCTCTCTCCCCCTCACCCTCTCTCCACCTCTCCCTCTCACCCTCTCTCCCCTCACCCTCTCTCCCTCTCACCCTCTCTCCCTCTCTCCCTCCCTTGCCTCATCATCCCCTCTCTCCCTCCCTCCCCATCCCTCTCGCCCCAACCCCTCTCACCATAACTCCTTCTCACCCCTCTCAGGTTATCCAGGGGATTTAGTCGATTTAGACCCTAAGGCTACTTAGGCTAATGAGGCAGGTCAGGCTGAGGCGAGTTAAGCGCATTAGGCAATTTTGGCATTTAGGCGACTTTCGCTACTCAGGCGAATTAGGTGGTTTAGGCATTTATTCGACTTAGGCGACTCAAGCTAGTCTCAAGGTACTCAGAAGAATCAGGCGACCCAAGCGGTGTAAGCGGTGCATTTATGCAACTCAGGCAACTCAGTCAATTTTGGCGATTTAGGCGACTCATGGTACTTAGGCTACTCAGGAGATTTAGAAGCTTACGGCGATTTAGGCGACTTAGGTTACTCAGGCAATTAGGCTATCTTGGTATTAGGCTACTCAGGCGACTCTCTCCTCTCCCCCCTCTCCCCCACCTCACCTACCCTCCCTCACCCTCCTCCTTCCCTCTCCCCATCACCCTCTCCTTCGCCATCCCCCTCCCCCATCACCCCCTCTCCCCCTCTCCCCCTTCCCATCACCCCCTCTCCACTCTTCCCTTAAGCACCACTGCATCCCTCCCTCTCTCCTTCACTCCCTCTCTCCGTCCCACCCTCTCTCCCTCTCACCCCGTCTCCTCCTCACCCCGCCTTCTCACCCTCTCCCCTCTCTCACTCCCCTCCCCCTCTCTCCCTCTCCCCCTCTCACCTCTCTCTCCCCCTCCCCCTCACCCTCCTCACCAGTTCTCAACCACTCTCCCTGTCTCCTTTACTCCCCCTCTCCCCCTCTCCCTCTCTCCCTCTCCCCCTCTCCCCCTCTCCCCCTCACAGGTTATCTAGGGGATTTAGTCGATTTAGACCCTCAGGCTACTTAGGCTAATGAGGCAGGTCAGGTTGATCAGGCTGCCCAGGCGAGTTAGGCGCATTAGGCAATTTGGCCATTTAGGCGACTTTCGCTACTCATGCGAATTAGGTGGTTTAGGCATTTATTCGACTTAGGCGACTCAAGCTAGTCTCAAGGTACTCAGAAGAATCAGGCGACACAAGCGGTGTAAGCGGTTTAGGCCATTTATGCAACTCAGGCAACTCAGTCAATTTTGGCGATTTAGGCGACTCATGGTACTTAGGCTACTCAGGAGATTTAGAAGCTTACGGCGATTTAGGCGACTTAGGTTACTCAGGCAATTAGGCTATCTTGGTCTTAGGCTACTCAGGCGACTCTCTCCCTCTCCCCCTCCCCCTCTACACCTCTCCCACTCTCCCCCCCTCCCCCTCACCACCTCTCTCACCCCTCTCCTCCCTCTCCTCCACCCCCTCCCCCTCCCCCACGCCCCTCTCGCCATTCTTCCTCTATCCAATCCCCCTCACCCCTCAACCTCTAGACCCTCCTCCCGCAATCCCCCCCACCCCTCAACCTCTCGCCCTTCCTCCCACTCTCCCTCTCACCCTCTCACCCTCTCTCCCTCTCTCCCTCTCTCCCTCTCTCCCGCTCCCCCGTTCTCCCGCTCTCCCGCTCTCCCGCTATCCCTCTCTCCCTCTCTCCCTCCCTCCCTCACAGGTTATCTAGGGGATTTAATCGATTTAGACCCTCAGGCTACTTAGGCTAATGAGGCAGGTCAGGTTGATCAGGCTGCCCAGGCGAGTTAGGCGCATTAGGCAATTTGGCCATTTAGGCGACTTTCGTTACTCATGCGAATTAGGTGGTTTAGGCATTTATTCGACTTAGGCGACTCAAGCTAGTCTCAAGGTACTCAGAAGAATGAGGCGACACAAGCGGTGTAAGCGGTCTAGGCCATTTATGCAACTCAGGCAACTCAGTCGATTTTGGCGATTTAGGCGACTCATGGTACTTAGGCTACTCAGGAGATTTAGAAGCTAACGGCGATTTAGGCGACTTAGGTTACTCAGGCAATTAGGCTATCTTGGTCTTAGGCTACTCAGGCGACTCTCTCCCTCTCCCCTCTCCCCCTCCCCATCCCCCTCTCACCCTCCCCCTCACCACCATTCTCCTCTCACCCCTCTCTCCTCTCTCCCACTCACCCTCTCTCCCTCTCTCCCTCACTCCCTCTCTCCTCTCTCCCTCTCTCCCTCTCTCCCTCTCTCCCACCCTCTCTCCCTCACCTCCATCTCTCACCTCACCCCTCTCCATCACTCCACTGTCCCCTCTCCCTCTCTCCCTCCCACTCCCCCGCCCCTCGCTTGCCCTACCACTCCCCTCTCTCCCTCTCCCTCTCCCCCACCATCTCGCCCCTCCCCCTCTCACCATCACTCCTTCTCACCCCTCTCAGGTTATCCAGGGGATTTAGTCGATTTAGACCCTAAGGCTACTTAGGCTAATGAGGCAGGTCAGGCTGAGGCGAGTTAGGCGCATTAGGCAATTTTGGCATTTAGGCGACTTTCGCTACTCAGGCGAATTAGGTGGTTTAGGCATTTATTCGACTTAGGCGACTCAAGCTAGTCTCAAGGTACTCAGAAGAATCAGGCGACCCAAGCGGTGTAAGCGGTTTAGGCCATTTATGCAACTCAGGCAACTCAGTCAATTTTGGCGATTTAGGCGACTCATGGTACTTAGGCTACTCAGGAGATTTAGAAGCTTACGGCGATTTAGGCGACTTAGGTTACTCAGGCAATTAGGCTATCTTGGTATTAGGCTACTCAGGCGACTCTCTCCTCTCCCCCTCTCCCCCTCCCCCTCCCCCTCACCATCCCACCCTCACCCTCCTCCTTCCCTCTCCCCATCACCACCCCTTCGCCATCCCCCTCCCCCATCTCCCCCTCTACCCATCCCTCTCCCGTCACCACTCTCCCCCTCACCACCTCTGCATCCCTCCCTCTCTCCTTCACTCCCTCTCTCCCACTCTCCCTCTCACCCGTCTCCCCGTCTCCTCCTCACCCCGCCTTCTCACCCTCCCCCTCTCTCCCCTCTCTCCCTCTCCCCTCACCTTCCTCACCCATTCTCAACCACTCTCCCTACTCCTTCACTCCCTCTCCCTCTCCCCCTCACAGGTTATCTAGGGGATTTAGTCGATTTAGACCCTCAGGCTACTTAGGCTAATGAGGCAGGTCAGGTTGATCAGGCTGCCCAGGCGAGTTAGGCGCATTAGGCAATTTTGGCCATTTAGGCGACTTTCGCTACTCAGGCGAATTAGGTGGTTTAGGCATTTATTCGACTTAGGCGACTCAAGCTAGTCTCAAGGTACTCAGAAGAATCAGGCGACACAAGCGGTGTAAGCGGTTTAGGCCATTTATGCAACTCAGGCAACTCAGTCGATTTTGGCGATTTAGGCGACTCATGGTACTTAGGCTACTCAGGAGATTTAGAAGCTTACGGCGATTTAGGCGACTTAGGTTACTCAGGCAATTAGGCTATCTTGGTCTTAGGCTACTCAGGCGACTCTCTCCCTCTCCCCCTCCCCCTCTCACCACCCCCTCACCGCCATTCTCCCTCTACCCCCTCTCTCTGCCCTCTCTCCCTCACTCCCTCTCTCCCTCTCTCCATCGCACCCTCTCACCCTCTCTCCCTCTCTCCCTCTCCCCCTCTCCCACTCGCCGGCCCCCTCGACATCACCACCTCTCTCCCTCCCCCCTCTCCCCCCCTCCCCCACCCCACGCCCCCTCTCACCCTCTTCCTCTATCGCCCTCCCCCCACCACCTAACCTCTCTCCCGCTCTCCCGCTCTCCCGCTCTCCCGCTCTCCCGCTCTCCCGCTCTCCCTCTCTCCCTCTCTCCCTCTCTCCCTCTCTCCCTCTCTCCCTCTCTCCCTCTCTCCCTCTCTCCCTCTCTCCCTCTCTCCCTCTCTCCCTCTCTCCCTCTCTCCCTCTCTCCCTCTCTCCCTCTCTCCCTCTCTCCCTCTCTCCCTCTCTCCCTCTCTCCCTCTCTCCCTCTCTCCCTCCTCTCCCTCTCTCCCTCTCTCCCTCTCTCCCTCTCTCCCTCTCTCCCTCTCTCCCTCTCTCCCTCTCTCCCTCTCTCCCTCTCTCCCTCTCTCCCCCTCTCCCTCTCTCCCTCTCTCTCCTCAACCTCGCCCCCTCTCCCTCTCTCCCCCTCTCCCCCTCCCACTCCCACTCTCCTTCCCTCACTCTCCACCCTCCTTCCCTCTGCCCATCACCCTCTCCTTCGCCATCCCCCTCCCAGCCTCATCACCCCTTTCCACTCTTCCCCTTCCACCCTCCCTCTCCCCTCTCACCCTCTCCACCACTGCATCCCTCCCTCTCTCCTTCACTCCCTCTCTCCCACCCTCCCTCTCTCCCTCTCACCCCGTCTCACTCGTCACCTCCTCACCGCGCCTTCTCACCCCCCTCCCTCTCTCACTCCCCTCCCCCTCTCTCACTCCCCTCCCCCTCTCTCCCATCACCCCCTCACCCCCTCTCTCCCGCTCCCCCACTCCCCCTCTCTCCCTCTCTCCCACACTCCCTATCTCCTCTCACTACCCCTCTCCCTCTCCGGCTCTCACCATCTCCCCCTCACCCCATCACAGGTTATCTAGGGGATTTAGTCGATTTAGACCCTCAGGCTACTTAGGCTAATGAGGCAGGTCAGGCTGATCAGGCTGCCCAGGCGAGTTAGGCGCATTAGGCAATTTGGGCATTTAGGCGACTTTCGCTACTCAGGCGAATTAGGTGGTTTAGGCATTTATTCGACTTAGGCGACTCAAGCTAGTCTCAAGGTACTCAGAAGAATCAGGCGACACAAGCGGTGTAAGCGGTTTAGGCCATTTATGCAACTCAGGCAACTCAGTCGATTTTGGCGATTTAGGCGACTCATGGTACTTAGGCTACTCAGGAGATTTAGAAGCTTACGGCGATTTAGGCGACTTAGGTTACTCAGGCAATTAGGCTATCTTGGTCTTAGGCTACTCAGGCGACTCTCTCCCTCTCCCCCTCTCCCTCACCCCCTCTCTCCCCCCTCTCTCCCATCCACCCTCTCTCCCTCTCTCCCTCCCCCCTCTCTCCCTCTCCCTCTCTCCCTCTCCTCACTCCCCCCTCTCCCATCTCCCCTCTATCCCCCTCTCCCTCCCACCCATCTCTCCACTCACTCCCTCTCTCCCTCTCTCCCTCTTTCAATCTCTCCCTCTTTCCCTCTCTCCCTCACTCCCACACTCCCTCACTCCCTCACTCCCTCACTCCCTCACTCCCCCTCTCCCCCTCTCCCTCATCTCCCTCACTCACCTCACTCCCTCACTCCCTCCCTCACTCACTCACCTCACTCACCTCACTCACTCACTCACTCACTCCCACTCCCCCTCTCCCCCTCTCCACCTAACCCCTCTCTCCTCTCACCCACTCTCCCTCTCTCCCTCTCCCTCTCCCTCTCACCCTCTCTCCCTCTCTCCCCCTCTCCCCCTCCCCTCTCTCACTCCCTCTCACCCCTCTCCCTCTCTCTCCCTCTCACCCCCTCTCACCCCCTCTCGCCAACTCTCTACCTCTCTCCCTCTCCCCACCCTCTCCCCACCACACCCCTTCTCCCTCTCACCATCCCACTCACCCTCCCCCCCTCCCTTGCCCCCTCACCCCCTCTCTCCCTCTCTCCCTCCCTCCCCCTCCCTCTCTCACCATCCCTCCTTCTCACCCCTCTCAGGTTATCCAGGGGATTTAGTCGATTTAGACCCTAAGGCTACTTAGGCTAATGAGGCAGGTCAGGCTGCAGGCGAGTTAGGCGCATTAGGCAATTTTGGCATTTAGGCGACTTTCGCTACTCAGGCGAATTAGGTGGTTTAGGCATTTATTCGACTTAGGCGACTCAAGCTAGTCTCAAGGTACTCAGAAGAATCAGGCGACACAAGCGGTGTAAGCGGTTTAGGCCATTTATGCAACTCAGGCAACTCAGTCAATTTTGGCGATTTAGGCGACTCATGGTACTTAGGCTACTCAGGAGATTTAGAAGCTTACGGCGATTTAGCCGACTTAGGTTACTCAGGCAATTACGCTATCTTGGTCTTAGGCTACTCAGGCGACTCTCTCCCTCTCCCCCTCTCCCCCTCCCCCTCCCCTTCACCATCTCTCCCTCACCCTCCTCCTTCACTCTCCCCATCACCCTCTCCTTCACCATCCCCCTCCCCCCATCTCCCCCTCTCCCCTCTACCCCTTCCCCTCTCCCCCTCTCCACTCTTCCACACAACCCTCTGCATCCCTCCCTCCCTCCTTCACACACTCTCTCCATCCCACCCTCTCTACCCGTCTCCGGCCTCACCGTCTCCTCCTCACCACGCCTTCTCGCCCTCTCCCACCTCTCCCACCTCTCCCACCTCCCCACCTCTCCCACCTCTCCCACCTCTCCCACCTCACCCACCTCTCCCACCTCTCCCACCTCTCCCACCTCTCCCACCTCTCCCACCTCTCCCACCTCGCCCACCTCGCCCACCTCTCCCACCTCGCCCACCTCTCCCACCTCGCCCACCTCTCCCACGTCTCCCACCTCTCCCACCTCTCCCACCTCTCCCACCTCACCCACCTCTCCCACCTCTTCCCCTCTCCCCCTCTTCCCTCTACCCCACTACCCATCTACCCCACTACCCTCTCCCCACTCCCCCTCTCCCCCTCTCCCTCTCACCCCCTCTCTCCCCCACTCACCCCCTCCCCCACGCACCCTCACTCCCCCTCTCTCTCTCTCCCCATCTCCCCCTCTCCACCAATCCCTCTCCACCACCCCCTCTCCCTCTCTCCCCCTCTCCGCCTCTCGCTCTCCCCCTCACCCATCCTCTCCCTCTCACCACCCCTTCCCCCTCCCCCCCTCCCCCACCACCTCAGCACCTTTCTCACTCTCCCCTCCCACCCTCTCACCCCTCCCCCTCTCACCCTCACTCCTTCTCACCCCCCTCAGGTTATCCAGGGGATTTAGTCGATTTAGACCCTAAAGCTACTTAGGCTAATGAGGCAGGTCAGGCTGAGGCGAGTTAGGTGCATTAGGTAATTTTGGAATTTAGGCGACTTTCGCTACTCAGGCGAATTAGGTGGTTTAGGCATTTATTCGACTTGGGCGACTCAAGCTAGTCTCAAGGTACTCAGAAGAATCAGGCGACCCAAGCGGTGTAAGCGGTTTAGGCCATTTATGCAACTCAGGCAACTCAGTCAATTTTGGCGATTTAGGCGACTCATGGTACTTAGGCTACTCAGGAGATTTAGAAGCTTACGGCGATTTAGGCGACTTAGGTTACTCAGGCAATTAGGCTATCTTGGTCTTAGGCTACTCAGGCGACTCTCTCCCTCTCCCCCTCTCCCCCTCCCCATCCCCCTCTCACCCTCCCCCTCACCACCATTCACCCCTCTAACCCCTCTCTCTCTAGCCCTCTCTCCCTCACTCCCTCTCTCCCTCTCTCCATCGCACCCCCTCTCCCACCCTCTCTCCCTCTCTCCCTCTCTCCCTCCTCTCCCTCTCTCCCCTCTCCCATCTCCCCCCTATCCCTCTCTCCCTCCCACCATCTCTCCCTCACTCCCTCTTTCCCTCTTTCCCTCTTTCAATCTTTCCCTCTTTCCCCCTCTACCTCACTCGCACACTACCTCACTCCCTCACTCCCTCACTCCCCCTCTCCCCCTCTCCCTATCTCCCTCACTCCCTCACTCCCTCCCTCACTCACTCACTCACTCCCACTCCCCCCTCCCCCTCTCCACGCTAACCCCTCTCTCCTCTCACCCCCTCACCCACTCTCCCTCTCTCCCCCTCTCCCCCTCTCCCTCTCGCCCTCTCTCCCTCTCTCCCTCTCTCCCCCTCACTCTCTCTCCTCCTCACCCCTCTCCCTCTCTCTTCCTCTCACCACCTCTCTCCCCCTCTCCCTCTCCTCACCCACTCCCCACCTCACCCACTCTCCCTCTCACCCACCCACTCCCCACCCCCTCCCTTGCCCCTCACCCCCTCTCTCCCTCCCTCCCTCCCTCCACCTCCCTCTCCTCCCTCCCTCTCTCACCATCCATCCTTCTCACCCCTCTCAGGTTATCCAGGGGATTTAGTCGATTTAGACCCTAAGGCTACTTAGGCTAATGAGGCAGGTCAGGTGCGGCTGCCCAGGCGAGTTAGGCGCATTAGGCAATTTTGGCATTTAGGCGACTTTCGCTACTCAGGCGAATTAGGTGGTTTAGGCATTTATTCGACTTAGGCGACTCAAGCTAGTCTCAAGGTACTCAGAAGAATCAGGCGACCCAAGCGGTGTAAGCGGTTTAGGCCATTTATGCAACTCAGGCAACTCAGTCAATTTTGGCGATTTAGGCGACTCATGGTACTTAGGCTACTCAGGAGATTTAGAAGCTTACGGCGATTTAGGCGACTTAGGTTACTCAGGCAATTAGGCTATCTTGGTCTTAGGCTACTCAGGCGACTCTCTCCTCTCTCCCCTCTCCCCCTCCCGTCCCTCATCACCATCTCTCCCTCACCACTCCTCCTCTCCCTCTCCCCATCACCCTCACCTTCTCCATCCCCCTCCCCGCCATCTACCCCTCTCCCCCTCTACCCCTTCCACCCTCTCCCCCTCTCCCCTCTCTCCCTCACACCCCTCTCGCACTCCCTCCCTCCCTCGCTTCACTCCCTCTCTCCCTCCCACCCTCTCTCCCCGTCTCCCCGTCTCACCGACTCCTCCTCACCACGCCTTCTCTCCCTCTCCCACCTCTCCCACCTCTCCCACCTCTCCCACCTCTCTCCCTCTCCCCCTCTCTCCCTCTCTCGCCCTCCCCTGCCCCTCCCCTCACCTACCCCTTCTCACCCACTCTCCCTGTCTCCTTCACTCCGCTCTCTCCCTCTCTCCCTCTCTCCCTCACAGGTTATCTAGGGGATTTAGTCGATTTAGACCCTCAGGCTACTTAGGCTAATGAGGCAGGTCAGGCTGATCAGGCTGCCCAGGCGAGTTAGGCGCATTAGGCAATTTGGGCATTTAGGCGACTTTCGCTACTCAGGCGAATTAGGTGGTTTAGGCATTTATTCGACTTAGGCGACTCAAGCTAGTCTCAAGGTACTCAGAAGAATCAGGCGACACAAGCGGTGTAAGCGGTTTAGGCCATTTATGCAACTCAGGCAACTCAGTCGATTTTGGTGATTTACCGACTCATGGTACTTAGGCTACTCAGGAGATTTAGAAGCTTACGGCGATTTAGGCGACTTAGGTTACTCAGGCAATTAGGCTATCTTGATCTTAGGCTACTCAGGCGACTCTCTCCCTCTCCCCCTCTCCCCCTCCCCATCCCCCTCTCACCATCTCCCCTCACCTCCATTCTCCCTCTAACCCCCTCTCCCTCTCTAGCCCTCTCTCCCTCTCACCCTCTCTCCCTCTCTCCCTCTCCCCCTCTCCCATCACCCCCCTATCACTCTCTCCCTCCCACCATCTCTCCCTCTCTCCCTCTCTCCCTCTCTCCCTCTTTCAATCTTTCCCTCTTTCCCCCTCTACCTCACTCCCACACTCCCTCACTCCCTCACTCCCTCACTCCCCCTCTCCCCCTCTCCCTATCTCCCTCACTCCCTCACTCCCTCCCTCACTCACTCACTCACTCACTCACTCACTCACTCACTCCCACTCCCCCTCTCCCCCTAACCCCTCTTCCCTGTCACCCCCTCACCCACTCTCCCTCTCTCCCCCTCTCCCTCTCTCCTCTCACCCTCTCTCTCCCTCCCTCTCTCTCTCCCTCTCACCCCTCTCCCTCTCTCTCCCTCTCACCCCCTCTCTCCCCCTCTCCCTCTCCTCACCCACTCCCCACCTCACCCCCTCTCCCTCTCACCCTCCCACTCCCCACCCCCTCCCTTGCCACTCACCCCCTCTCTCCCACCCACCCTCCCTCCACCTCCCTCTCGCCCCTCCCCCTCTCACCATCCCTCCTTCTCACCCCTCTCAGGTTATCCAGGGGATTTAGTCGATTTAGACCCTAAGGCTACTTAGGCTAATGAGGCAGGTCAGGTTGAGGCGAGTTAGGCGCATTAGGCAATTTTGGCATTTAGGCGACTTTCGCTACTCAGGCGAATTAGGTGGTTTAGGCATTTATTCGACTTAGGCGACTCAAGCTAGTCTCAAGGTACTCAGAAGAATCAGGCGACCCAAGCGGTGTAAGCGGTTTAGGCCATTTATGCAACTCAGGCAACTCAGTCAATTTTGGCGATTTAGGCGACTCATGGTACTTAGGCTACTCAGGAGATTTAGAAGCTTACGGCGATTTAGCCGACTTAGGTTACTCAGGCAATTACGCTATCTTGGTCTTAGGCTACTCAGGCGACTCTCTCCTCTCCCCCCTCTCCCCCTCCCCCGTCCCCTTCACCATCTCTCCCTCACCCTCCTCCTTCCCTCCCTCCCCCATCACCCTCTCCTTCACCATCCCCCTCCCCGCCATCACCCCTCTCCCCCTCTACCCCTTCCCCTCTCCCCCTCTCCACTCTTCCCCACAACCCTCTGCATCCCTCCCTCCCTCCTTCACTCCCTCTCTCCAACCCACCCTCTCTCCCGGTCTCCTGCGTCTCCACCGTCTCCTCCTCCCAACGCCTTCTCTCCCTCTCCTACCTCTCCCACCTCACCCACCTCTCTCCCTCTCCCCCTCTCTCCCTCTCTCGCCCTCCCCTGCCCCTCCCCTCACCCACCCCTTCTCACCCACTCTCCCTGTCTCCTTCACTCCGCCTCTCCCTCTCCCCCCTCTCCCTCACAGGTTATCTAGGGGATTTAGTCGATTTAGACCCTCAGGCTACTTAGGCTAATGAGGCAGGTCAGGCTGATCAGGCTGCCCAGGCGAGTTAGGCGCATTAGGCAATTTGGGCATTTAGGCGACTTTCGCTACTCAGGCGAATTAGGTGGTTTAGGCATTTATTCGACTTAGGCGACTCAAGCTAGTCTCAAGGTACTCAGAAGAATCAGGCGACACAAGCGGTGTAAGCGGTTTAGGCCATTTATGCAACTCAGGCAACTCAGTCGATTTTGGTGATTTACCGACTCATGGTACTTAGGCTACTCAGGAGATTTAGAAGCTTACGGCGATTTAGGCGACTTAGGTTACTCAGGCAATTAGGCTATCTTGATCTTAGGCTACTCAGGCGACTCTCTCCCTCTCCCTCTCTCCCCCTCCCCATCCCCCTCTCACCCTCCCCCTCACCCCCATTCCCTCTACCCTCTCTCACCCTCTCACCCTCACTCCCTCTCTCCCTCACTCCCTCTCTCCCTCTCTCCCTCTCCCCCTCTCCCCCTCTCCGTCTCCCACTCCCACCTCACCCATCTCCCCTCTATCCCTCTCTCCCTCCCACCATCTCTCCCTCACTCCCTCTTTCCCTCTTTCCCTCTTTCCCTCTTTCAATCTTTCCCTCTTTCCCCCTCTCCCTCACTCCCACACTCCCTCACTCCCTCACTCCCTCACTCCCCCTCTCCATCGCACCCTCTCACCCTCCCATCACCCCTCTATCCCTCTCTCCCTCCCACCATCTCTCCCTCACTCCCTCTTTCCCTCTTTCCCTCTTTCAATCTTTCCCTCTTTCCCCCTCTCCATCACTACCACACTCCCTCACTCCCTCACTCCCCCTCTCCCCCTCACCCTATCTCCCTCACTCCCTCACTCCCTCACTCCCTCCCTCACTCACTCACTCACTCACTCACTCACTCACTCACTCCCACTCCCCCTCTCCCCCTCTCCCCCTAACCACTCTTCCTCTCACCCTCTCACCCACTCTCCCTCTCTCCCTCTCTCCCTCTCTCCCCCTCTCCCTCTCCCTCTCTCTCCCTCTCACCCCCTCTCACCCCCTCTCAACAACTCTCTACCTCTCTCCCCCTCTCCCTCTCCTCACCCTGTCCCCACCTCACCAACTCTCCCTCTCACCCTCCCACTCCCCTCCCCCTCCCTTGCCTCACACCCCCTCTCTCCCTCTCACCCACCCTCCCCCTCCCTCTCGCCCCTCCCCTCTCACCATCCCTCCTTCTCACCCCTCTCAGGTTATCCAGGGGATTTCGTCGATTTAGACCCTAAGGCTACTTAGGCTAATGAGGCAGGTCAGGTTGAGGCGAGTTAGGCGCATTAGGCAATTTTGGCATTTAGGCGACTTTCGCTACTCAGGCGAATTAGGTGGTTTAGGCATTTATTCGACTTAGGCGACTCAAGCTAGTCTCAAGGTACTCAGAAGAATCAGGCGACCCAAGCGGTGTAAGCGGTTTAGGCCATTTATGCAACTCAGGCAACTCAGTCAATTTTGGCGATTTAGGCGACTCATGGTACTTAGGCTACTCAGGAGATTTAGAAGCTTACGGCGATTTAGCCGACTTAGGTTACTCAGGCAATTACGCTATCTTGGTCTTAGGCTACTCAGGCGACTCTCTCCTCTCCCCCTCTCCCCCTCCCCGACCCCTTCACCATCTCACCATCACCCTCCTCCTTCCCTCTCCCCATCACCCTCTCCTTCACCATCCCCCTCCCCGCCATCACCCCCCTCCCCCTCTACCCCTTCCCCTCTCCCCCTCTCCACTCTTCCCCACAACCCTCTACATCCCTCCCTCCTTCCTTCACTCCCTCTCTCCACGTCACCCGGTCTCACCGTCTCCTCCTCACCGCGCCTTCTCTCCCTCTCCCACCTCTCCCACCTCTCCCACCTCTCCCACCTCTCCCACCTCTCCCACCTCTCCCACCTCTCCCACCTCTCCCACCTCTCCCACCTCTCCCACCTCGCCCACCTCGCCCACCTCTCCCACGTCTCCCACCTCACCCACCTCTCCCACCTCTCCCACCTCTCCCACCTCGCCCCCTCTCCCACCACGCCCCCTCTCCACCTCTTCCCACTACCCCTCTACCCATCTACCCCACTACCCTCTCCCCACTCACCTCTCCCCCTCACCCTCTCTTACCCTCTCGCCCCCTCTCCCCCCTCTCTCCCTCTCTCCCTCTCTCCCTCTCTCCCTCTCTCCCTCTCCGTCACTCCACTGTCCCCCTCTCCACCTCTCCCCCACTCACAACTCACCACTCTTCCACTCTCCCTCTCGCCCTCCCTCTCTCCCCTCCCCATCCTCCCTCTGCCACGGTCACCCTCTCTCCCCCTCTCCCTCTCCACCCACTCACCCCTCACCCCTATCCCCCTCGCCCCATCACCCTCTTCTTCGCCATCCCCCTCCCCACCATCCCCCTCTCCCCCACTACCCCTTCCCCTCTGCCCCTCACCACTCCTCCCCACAACACCTCTGCATCCCACCCTCTCTCCTTCACACCCTCTCTCCCACCAACTCTCACTCCGTCTCACCACGTCTCCCCGTCTCCTCCTCACCACGCCTTCTCTCCCTCTCCCCGCTCTCACTCCCCTCCCCCTCTCAACCCCTCTCTCCCTCTCCCCCTCTCTCCCCCTCCCCCTGCCCCTGCCCCTCACCCGCCCCTTCTCACCCACTCTCCCTGTCTCCTTCACTCCGCCTCTCCCTCTCTCCCCTCTCCATCACAGGTTATCTAGGGGATTTAGTCGATTTAGACCCTCAGGCTACTTAGGCTAATGAGGCAGGTCAGGTTGATCAGGCTGCCCAGGCGAGTTAGGCGCATTAGGCAATTTGGTCATTTAGGCGACTTTCGCTACTCAGGCGAATTAGGTGGTTTAGGCATTTATTCGACTAAGGCGACTCAAGCTAGTCTCAAGGTACTGAGAAGAATCAGGCGACCCAAGCGGTGTAAGCGGTTTAGGCCATTTATGCAACTCAGGCAACTCAGTCAATTTTGGCGATTTAGGCGACTGATGGTACTTAGGCTACTCAGGAGATTTAGAAGCTTACGGCGATTTAGGCGACTTAGGTTACTCAGGCAATTAGGCTATCTTGGTCTTAGGCTACTCAGGCGACTCTCTCCCTCTCCCACTCGCCCACCCCCTCCCCCTCACCGCCTCTCTCCATCCCCTCTCTCGCTCTCCCCCTCTCCCCCTCTCACCCACTACCCCGCTCCCCCGCTCCCCCGCTCACCCCCTCTCACCCACTCCACCTCTCCTCCTCACCTCCTCACCCCTCTACCCCTCACTCCTTCTCACCCCTCTCAGGTTATCCAGGGGACTTAGTCGATTTAGACCCTAAGGCTACTTAGGCTAATGAGGCAGCTCAGGCTGACGCGAGTTAGGCGTATTAGGTAATTTTGGCATTTAGGCGACTTTCGCTACTCAGGCGAATTAGGTGGTTTAGGCATTTATTCGACTTAGGCGACTCAAGCTAGTCTCAAGGTACTGAGAAGAATCAGGCGACCCAAGCGGTGTAAGCGGTTTAGGCCATTTATGCAACTCAGGCAACTCAGTCAATTTTGGCGATTTAGGCGACTCATGGTACTTAGGCTACTCAGGAGATTTAGAAGCTTACGGCGATTTAGGCGACTTAGGCGACTTAGGTTACTCAGGCAATTAGGCTATCTTGGTCTTAGGCTACTCAGGCGACTCTCTCCCTCTCCCCCTCTCCACCACCCCCTCTCCCCCTCTCCCCTCTCCCCCTCGCCCCTCTCCCCTCTCCATCTCCCCACCCCATCCCCATCCCCCTCCCTCCGCCGACCCCCTACCACCTTTCTCCCTCTCTCCCTCCCTCCCACCCGCCCTCTCTCCACTCCCCCTCTCACCATCACTCCTTCTCACCCCTCTCAGGTTATCCAGGGGATTTAGTCGATTTAGACCCTAAGGCTACTTAGGCTAATGAGGCAGGTCAGGCTGCGGCGAGTTAGGCGCATTAGGCAATTTTGGCATTTAGGCGACTTTCGCTACTCAGGCGAATTAGGTGGTTTAGGCATTTATTCGACTTAGGCGACTCAAGCTAGTCTCAAGGTACTCAGAAGAATCAGGCGACCCAAGCGGTGTAAGCGTTTTAGGCCATTTATGCAACTCAGGCAACTCAGTCAATTTTGGCGATTTAGGCGACTCATGGTACTTAGGCTACTCAGGAGATTTAGAAGCTTACGGCGATTTAGGCGACTTAGGTTACTCAGGCAATTAGGCTATCTTGGTCTTAGGCTACTCAGGCGACTCTCTCCTCTCCCCCTCTCCCCCTCTCCCCTTCACCACCTCCCCCTCTCACCCTCCCCCTACCCCTCTCCTTCCCTC
>JAWNKX010000638.1:0-51433 GCA_035041755.1 Cacoxenus indagator | reverse complement strand
AGGTTGAAATGACGAATTTTTAATAAAGCCCAGCATAATGCACTTTTCGCATTTAATAACATTGTTCAACACCCTAGACAACAATCATCGAGCATAAGCATCATTTTGCATAAATGCTGGCATAAAAATTAATTATGGGCCATTGTGGCCTGGGCCTGGTGGAAACGCAACAAAACGACAACCGCTTGAACTCCGTACCACAGCTGCTTCGCACACTTGTATAATTCTCTCTCGAGGCGATGTAACACAAGCGAGTCTGAAACACATAAATCATTCGACTTACTCTGGTTGGAAATCAAAGTCAAATCGTCCTGTGTGCTCACGCATTAAAAATTTATGGAGCAAGATTTTAACGGCAAATGAGGTTGCCTACGTGTGCGATAATGCCTACAGGTGAGCAGATGCTGCCGTTTCTTTTATACAATTTCAGGTCCTTTTATTGAGACTTTTTGACTTATGTAAATGTTATTTTGGGCGTCTGCCATTTACTGCATACTTTATGGCGCTTATAATTTTTTATTCAACTTGCTGATTACTTTTTATTCCTCTGATGACTCAGAACGAGGTTGATTTGAAATTTATTTATAACCCTGGAATTAGTCCTCCGAGTAGTTTTTTTTTCGCCAAACCTTCGTCAATATCCATACTATCGCCATACTAATTAAATAAATGTTCAATGGTTTTGTCGGGAAAAAGTAGTATCTAGGCTTCAAAATTGAAGTAAATAGGTCAACGAATGAGAGGTAATTATTTAAAACTATAATAATTTGATTTAACAAATGCTTGTAAACTACATTTTTGGTTTTTCATGTCACATGTTTTCACTTTTTACATAATCATTGCTTTTGCAACAAAACACAGCCTTTCTTCTTTCCCAAGGTGTCGTCTATCTCTCTCCCAAAATTCAAAAGAATTGGTTCAGCTGTTTAGGCATGAAAAGATAACATACCGACAGGATTCCTTCATCTATTTATCTATCTATCTTTCTATCTATCTATTTATATATATGTGTATAAATTAAACTCGTTGGGCGTTTGTTTTTAGAAACGGTTGGTCGATAAGGGCTATCGAGCTAAAATTTTTACCATGGGTTCTGTTCGAGCTTTTATCAGTTTTTTTCTTATCTTGGATCCGGTAGGTGATCTTGGAGTGCAGGTATTTCTATCATTCAGAATTATTTATTATTATATTATATAGAAAGCTCACTGATACATATACAGAGTAGGCACGTAGTTCTCTCTTTTACAACTGCTCTGTCTTGAGGTCAAAATTCGACTGAATCGTGCGCTTGCCGCTTGCCTGATAACATTTATTTTAGCACAGCCTTGCGGCCGAAGCTATCGTTGATTCTTCTTTGGTGTAGCGACGGTCGCAAATTTTGTGCATACTCGAGTAGACCGAACCTCATCTGTCATGAATCATGAGCTACCAAAAAAGAAGCAAACAGTTTGATCATGCATGTTCTTTGCTTATTTCTAAGCAAAAACGTAGTGGCGAGTGCCATTGTTGTTGTTATATTTCTATTTGCCGCATGCTCTCCTTGCAACAACTGCCAGCACAGCTTCTCTCTGGTTTTCATTTTTCGTCTTCTTTCCTCTTTTTCTTTCTTAAAATCGCTGAGTAGCGCGCACATAAAAAAATGTGTGCGTTTGCGGTGTATTCCTTCTCTGTTTCTCTTAGATATATTTCTTCCATCTGTGTCGCAGAACCCCACATCACAGCGTCGAAATATTGTACATTTTTACTGCCATTGCGCCCTTAGAAGTTTCACTTCAAAATTTATGGAGATAATATAATAACACACAACAAAGAAATGTTTTCCGGGTCTATCTAGTTTATCATATATGCCGAATTTTTTAGAAGGAGGGAGTAGAGTCACTAAAAATCTATAGACGTCAATTAGTTATATACTCAAATTTCACTTACTTTCCGCTTCAAATACCCAATAACTTCCTCAATTTAACGCAACTCCTTTTTTGCAATATTACATTTTCCTCTACAATTAATTAAATCTATCAAGAAAATAATTTCTAAGTCATCGTCCATTTAATTACAAAAATGCAGAGAGAGACCCTCGCAGTTATCTCCATTAAACAACAAATGAAAAACTTTGTAGACTCATAAACAATCAGCTTTAAGTGAAACAAAAACCGCTATTAATCAGCCTTAAAGAACTGGTTTCCCCTAAAAGCCAGGACGACCGCCTTCAGTTGGGGATAGCTGCATGGCGACTAGCACCAGTAAAATTACAAATTCGATTCATCCATTCATTCACTCGCTTAATAATGCGCACAACGTTTGCGCCATTTTGACCTCTTGACTGCTTCATTCTAAGAGTGCAGAAGATATTCTACAATTGATTGTGTGTCTGCTAGCTTGGCTATTAGGCTAGGCACCAAGAAGGATGTAGAAGTGTGTAAGAATAAGATGTAACTTTCATTTGAGTTCGTTTGACGCAATGCCTGTCGGTAGACTACTCGACTCTTGGTTTGTTTTTCTTTTCGCTACTTTCTGTTTGGTTGGCTTCCTTGTGTCAGAATGTCTGTTACTTTGTTTGGAATGTCTAGTGACCCTATTTGACATTTACGTTCATGCTGTGTTTCACGTCCTACCAATATATTTACTTTTGGCTCGTGTTAGTATTAAATTACTTGGCTGTTCCCCTGAAAATATGCACGAATTAAGTGTTTAATATTTGTGCTTGAATTTGCGAATTGCTACTCATTGTTTTCTTTCTTTTGTGGGATTATACAATTTATGGCCTACTGGAAATCGTCTTCTTTTTCTCCAAAGCGCCAATTCAGTGTAATTGTGGCGAAAGTAGTGTTGCATACTTTCAGTAGCTTAAGTTGAAAATGTACGCAGTCGCCTGTGGGTAAATCTTATTAGCTGTAAATTGGAAGCGGTGTTCAGTGCCAAAATTTTAGAGCTGATTGAAAGACAGTCAAATTGAAAGATTTTCTACAAATAAACGCCACTAAGGGCGCATAAAGGTAGGCTATGCAAATGCATGTTCTCCCCAAGGCATAAATGCTCGTGGCACGTTATGTGGCAATTTTACGGAGCATTAAATTTTTGCTTCTAAATGGGCGCAAATTACATGTCAAAACTGTCTGAGTGTTGTCATAAGCTGAGTGTTGCGTGACTTTAATTAGTTCCATTGCAATGCTCGACATCGACTTCAAAGCACAAAAAGAGTCTTGATTTCGATAATTAATCAAACAGCGACCAATTCAAAGTTCAAAAAGTTTTGAAGTCAAAGCATTGAAGTCTTTGTCGACATCGCCTTCGTCATCGTTAGATTTATGATCTGCTAATGGGTTCATTTTATTGGCCACACGAAAAAGCACTGTACTTTCTCAAAGGCAAGTTATGTGGAACTTTTGTTGAACTATGAGATTGCATTACTCTGACAATGTACTTGCGCAAAGTGCAAGAAGTCGTTCATGTGGTTTTAAAGTGTGTTGAAAGGTGGTGAGGCAGACACTAACACAGTACGAAATCGAGCAAAGCTAAGTATATCAGTACGGACTGTTAATGTTGTATATGTGATTTTCACTTTAAAATTCCTGTTAAGGAAACCACCCCTAAGTAGTACAAAATTACCGAAGGGGCCTTTCTAACTATTACTCGATTACTTCGCAATACAAAACCGCCTTCACAAACCTAAATATTGCTTTACTCGTTAGAAATTTTTTCAGTTCGACATTAGATTCAAGTGAACTGAAGCTAACTCAAAATTATAACAAAGTAAACTGAGTTTCTCTAAAAGTAGAGGTTAATTACTTCGAATTACCAGCAGGCACATTAAAAGTAGAGGCGACTATATAGCGAAATCATAGGCAACAATTCAGGACAACAAAAGTACTAACTGCATTTGGGAGGGGTGTTGTAAAAATGTTGGGATTATAATTTCATACATCATGAACCACAGGTCGTTATAGTATATATTGCTTAATGCACTTATGAGTTTTTTTATAATGATACATAGTTGCCATTAACAGCGTAGTGGGTAGAGAGTATGGCTGACCGCGGTCAGTCGGATTTTTTATAGACTTTAAATCATTTGAATTTTTTTTTTTTTACTACAGAGATTTCCGAAATTAGATTAGGTTATATTTATAAACTTAGAGAAGTGTACTACTCAAATCTCTATTGGCCCTAAGTGAATTTCTTGCCCACAAACCTCACCATTCTACGCATGTACACCTTCACCTACAAGTGGAATACTTTATAATTTTTTGCTGTAGTTCACAAGCGGAAATGAGTGTCTTTCATAAACCACAAGGAGTGTAGTCATTAAAAACAAAAAGATAGAAAAAGTTATCTATGGAAATGAAGCCATTTGCAATCGACCTTCAGCATTACAAGGCAACAAGGCTTACCAAATGTCGGGTAATGCATAACTCTTGCTTTATGGGAAATAGTTAGCCAAACGATGAAGGCACAGCAAAAATGCAGCTTACAGGATGCTGACGACGATGAGGAGGTGAATGGCTACACTGATGATGACGATACCCCTGGTGGCAACAAATGCAAATTTCGCACACTTCAGGGAAGCAACGCGTTGTAAGTTGTTGCCTGCTGCCGTTGTTTCCAACAGCTTTCAAACTTATTCCATAAAGTATGCGTAGGGGAAATGGAAATGAAAGCCATAATGTATATATAAGCATTTGATGTAGAGATTTGCATGTGAGTGGGTGCATACTTTTCGTGCTCGTCATTGTGAGCGCTAAGCGTGATATGCTCTGCTTTGGTACTTATCGCAGCTATCAGGAAATCGATTTAATTTAATTTCACTTCATGCAGAGAACGCTGAATGCTGAAGACGTTTTCGGGAGCCATTGAAATAATTTCAGCTTAAAATGTGATTACGCAAATTTTCAATTTGAAAACGATAACGTCGATAGATGTTCTTGTAACAAATTATATGCATGTGGGAGTAGCGGAAACGTTAGGAATGGGGATAAACATTTTAAATTTTCTGGTGAATATTCGTATAGTGATGACGGAGTACGACTTGTCACTGAAGGGATAAGTTGTTTGTTTGTAATGCAATTTTTGTATAGATACTAAACGATTAGGTTAAAATAAATACTCCATAAGAAGTATTACTTTATGACTATAAAAATTGAATAAAAATGATTTTAAATTACACCAAAAATATAACAAACTTCTGAGAATACTTTTAAAAACAATTCTAAACTAGCCTAAAAAAATAACACAGCCCCATTAATAAGCGACCCACTCAACACTTGACAAGCTTTCACAGGAAGTGAAATTAACTTCAAATTCTCATTAACTCGTCTGTACCAGTGAGTGGACTTTTGCAGTTGGGAAACTTTCACATTTTTATAGAAATTGAAAAACATTTTTTGCGCTTAATGCACCAACTCATTTCAAGAAGACCACAACTTTCGCATTGCATATTCTGTCATCTTCGTTTTCGGGATTGCGTTAATAAGCAAAATTTTGATTTATCGCAAAAGTTTCTCGCACTTCTGGTTCAGGTTTCGAGTCTTCTTTCATTTTTCTAACGTTTTTCGTTTGTGTTTTCTTGAGGTTAAACATTCAAAGTCAATGACCTCGAAAATTGCTTGAAGTTTGCATACAAAATACACTGAGAAACTCCATTGCGTGCCAAAAAGTATTGTCTAACTCAATAGACCTTGTGACATCTACCTTCGGAATTTTTATATAACTTTTATAGGGGTGTTCTAGCTAAATTAGAATGACGCTACATGCAAACTTCACGACGTGGCGCCATTTCGAAATGGCGTCAAAATTTTAACGGACACGCGTTGCCGTAATTAGTGTTCCGCGAGTCTACTTCGTCGTTGTTAACGTCGTGTTTCTAGTCTCCCTATGATGGTCAATGAAGTCTAATATGTGTATGTATCCCTGCCTAATAGCATGTTCTTTGTTGACTTCAAACTCCGACTCTATAATCTTAAACATTTGCTGACAAGTGTTTTCATGTATTTTGTAGCTAGTTTTATTTACTGAACGGTTCCTGAGCGAAGTCGATGTTGTTTAAGTGGTTGCTCAGTGGGTACTTAGAGCTTTAACGTTCGAGTGTGCTTGAGCACATAAAATTCTAATGGCACATAAAATAACAAACACTTAAGTTGTTCCTTTAATCTAACTTATATGATAAAATCTAGAAATATTTTATTTAAAAATTGCATACATTCAAGGCCTCTTGTGCTGCTTTTTATCTGCTTAACTCGTTGAATTTATCACTTTTTCACTTTATTTAGGAGGCTCACTTGGGACCTATGTAGAACTGTCAAATGGCCGCTGCACAGTTCGTTCGCGGTGCTCAAAGCCTCATGAGCTCAGTTTGAGAACATCGCTTTAAAGTATGCCACAGTAATTGCAAAAACAGAGCAGTTACTAGTAAAGTTTATACAAAAAGGGTGTACCTTTAAATGTATTTAATGTAAAAGAAATAATCGAAGTGATTATATTTTAAATCATATTTTGATATCCCAACAATGCAACTAATTTGCTTGATTGTGATTTCGCCTCAGGGACTTTTTCTCAACTCAATCCATGTCATCTTGTTATTGTGCCTCTCCAATTCAATTAGTTCAACAAATTTTATATTTCAAATTGCCACAAGTCACGTTACTTATATCAGACTCAATCTACTCCATGGAAATTATATTTTGCTGATTAAATGCCCACTTTGTATGAGCTAACCAATTACAGGCAACCAATTAAGTAAACCAAAATGCACACTTAACTACAATGGTTCTGGTTTGTGTTTATTGTAAACTTCGTGTGGTAAAAAGAGACCATATTAACAATCGACCAAATAATGTTACCATTAAACTTCTGACAAACAAAAACACAAATGTTTTGCTTTTCATGCCAAAGTCACAGTTTTCACTACCCTGACTCGTAGACACTGCCTTGCTGGCGTGGGGCAAACTCATCCGACAGCGTGCATATCCAAATAATTACAATTAACATCTTATTGTTTATTTATGAGTCTCAAACTGAACGAAATATGGTGAAAAAGTTTTACGGCGACATGCGAAAACTCAAGAAAGATGAGAAAAAATGGTGGGTGTCAAAATAAAACAACTAAATAATTATGACTTTGTTTATAGCAAGGAGGAAGGAAGCCGAATTGGTTTAACTTCATTTGCATAGACTTCAAATTTAATTCGACTAAAAGCATGCCACACATGTCACAATAGCTTAAATATAAGTCTTTGATGGGAATGTAAAAGAGGAAGAGTAGAAATGTAAACCACAAAAATAGAGAAGAGCAAAAAGAAAAGATCGAAAGAAGCTAACAGTCAAGTGAAAGTATCAACGGAAAAATGAAGCACTTTTACAATTTTTTATTTCGACAAGCATTTTTGGTGGAAAACATTTCAATTAAACAGGAATAACCGTAAAATATTTGAAGCAACTCTTTAGTGTATGCGACAAAATATTGGTGACAAGCTTAGAAGGAAGAAATTGAGAGCATGTTAAGAATCATTTGCCCAAGAAAAAGAAGCGTACTAAAAATTAGTGGGAGTGTAAGGAAAAGTCTACGGGGCACATGAACGGCGCAGTCATCTAAACAATTTTTTGCCAACTTCTGCTTTATTGCATAATTCCCTTCCCGCAAGGGAGGGTGCTTCTGCTTCATGGGCTTAGTCCCTTCTGACTTCATTTAGTTATCTTTTTATCATACAGATGTCCAGCTTTTTAGCCACATCCGCACTCCGATTCAGTGACGATTCTTCTTCAACCTCATTCATCCTATTTGATTAGTTGTCACTCCTCTGTTTTTTTTTTTTACCTGTTCCCTTTTGCTTCATCCATATAGATAACTCTCCCTCATTCTATTTCTCTTCCTCACTTTATTTTAATGTAGTTACTTATGTGCCTTACTTTCTAAACACTTTCACCTGTCCACCTAATATATTCAATCTATCTGCGCTGCGGTTACCGCATACTCCGCCGCGATCGCCTTTCCGTTCTGTTACAATCGTATGATTCTTTCTACATTTGCCGACTACCTTCTTTTTTTTGAACCTATTATCACCGCTTCACACTTCCACACCTTCGGCTTTACTGTTTTATGTTTTTCAACTTGGCAAGTCTGCCTGCTTTCAACTACGCCCCTCTGTGATATAGTCCCTCATGTTTCTTAGTCATTCAACTACACATTTTAACTTCATCCTTATATTTCATATGATTCATACACTTATTTCTTCCGCTTCTTTCGAAAATCCCAGCACATAGTTAAGCAAAACGTCCGTACAATTTCTACGATGTGCAATTATTTTTGTTCATTTCAGCAGAAATTGCAACAGAAGAAGTCTTTGACAATACCAAAGAAGTGGGAACAAGAAAAAGAAAACAGAAATGAAATCAACCACAATTCCTTAACGCAACCTCCCAAGCACAAACATTCGACTTGCTCGCTGTCTTGCTGATGCGCCTTCATTTCAATTTAATCGTCAAATCTATAGACTTCAAGCGAAAAACAATGCATCGCCGCCTTATTCTGCTGGTCATCACGACCCAACCTCGACTTCCATCAGACGCAATGAGCACATTACAATTTACATAAGCAGCCTTTGTTTGTTTCAGACTGCTACTCATTTCCTGCTCGTATTCGTCCAGCTGCAACTGCTGTTGTCCCTACTACACACATTCGTTGTTATTTGTCTACTTGAGTGCCTGAGCTTGGCATAGAAAAATGAACATATAAAAGATTTTAGTTTGCTGCCAAACGACAACATCGATGATGAAGTCGACGACAACAGGATGCTGACATGCACCAACGTTACTTATGAGATTTGCCAGAGGGATGTTCTTCATATCCCTCGCAATTATTTATTTACTTATTTGAATTTATTGTACAGTTTCCAAAACAATACAAGTACACACTTTCATAAAACAAATGAGATGAAGACGAAGCGAAAAATCCACGTACGTACTTATATATAAGCAGACATTGCGTATGCGTATATTTAAAAATTCACTACAATTCACAAAATTCCTAACAAAACTATTTTCCAGCACACAAACGATTTTCAACTATGCTAAATTAATTTAAATAATTTTAATATTTCTTAACAATAATTTGCGTTTCACCGCACTCAAATTCATTACGGTTACGAAATATGTCAATTTAAAATGTTAATTAAATTAAAATTGAATTTTTTGTCGTCAGGTGGATTGGTTTTGGAGAAACTACGAAATTTATTTCTGTTGAGGAACTATTTGACTTGCTAGATAAGAAAGAATACAACGTACGTATTCTTCAAGCGCCAGAATAGAAGAGAAGCACTTTAATAAGTTCAATTCAGATTTTACATTAAAAGTAGTTAACATTAGTGCATTTCAAAACATAGTCATATTATTACTTATGTTATTAACATTACATTTTACTTATTACATTTTAACAATTTCCTACATTTTTCCTGTTATAAAACTACTCAAATTGATTTTCAATCCACCAGTTCGGTGCCATCTCCAAAAATGGTTTATGCGATGCCAAAGTTGCTGACCCACATTGACCATCAGTCTTTATTCTGAGGCGCTTGGAGGATTCCACACCGTACTGGATTCTTGGCTATTAACGACAATTAGTTTACCACATGAGTTTAATTTCAGCTTTTTTTTCTATATCTGATTTCAAACAAATTGGTCGGTCGTATTTTTAAAATTTTTTTTAAATTCCTTTATTATGGCTTTTTAAGATTAAGAGGAGTTAGTGCTTCACGCATATTGGCAACAAGCGATAAAATAATAACTAAACCCAATTGTACAATTCACAGTCAAATTTGAGAAACGTATGCACCCTGAATTTAAATATTAGACATCTTTGAGCTCTGGTGGCATCTCATTTTTGGGATGTTCATTCTGAAAATGTTGTTTGTACGTTTTGGGATCGGTCATATCCGACCTGCATACAGCGCACAGATGAACGAGCGCCTTTTGGGCCGCCTTCTTTTGGTCGTTGGCGCTGTGTCCTTGTTGATTTTTTTAATTTCATTTGTTTCTCAGCTGCTTTTGCCTGTGGTTGTATCTTTTGATGTCGGCGCGGCATTTTGACTTGTAATTTTTTGTTTGAGTTTTAGTTCTGTATATTATTTTGAATTTTGTTTGTCTCTTGAAAATGTTACCCGAAATTGTTACACTAGAATTGCAAATGCTACTGTGCTGTCTTTTCTTCTAAAAATATTCAGCGGCGGAGAGAGATTAAGTACAGACGAGGTAAATATAGGAGCACCGTCGGCTGTTGTGTCGTAGCTCAATGCAGGTGCAGCAAGAAAGCTTTTATTTGTTGTTCGTTGTTCTGCCGTAGTCTGATCTGGCGATTTCATGATGACGAATTCGTTTTATGTTGCGAAAAGTTTTTTAAATACAATCACCAGGGGATGGTGCAGGTTTTCGTATTAATAAAGAAATAATAATTTGCTCGAATGTTACTTAGAGAAATATTTCCATACCAAGGATTTTTAACCCTCGTAACCCTCTGTGTGCACTTCTAATAAGACAAGATTAAGATTGCTATGCAGATATATTTTTATGCAATTCATTTTATATCATTTTATCTGAACCCACCTGTTTTACATCATGTGATATGAATTTTGTGTTTTCTTATCTTATCTTATCTTATATCTCCTTATCTCAATTTATCTCATCTCTTGTCATCTTAGTGCACTTTAACTTAGGTCATATCTCTCATCTTGTGTTATATCACGTTTTGTTATTCAATTCAATTTAAAATTGATTATGCATTTTCTTTAGCTTTGATAGAGCGAAACACTCTGAAAGGAGAAGATTATCGGAAGTATAAAAACTCATTGATGATAAGTAAACTGCGAATGCTTCAAGCAGATTTCTAATGCTAGATTGAAATTAAATAGAAATAGAAAATAATGTAATAGAAATGAAAAAAAATTGTTTTTTTTTGGTCCTATTCTTTTATTCATTTTAATTGTTCTCTTCATTGCTGTCGTCATTATCGTCGATGTTGTTGTACTTGTTGTACATCGTTTCGCGTCGCACGTGTTGGCCGGATCTTCATGCTCCAATTGCTCTATTGTGACAGTCGATTGGATAACCGTGGTTGAACGGAGCAGTTTTTTTTTTAAATTCATTGAAAAACTATTTGAAAATATGGTTTTTTCTTAATTGAAGCGTTTAAAAATATCCCCTCTGACGCTGACTTTCGATTTAACTTACACATATTCGATACATGGAGTGCGTTCAAACATAAAGCGACTTATTGTTTCTCTCGGGCTACGCGTTATTATGTTGGTTGTCTACCCTATCCTGTCCCTATGTTATGTTGTTATTGCCACACATTTTGCATTTATATTTCCTTTTTAACAGACATGAAAGAGACACTCGTTTGTATGTTTCGGAGATTAGCTGCAATCTAAGAAAAGGGATAAAACATTCGTGGCTTTTTGCGCGAAAACAAAACCGTGATAATGCTTCACCCAGGTTATTCACCGCACTTGGTTCCCAGTGAATTACTTACTCCTGTTCTCAAAATTAAAAACCTTGAAAATATGTAGGATTGACACAACTAGAGAAAATAAGACCGCAACGCTAGATGACTTAAGTGGACAAAATATATTCGATAAATAAATAAATACTTGTCAAGACAAATAAGAGGTGACCTTATTTTTTGAACACACCTCGTATTTCGATACTTGGTACATAGCCATATGCTCAGCTTTCATAAGATGAATTTCTGGTTTAATTTGAAGGATGTGAGAAAAATTTGGAAAAAAGAAAAGAGAACAAAAGTAAAAAATGGATCCATAAAAAAATAAAATCTAGACATCATCTTAGACTACTAATACAATGTCTAAAGAGAGTATGTGTATTTAGCTTCTATGATCAGATCATAAAAGTTGAATAATATAATGAAGTAGGAATAAATGAAAATATTTTTTTAAAATAATTATTTTACAGTTAGTTTACCAGATCAACCGATATTGTCCTTTTTAGTCGCCGCCTGTAGTGTAATTTCTTTAGGGGAAGTAAGCTGAGGCTGACGTTCTTGCGTTGAACTAACTTTGTTTGGTAAATCCGACTTATTTTAAGTATTTCCTCTGATACTGTAGCAAAGATACTGTAGCACCCCGCTTTGGTAATGCGTATATTCGTGACTGCTGTCTTTGGATTTTACTCACATTTGATTTCATGGATGTTCTCCATATTTGCGCACCGTATGTCCAAATTTGTATTATAGTTTGTGTATCAATAGCTCATTTTCTAGCAATAAATTAGATCTACGGTTAAGGAGCCAATTAAATTGTGTAGTATTGAGTTTTATTTGTTCACGCTTTTCCTGTGTATGGTGTTTCCAGGTTAATTTATTGTCTATGAAAAGTCCTAGATATAGTTTTAGTTGTGTAGATAATATGTACTTCCTTGCTGTTATGTTATTTTATTCTTTTTTTTTTATATAGAAGGGATGGTTATGATTTTTGTAAAAATGTTGAATGTTTGATGAGCCCAAAAGCCTTTCGAATTTATCGTTCCTGTATTTCAAAATTGAAAGCAGATGTGTATATTTAAAGACTAGTCCAATCCACGCTGATTGTTAACTTTAATGCATTGACAAAAATTTTGAAGTAAACTCATCAAGAACTACTTGATAAGAGTATCATTACGAATTTTAGGTATCTTCTCCATCAAATTTGAACATATAAACTTCGTAGCCCTTCGCAAAAAATGAATAAAATCCGCTGAATAAAAATTTGTTGTTTAAGTCTCACTTGAAGGCGGCGATCCCAAAGCTTAACTGGCGCTGTGATAAAGAAAAGAGTTACCTCCGTTATAGTTGAATAAACGTGACTCACCGGAAGGTATTCATAGGGTCTAATTCAAGCGTTCGTTTTGTTCCTGTCCACTAAAAAACTGCCTTTTGCACTCAAGGAAGCTCATATATGATGAGTCCAAATTCAAATCGATGTCCGATTTCTGTTCTGATGGCAAAGGTTTCACATGTTTAGGCTCCTAGTATATTCCTGTTTCCTCTGGTTTTGGTACGAAAATGTTAATTGCTCGCCGTACGCCGGAGGGGGTGTTTTGACGACTATGGACCACTGTTCTGCCATCAGCACCGCGTCTTTGGAGTGACAATACTGGCAAAGTTTTGGTAGGTAGCCCTGAAGCCATCTGAATTGCTCTCAATTTGGGTAAGCATTTGACCACCTTCCGGCTTCGACTTTGAGCAATTGTCGGCCGAGGAAGTCTTCGTGTAGTTGTTCCGATTGCGTCTGGCGAAGCTCAAAAATGAATCACTCATACTTATGAAATAGAAAGGCTTTTCTTTTTTAAAGAATAATAATATAGATTTGAATATGATATTGACGTATCTGTGTCCGTTTTAAAGGAAATATTTCTTTATTGTTAAGACGCCTGCTTTGTTCGACTACCGAAATTAATACGAGCTTTGTGTTTGAGACAACTTCATTTTGGGAGTTTTTTTTATAAATTCACAAATTCTGGTTGTTTATTTGGGTACGTAATACGATAGAATGGTCGGCGTACATTTCTGAGAGCAAAGAGTAAAAACTGTTTTTAAACAGATTCAATGCAATCAAAACACCTTTGATGTTGAGGGTTCCAAACACAACACCCATATTCAAGAATAGGTTTAACAAATGATGTATACAGCAATTCGGTTGTATGAGGTTCGTTAAATTCCATAGACCCGTGTTTCACATAGCCAAGGACACCTCTGGCCTTCGAGACTAAAGAGGAAATGTAAGGGCCAAAATGCAAATCAAAGTCAGAGTCAAAGAAAGTCCCAATATCATTAAATTGAGAAACGTATACTTATTTAAAGTTTGACCGAAAAATAAGTAAAATAGAAGATGGTTAATGGAACACGAAATCGATAAAGGTAAGTAAGCTAAGTAATATGCTGTCACCTGCAAGTGTAGATATCATTGAAGATTTCTGTCTTGGTGTTGGTATATCTGCTGTGAAGATGGTATACAATAGAGGACCTAGTATCCCCCTAGCGGAAGCCCTGTTTTTATATTCCTTAGTGTTGAATATTTGTCCGAGAACTATACCAAGAAGAACCTTTTGGTAATGTAATACTTCACCATTTATACCACATTGTGGGGAAGTATATTACGTAGCATGTAGATTAATCTAATCCATTGTGTTGAACCTAACGTTGGCTTTCTCTAAGTCTAGGAAGACCTAGTATGTTGTGCGTAACGAGTTGGACTTGTTGTGTGGTTGAATGGTTTCTAGGCAAACCAAATTCGTGGTCTGGAATTATGTGCCAGCCACTTCAGCAACTTTCCTCCTAGTGAGTTCTGCCAAAACCCAAAATTATTATTTCTCCGTATTTTTTAATTTTTTTAATATTTGCACTTGCTCCCTTCCTTCCTTCCATTAATACTTTCCCAATACATTTTGAGATATTCTTCTCTGTCGCACGTGGTTGCCTAATTGACGTTTGCAACTACAACTTTAGAACATACAACCAATAAATAAATATCCAATAAAGCAATTCGTTTCCTGCATATTTTTGAAATGTTACACAACATTTTTCTTTCATATTCGCTTAGTACTCAACTTATGAATACGTCTTAAGATATGCCGGTCACGTTCAACCACTTGTATTAGGCTTTTCTTCGTTGGCATATTTTTTACTTGGAGTTTACAGGACTCCTAATCATACTCGCATTGAGAGGCTTGTGCAAGGACTATGCGCGCCTGACAAAGCAGACTTGATTTTTTCGCTCTTTTTTCCGTTTGTACGACTTTGCAAATCAGCGTTATACTGTTATTCAGTTATTAATAAAGCGCACGTATACAAAAATACGCGAAATTAAGGTAGCAAGAAAACATCTATTAACTATGCGTGATTTACGACAAATACACATAATTAGCAGGGACTCGGAGCATGCCTGCTTTCGAGTGCGTCACGCTCTTCGGATGTTTCAGTAGCTCTGCGCTTTGTCTACTGCTGCGATCTTCTCGTTGATCTTCCAGTATTTGACTTTTTGGGTCGCACTTCGTATTCTTCACTTTTGTGATTTTTATTTATTTTTTCATTCTAATATATTAACATTTCGACTTTGTACAATTTGAGCAGCACTGCTGGCAAACTCAATTCTCAGATGCTGCTTTGTTTTTGTGTTTTATTTCTATCTGTACAGTTTAATATTTAGCACATTCGACAATTTTTTTGGCACCAAAATTCACAGTTACCTATTAAAGGCTATTCTAGAGGTACCCTGAAAATTTCATCAAAATCGACCCTGCGGTTTCGGCGTCCAAACGGACAAACATACAGGCAAACAAGCAGACATACTTCCAATTTTATATATTCAGATTCTAATTGAACTGATTTGCGTTTTGAACTCATTAGAATTTATATAATACTTTTTCATTGCTTTCACCCTCGGTGAGACTTTACATTTTGGCAATTTTAACTTCAGCTACCCCAACCAAAAATTTGCATAAAAACTCATCTAATTACAAAATCGAAGCTAATCTGTACGCTCAACAAAACTTACAAAGTAATTTTCAATTAATGCCAATTACTGAAAATTCAACGCAATTGACAAAGTGTACTGATTTGAGGCTCAGCCAACCCAATTTGCCTTCCGCCGTTTTGTTGCTCCATAATTCCATAGAAGCGAAAACCTTTGGCGAGCTTTATCTCATGTCAACACCCAAACCGAACCCAACTAAAATAGTTTCAGTGACTTTCTAAAACTATTTTTTTTACTCGGTGTTCACCACATGTCGACGCAGATTACAGCCCACGCACACCTGCGTCCGGCTGCTCATTACGAATTTGAAATCGTTCCGTTACTACGTAGAAAGCGGTCGTGACAGCAGTAAAAAAGTTTACGTTTCAATTTAAGTAAATTTTTTGCAATACGACATTTTCTGTTTTCAATTTGACTGCTGATCTTGTTTAATAAAAACGCTGCCTATAAAAACTACCCAAATCAAACATTAGCTAGCACAGTCGAAATACAGCTTTAGGAGTTGTCCAGCGATGAGTACAAGTACCAAAATATTTCACAATGCACACATGCGATTTATGAACAACGAAATGTGCACATCTACAATACTAAAAATGCCGGCCTAATTGAATGGAAGTTGACTTATCACGTCCCATAACCAGATGACATGCATTGAATTGAGAACAACCCCCGTAAACGGGATTACAATTAAGCAACTGACCTGCGTCTGTTGGGATATCGAGATATAAATTCGAATATAAGCATTTCACTTATATTTTATACATTAAATGGGTTAAATAAAGAAGGCACAATATTTTTGTATATTATTGTGGCATACTTTCAAGCGCTGTTTTCAAACTGAGCTCAAGAGGCTATAAGCATAGCTCGGAATGTAGGCAGTTCCTAAATAAAATATTTCTAGATATTAATGTATGAGCTATATAATGAGAACAACTAAAGTTTTTTATTAACTTTATGTGCCATGAAAGTGTAATGTTCACTGAATTGACTTACGCACACTCAAACGATGTTGAGCCTAAGCGACCACTGACCAACCACTTAAGCAATATCGACATCGTCCTTCGGTCCCTGAAATTTGTTATAAAATACATGTTAGCATTTATCAGCATGTATTTTATATTCTCCAGTTGAGAGTTTTGTAAAAGTGTGCAATACTGACACGAACTTAACTTCCTTATTAACAAATATAGGGAGACTAGGAACATGGCCTAAGTGACGAAGATATACACTAACCTAAACCAATTATGGCGACGCGTGTCCGATAAAGTTTTGACGCCATGCGCGGCGAAGTTTGCATGTAGCGTCATGCTAATTTACTCAAACCTGCAGTATACACATTTTCTATGCGAAGGTAGGTTTCTGCGAAATTTGGGATTTTTTTTGGCACGCAATGGAGTTTCCCACTTTGCTCGCTTGACGAAGGGAAAACTCTAAAAGTTTTCTGATGCCTAAAATAAAACTCAAATCAAATTTCGCACTTAAGCACTGAACAGACATAAAAATAGAACTCGATTCTATGCAAATAAGTTCAGTCTCCGTTGTAGTAAACCATTTAGACTATCTTATCAGATCTTGCTACTTCCCCCCGGGATATAGACTGATAGACGACGACCTTGACCACCTCTTTGACTCATCTGGGTCTAATTTTATTATCGGTGGGGACTTTAATGCGAAACACACTTTTTGGGGTTCAAGATGCAACTCAACGAAAGGCAGACTACTATACAAAGCCAGTATGAAGCGTGGTGTGGACTTTTATTCGACGGGAAAGCCAACATATTGGCCAACTGACAAAAATAAAATCCCTGACCTCGTCGACTTCTTTATTGCAAAAGGACTAAACAAAACTCTGACGGAAGTCGAAGAATGCTACGATCTATTCTCAGACCACTCACCAGTCACCCTGAAAATGGGTATAAGTGTAGCAACGAATGTAGGACCGCCCAGGTTAAGTAGTAACAAAACCAACTGGGACGTTTTCCGAAAACACTGTAAAGAAAATGTTGCTTTAAATGTGCCACTAAAGACACCGCTAGAAATAGAAGATGAAGTTGACAACCTCGTGGAAGCCATTCAGAGTGCAGCGTGGAAAAACACTCCCTTCCGGAAGACAGCTACACGGAACAATAAAGTCAAGTACACGCCTGAAATAGAGGACCTCATACGAGAAAAGAGGAGAGCGCGTAAGAGATGGCAACAATGCCGCGCACCCCCTGATAAAACTTATCTGAAACATCTTTGCAACAAACTTAAAAATGAGCTACAGGATCTAAGAAATCTCGAAACTTCTACTTACCTAGAGGGCTTGACTGCTGAAAAGAGCTCAAACTACTCACTTTGGAAAGCCATGAAGTCCTTAAGGAAACCAAAAATGCACTCGCCACCAAAAAGAAAAGCTAACGGCGAATAAGCAAAAGGAGACAAGGAGAAAGCGGATCTATTTGCCGAGCATCTAGAAGAAACATTCAGGCCGTTCGACGGACGACCTTTAAACGAAGAACCGAATGTTAATACGGGATCCGACAACTATAAAGTAAAATCCGTATCTCTGTCCGAGCTTCGAATGACAATAAGAAAGTTGAAAAATAACAAAGCTCCAGGATACGATCTTATCACTGCCGAAGTTCTAAAGGAGCTACCAAAAAGAGCAATAGTTAAGCTGCTGTACATTATAAATGCTTCTCTGAGACTTTCATATGTTCCAAGACAATGGAAAGTAGCCGAAGTCATTATGGTTCCGAAACCAGGGAAGAATACAAATGATAAGAAATCATATAGACCTATTTCGCTACTGCCGATAATATCTAAGGTTTATGAGAAACTTCTGCTAAAACGATTACAACCAGTAATTGAAGAAAGACGCTTGATACCAGATCATCAATTCGGCTTCCGGGTTCAGCATTCCACAATCGATAAGGTTTATCGAATAACAAATGAAATTGAGAATGCTCTAGAATGCAAAAAGATTTGCTCTAGCGTTTTTCTCGACGTATCGCAAGCCTTTGACAAGGTATGGCACGAAGGCCTCATGTATAAGCTAAGGACAATCCTACCGGAAAAATTATTCAAAATACTGAAATCCTACCTTGAGAACAGACTCTTTCGTGTTAGACATGAGACTGAATTCTCGGAATTCAAAGAAATCCACGCCGGTGTACCTCAAGGAAGCGTTCTCGGCCCAATCTTATTCCTGCTCTACACAAGAGATATACCACAGGATGAAGGGACCATCGTAGCAACGTTCGCAGACGATACGGCTATCCTCGCAATCGATGAGTCAGTCGAATCATTAACTGAAAAACTCCAACGGGCTCTTAATAAAGTATGCGAGTGGACAAAGACCTGGCGAATTGCCCTTAATGAGACCAAGTCGACGAATGTCAATTTCACGTACAAAAGGATAAACACCCTACCTGTTTTCATTAACTCGGTACAAATACCGTACGCAAACGAGGCGAAATATCTAGGAATGACCCTAGACACTAAACTGAAGTGGAAGCCACACGTAAAGAAAAAGCGCGACGAGCTCGCAATCAGAGTTAGAGAAATGTATTGGCTACTCGGAAGATATTCAAAGCTAAGCGTATACAACAAACTGCTCCTGTATAAACAAGTGCTAAAACCTTCTTGGACATACGGTATTCAACTTTGGGGTTGTACCAAACCAAGTAATATGGCTATAATACAAACATTCCAAAACAGAACGCTAAGAACAATCGTGAATGCTCCATGGTATATAAGGAATAGTGATATTCACAGAGATCTAGGAATTGCTACCGTGAGTAACGAAGTAACAAACTTTGCTCGCAAACTTCGTTCTCGTATTCATGGTCACTGCAATAATGAAATAATCCGTACTCTGGACGTGACAAACCTTGAGCGCCGACTACAAAGAACAAGACCGTTCGACCTAGCGCCATAAGAAAAAACCGCATGTAATGACGGTATTAGTAGGTGCGTTCGCTGGAAAGCTACCTACCAAACGCGAATAACACTACAGAAGCGTAAACTACTTGTTAAGGTAACTTAGTCGTAGTCATCACTTAAATGAAAAAATGAGAGGAACAAATTTCATACTACTATGAGCGCGCGCGGCCGGATCTCATAGTGCCTCTCTGAGGGGTGAGGTTTAGCCCGTAGGCAGACGAGATATACCTGAATCGGGCATAACCAATGGTACGGGCCATTGGTATCTTTTGAAGATTACTCACCTCCAGGCGCAAAAAAAAAAAAAAAAAAATTTCCATCTACACATTTCGTCGGTTATACAAATTCTAATTCAATTCAAATTCAATACAATGTTTTAACCGCGTTTTCCGGTTAATATTGACTCATACTTTGAAATATCTGCAAGGTACGAGTATAAGAAAACATAATATTAAAAAAATACGCTCATCAATAACATAAACTACCGCATAACACGTCATATTCAAATTTCTTATCATTTCTTTCAGTGTATTTTGTCTGCAAACTTGAAGCTATTTCCGAGCTCACCAACTTTGATTATTTAACCTCAACAAAACACAGCGAAATACGTGAGAAAAACAAGACAAAATCGAAAATCGAGAGTGTCGCTAATGAAAGCGGTGTATGAAGAATATTTAATAGTGTTTTTTCTTCTTCAATTGTTTTAAAATTTTTTATAAGCAGTTTCTTCCTTTTTGCGTCATTCAAATTCCTTTTTATTAGATTTTTATAGACATAAAATAAGTCTAACGTTTTGTATCTACACAAAGTTTCAGTACCAACGAAAAACCTATCTCTTCAGCCAAAAGCCATTCCATTTTGTCTTTTGCATTCTCTGCTTTCTTCTTCCTGATCCTTCATAATTTTTCTTATTTTCAACTGAACATTTAAAATGTTTTTCCTCCATGCGTAATGTATCGTCAACACCCCGTCTATGTCACTTGTTAAGAAGGCGCTTGTCGTCGTTATCATTTTAACGTTTTATACGAAAATCATTTTAATGTCAGTGCAGAACTTAGGAAGTGCTTACTACGACGAGTACGTTTATGTGAATTCACTCACAGGCAAATATCAACATCAATTACTGTTAAATACATTATGGCTTTCATTTCCGTTTCCTCTACGCTGCACTTCTCTGAGGGGTTCAAGAAATGCATTTGTTGCCACCAGTGGCATAGTCATCATCATTATAGCCATTCTCCTCCTCGTCGTCATCAGCATCCCGTGAGCAGCATTTTTGACGCTTCTTCAACTTAGACGAACTTTTTTCCATAAAGCACGAGTTATGCATTACCCGACATTTGGTAAGCCTTGTTTTTTTGCCTTGTAATGCAAGTCGATTGCAAATGGCTATAATTTCATAGAAAATTTTTTCTCTCTTTTGTTTTTCCTGGCTACACTCCTTGTGGATTAGGGAAGACACATATTTTCGCTTTTGAACTGCAGCAATAAAAATGATAAAGTGATCTAGTTGAAGGTGATGGTCTACATGAATCGAAAAGTGTGGATAAGAGGCTCTCCCAGGGTCAATAGAGACATGAGCAGTGCTTTATATTATTTAAGCTGCTCCCAGCTAATTTCGGAGGTCTCTGTTCTAAAAATAAAATAAAAATTCAAGTGATTTAAAGTCGATAACAAATCCGACCGTCCCCAATTAGCCTTACTCTCTACCCACTATGCTGTTAACGATAACTATGTGTCACTAAAAAAAACTCATAAATGCATTAAGCAATATATAATATAATGACCTGTGATTCATGATCTTTGAAATTATGGTCACAACTTTTTACACCACCCCTCCCAATTGCAGCTAGTACTTTTGTTGTCCAGTACTCTTGCCTATGATCCCGCTATATAGTCGCCTCTACTTTTAATGTGCCCGCTAGTAATTCGAAGTAATTAACCTCTATTTAAAGAGAAACTGTCCTTACTTTGTTGTTATTTGGAGTTTGCTGCAATCATCAGTATCATGTCTGCAATCATCAGTTTGCAGTATCATGTCGAACTGAAATAATTGCAAGCCATTAAAATATTCTTTAGAATTGTGATGGCGATATTTGTATTGCAAGGTATTGAGTTGTATTTAAAAAAGCCCCTTCGGTAATTTTGTTATACTTAAAGTTTGTATCGTTAACAGGGAATTCCAAGTAAAACTTTCACATATTGAACATCAATTAATTTCCTATTGAGCTATTCTCTGCTTCACCACCTTTCAGAGAACGTCAAAGCCATGATCTCATATGCGACTCTGATTTCTTGCACTTTGCTTTCAATTTTTTCATAGCACAACTTTAATTTAGTTTTCAGCAGACTACTCAGACAATTAATTGTACAATGTTTGTAGTACGATTTGAGTAAATATTTAGTATAGAAATATTTGCAACATAATTTTAGGCAACTCTATCAGAAGAAAAATTTACAAAATCAAAAAATTTGCAAAAGCGGTCTTGGATATTTGCCCCAATTAACGTTGAGAAAGGGTAAACAGCATTGGCTGAAATTTTACAACCACAATAGACAAATCTGTTAGAACTATTAACTTTGAGTTATGCAATTTACACAAGAGAGCTTTCTATTATTCTAAGGACAGTTTATGACGCTTATATAATAACAGGTATAACAAATTGTGTAGACAAACATGTTCAGTTGGCGTTAATGACGTCATTAGTCAATCAGTCTTGGAATGTGAGGCGCATATAAAATGCGACACGTAAGAAGGAGTTAGAGGAATGAGTTAGAGTACGGAGAAGTACACTCGTTTTAGTCTAATTAGGCAAAGACTATTGTTAGTTATTTAGTGCACAAAAGTAGGCAAAAAATGTTTTCTCATTTTTCCTCTGCGACGCATGCCTTTTAAGTGGTGTCTCTTTCATTATTTGAGTTGAAGTGTCTGGTTTCAAGCATCAAACTGAGTCTTGACACTTTTGTAATGCAAAATCGCTTAACATAAACAGAGAATATTGCCGAGCATCTCAATTGCTGTCATTGTCTCCCTTTAATTCAGTTCAGTGCTTGTTGTGAGACTTGGCACTTGCTATTGCAACTGGATTGGTGACAGGAACGGAAGCGGCGGCATCCTTTTATTAATAAGATTTGCACCCATTTGCATGCAATAAAAAGCCAATCGGAGCCCGTGTTGTGGTAGTTTTTGTCCATGTCTGGCATTTACTAGTAGTTGGTTTTTACGTCCTTGTTGTCTGATTGCATTTCACAGACTCAAATATTTTGCACTTTGTCGCCCCTTTCAGCAAGTACCAAGCGCCTGTTTGTAGGCAATGCTATTGCCAACGTTTTACATTTATTCATGAAGATTAATTCATTTTGTGGTACGAGCGTGCGTATGAAACAAAAATAATTGAGAATAAGTCAGAGCTGGGATCTAAACTCCGACCATCTGCCCCTGGTCATACTATAGAGGCAGATGGTGTTAATGCCAGCCCAAGCCTTCGCCTGGCAACCAAGAGCACTGACCTACTCGCTTTTAGGCAACACCTCGTGAACTCCATTCAATTGGATGCGACACTGGACTCTGGAAGCGGCAGTAAATATCCTCACAGAAAACATCCATATAACTGCTGCTGCTTCAACGCCTCCTGAACCGCCAACAGTGCCCACAAGCTATGGTATCTTTCTCACAAGGGATGCCACTGAGCTCTTGGCAACAAAAAGGAGACTGCGAAGACGAGCAATCCGATCTCAAAACCCTTGGGACCGAATACTATGGAACAGGGCAGCCAAACAGCTACAAAATCTCTTAAAGAGTCTTAGAAGCAACTTCTTTGACCGTAGGCTGACTTCCATGGATTATACCTTGGATGCCAACTATTAGCTCTGAAATGAATTAGGTCCCTTAAGAGACTGCCGTTCAGGCAGGTGCCTGTTCGTTGTGCTGGCGGTGATCTTCCTAGCAATGAGGAAAAGCAGGCCAATGCATTTACATGGTACTTGGAAGCTAGATTCACAACTTACGACTTCGCTACAATAGAGCAGGTCAGAGAGACTCATGGCTGTATACAGACACCTCTAAAAATGTCGTTACTCATTAGCCAAACCACGATCGACCAGTAACTCTCCTACCTTCCCCATCTAAGGTATGGGAGAGGAGTTTACTGTATAACGTCGATGTGTCTATGTGGTGTGCAGATTTGGGGTAACGCCTTTTTTTACTTACTTAAGCGCCAAACTAGGACTGAATATTGCCTTATAATTTTGAGATCTTGGACATAATATATTTTATACGCCGCCTGCTCTAGCCGCGCAGCCTTCCATCGTATTTTCTTTTCAGAGAAGTGATTTGTCTGGTAGTTGCTAGTGATCTGTTGTTGTTGTTTTTTCCTCACCCAAAAATTTAAATCATTGCTCTCCTTTAAAATTTTATCCTTAAGCAGATCCCTTCTTGAGCGTCTTTTTTCCAAAAAAGCTGCTTTTACCAAGCATTTACATCGATGCCAAAGGAGCACGTTTTCCGTGGACCTATTTAAACCGCATTTTCAAAAATTCATTTTCTTTTTGGTGTATTCATTTTTGTTATCAACGAGATAATATTTTCCTAGTAAAAACCTTAAAGAAAACTATCCCACATAATATCATTTTAACCACACATCAGCTGCGAAACTGATGCTTCTATTTTATTCTGAGTGATTAAAATTAATTGAATGTTTTAAATGATGAAGTGAAGTGCCATTAAAAATTATAAATACTTTTTAGTAATTGTTATTGTAAATGACAAGCCATAATTTAATATTTAATTAGGTTTCATGCCCAGAGTTGGCAAAGTTTGGATACTCTTACAAACTTTACTTTCCTCTGCACCATTCACAACTTCACAGGTAGCCACGCCAAGTCATGCATTTTCATATAGCACCACTTGGGAGGGAAACGAAATCAAGCAAATGGAATTTGCTACGAATCTCATCGTTAGCGTTGCAAATGGTCTGCCACTATGCATGAAGCAGAAAATGAAACATGAACAATGTCCAAGCAGAGTTATTATAAAACTAAAAATAGACGAAAGTATGTACTTAATAAGAGTTAACTGATCTCCTGGTAATTAAGCCGTTGGTTGACAAGCAGCATACTAGAGTATTTTAAAGTAAGAAGCGACTCTCAACTAGAAAGGATTTCCTCTCGAGCTCAATTTGGCAGTGAAACTTGAGTTTGATTGACGAGCAACTCCATTTCGTTCCCTACTCACTCACACATGTCTAAGTGGCCGTGTTTCAGTCTTTTTTGTTTCTGCAATAAATTGCGGCGCGTATGGAATCTCCGGCATATTCACCAGTCTCATTCCGATGAAGGCATCTCAGTGTTTGACAGCAAGGCAAATGACATTGTCATTGATTTAAAGAAATTGAACTCTAAATAATAAATAAGCCGAGTATTTGAAATTGGCTTCAGGGAGCACCAAGCAACACTGACTTGGTAATTAAGTGTTACAAATACGAAGGATTCTACTTACTTGTATGGAAGGAATCTTTTTAAGTGAAGAATTCTGTTAATGAGCTTCAATTTTCTAACCGCAAATTCATTGTCTCATTTTAGGCGCACATGATTAAAAATTTAAGTTGAAATTCAAATGTCATTCACTAAACCAGGCATTAGATTCTAACGGTAACTGTTTCATGATTAAACTATATCCCCAATTCTAATATCCAGTCACATTTTAATGCCATTACCATTTTAGTAAAAGCTAATAGATAAAGAACTTTCCTTATATGTCATACGTATTAAAAAGCAATCGAAATTGAAGCATATCACTTAAGAAAGTAAATTAGAGACCTTTCGAAACTTAGTAAATAAAATTAAATCTTAAATCTACTAAACATTGGCTTATAACTTTTTCCCCTTGTAATCTGTGTGCAATCAAATTTGTTTACTCCAATATTTATATTTTCTAATTGGCAGTGTACTTGCCTTATATGTTTTCAGTTGACGCCTCTGAAAACCTAAGCATTCACGACTTCAGGTACACGGTCGCTATCACGTATCTTTGAGTAAGTTGTTTGCAGAGTTGTAAGAGTATTGCTCAAGCCAAGTTGGCACTTCTAGCGAGCGAGAGCGAGATAAGCGAGAAGTTTCAGAGAAAATAAACTTTGCTGCTAAAATTGGTTCTGTGGCTTTTGCAGGATTACTGGGAGAAGCTTTCAAGAATAACATCTTCGGCCTTCGCATTACATAAAATTTAAATATGATCCATATAAATTGTGGCAGTATAGAAAATAAGTCCACACCCCAACACACAACAACCTTTCGAGGGTTTACTATTGATGTTCAATTGTCAGGCAGTCAGTCCGTTGTCCTTAATCCTTTGGCAATTGATATGCGCTGGCATGCGGGTAGGCAAGAACAACAAATATGGTTGAATAATATTGAATGCGTGTATTTGGCAATGGAAGTTGGGCGGTTTCTAAATTGCGGTTTCATGTACTTCTTGATTTTATAGCAGGAAAGGCTTTTCTTTCATGAGTGTTCTTAGACACTTGTCGATGACTTGCCTAGTTTTCAACACCTGTTGTTATCACGTGCCAACTATTTTCATTGCTGATGGAATGGAGAGTTGAGATTGAACATGGTTTACACGTCTTACTTTGGGCATTGGTTGACATACTAGTTTACGATCTTTCACTATATATAAAAATGGGGTGTCTAGCTGTGTCGGGGACATGGCCGCTTTACGTGAAAGGGTAATAATTTCTGTGAGCGTATAATGCTTATTTACATATCTATTGACATATGCAATAATTGATTTTACTCAAACACGAAGTATATGAAGTAATAAACAACAACAATGGCACGCAACACAGAAAACAAATACAACGTGGGCAGCGACGCAGAAAGGAATGACAACAACAACAGGAATTTTCTCATTGAAATTTATTGGAAAACAAAATTAAAACAGCGGCACCTCCACCTCCAACCCCCGCGTCAAACCAAATTTTTCACTAAAGCTAATGAATTCATTGATCCTTTACTTATCGAGTGGTGTAATTAAATTTTAGATGTGCATGATAGATATGTAGCCACCCACCCACTCTTTTCTTTAATTTTGCCCCACCATATAAATGAAAAACTACGACGAATTCACGTCAAAAAGGCCGAAATATCCGCCTACTTGGAGAAGATACTTAGAGCAACTGAAGTTGCTCTATTAATACTGATAAGTGTTTTATTGCCAAGCGTATCTATATTATTATATTTACGCTCTCATTTCATGACAAATAACTCAAGGGTATATATCTTCTGGTATTTTATCATATTTGTCCCAACCTTTTGGTTTTTATGGTTGAGTGTGCTTATACAGATCTTTCTGTTATAATATCTCAAAAATCTTCTCTGCATTCTTTGAATTTTAGAATATACTCAATATGAAACATTTCCATTGACCGAAGTTATCAGCGGCAAGAAGAACCCAATTCCACCCAATACTACTTAAGCCAACTCGCCAGTTGCCTTCTCTAAGGAGCACAGGGATTCCTCAAGCAGAGGCAGGCCTATTCAAAAGTCTTGGTTTACCAATTAGTTACGTAAATCGGATGGGTTTTGTCTCACAGAGTGGGTGATTAGCCTGCCGCTATCAGTCCTTGGTGATGAGAGTTCCATTTGATGTCAACAAGACTACCATGACTATGACCCTGCCTTTGGTGGTTTTTAATTCCATTGGGCTCAACTTGAGTCTCTCCATTTAAAAATTATGTTTTCACCGCTGTCGCACAGTGGGCCAAACAATCCAATCGATTACCATCACTCCAGAAGGCTTATTAAAGGTTTTTTAAAAACTTGGTGATATATTTTTGAACAGCTGTGCGCATCACTGTCTAAAGCCACTTCTAGCTTGTCGAGAAATAATATGGAACTGCAGACACAAGCTCCTTTCAATTAATTATCTGCAGTCTACAATATATATATATATATATATCTATTTAACCATAGGCCATGGTAACTAAACTTCTCATTATAATATAAGGTTGAATTACGAAGATGTCTATATCTCACCAACTGAGTAACCTATATTATTCAAAAATCTCTATCCGTGATTGGGGACCCAACAATACACATAACAAAAATGTCATTATTATCGGAGATTAAATCGTTTGAAAATCGAGTTTTATATATAACTAGCAGGGACCAGGCGCGTTACTGCCTCTGCCTGCGTAATGCTCTTCGGATGTTTCAGTAGCTCTTCGTTCTGTCTACTGCTGCGTTCTTCTCGTTGATCTTCCACTGTTAGACTTTTTGGGTCGCATTTCGTATACTTCACTTTTTTATTTGTTTTTCATTCGAGTATATGAACATTTCGACTTTGCACAGTGTGAGCAGCACTGCCGGCAAACTCAATTCTAAGATGCTTCTTCGTTTTTGTGTTTTATTTGTATCTGTACAGTTTGAGAAGTATCTCAAAATTGAGTTGGTCTTAATAATTAGCAATTCAACGATTTTTTTTCACCAAACTTCACAGTTACCTTCTTAAGGCTATTATAGATATTCCCTGAAAATTTCAAAAATTCATCAAAATCGGTCTAGCGGTTTCGGCGTCCATAACGGATAAATAAACATACAGACATACATCGAATTTTATATATATATAGAAAAAATACATATATCTAAATCCGAATGAAAACTTAGTAGGCTCTGTAATTTCCGAAGTCGATGACGAAAATAAAATATAGCAAAATTCAGTATTATATTTATTATTATTTCAACATAAGAACAAGTCGAAATATTTAAAAACGATAACATATATTTTTATACTGGTGCCAGCGCTGCACACATAATACGGGACAAAATCAAACTCAGTAACAGACCTCTAACCGCAGATGAATCGAAGGACGTTAAGGAGTGGCTAATTGACCACAATATTCTAATTCTACAGTTTCGACGTAAATTCTCCGATGTGCTACCCTTAGCCTGTGTTCTCAAATCGTACCACCACAAAATAGTAGACATCAACAACTATCCGCCAAAGCATAAAGTGCAAAAAAAAATTAGACAACTGGCAAACATTCAATAGAAATGTTCTAACAAAAGGGCCTGAAGGCCTTCGTTGCTCTGGCTATAAAAGTATTGTAATTTAGGATTAATTCTAAGCTACAATAAAAATAAAATAAAAATAAATAAATAAATAAAAGGGATTACGCTCAGTAAGCAGCTAATGCAGCAAATAGCCAGCGCAGAGAATGGTACTGTTTATGTTCTGATCTTGAAGTTTATTGAGTTGGAACGTAAAAGCACAGAGGAAGGACTCGCCGATCAGAAACGCATAGAGAACGATTTCGTAAATAACGACGAGATGGAAACAATGTTTGATAAGCAAGTCGGAGATGGTAATGTTCAAGTACCACAAACCATGGTACCATATTCTAAGTATGAGGAACTGTTGCGCAGATGTTGTGAAAATTACAATTTTATTAATTAAATGCAACAGACAATGGTGCTCCATTGTACGTTGAATTCAGTAAACTCAAATCCGAACGGATTGATGAACTTCAGCATCAACTTGAGAAACTTCTACTAAAACATCGAGTAGGCCAAGCGACAACTGCGGTAATAAGAACCTCGATTAATAGAGCTCAAGCAATGAAATACGCAGAAGAAGCATCTCAAATGGCCAGCTCAATCGAAATTAAATTGAAAACCATGGTGCTGGCGGTAGAATTGGCCGGTTTACACGAAGACAATCTACCCTCCGCGATAGTGTTGCAATGACTATCGGTCGTAAGAAATAGCGGAGCAATCTTTTCATATTTTAATCCTTAAATGTTTGGAATCCCCAATCATTCTTATGCACAGACTTTCTTCAACTCAATACAAAATCTTCAAGCTACTTTTTATCCCAACAACTTTGTTCCTATTTCAGGCGCAAATTAGTGGCCTCAGGGCAAACGATTGCTTAGAGCGTTAGACAAACACTCAACTAAGCTCGGTCGTAATGCTACTCTGACGAAGGACTAAATTAAAAAATTAAGCGGAGAAATGTATCTTTGGAACAAAGGTAAAAAGAGTCTGTGAGAAGTTTCAGCAAAAAAAATCGAATCTAGTCTGACGAATATATATGTATATATTCTAGAGATATGTATATTCTGAAGTGTCAGTCTGTATAAACGTGACAATTTCAAGAGAAAGTACAATTTTTAATTCCAAAGTACCAAACAAGGGAGCTACTGTGAAGAATTAGTCAAAACTTCTAAAGGCAAAGTAAAAAATTGTCTGAAGAGACAATTTTAGAACCGACCTGAAGAAGCAAGCTTTTAAAATACCGTACTAAAGAGCATCCTTTAATCATATTGAGAAAAATATTGGTGGAGGTAGTCCGAGAAGAGGCATACTAAGGGAACGATCGGGACAATCACAATTTACCTGAGACCATTTTACTCCCAATTCACAAACGAATCAAATTCAACCAAATTATTTTCAAATTTTTGACAAAAACACAAAGCGATTTCGTCTGCTCGTAACGTCCCACATTGGTCTCGTAACCCCATCGTCCCGACTTAATGGGAATAGAGCGATCGCGTTACCTACTGAATTTCATCTAAATATTAAGTTTACTTCAAGATTTACTTCAAGAGAAGTCACAAAAAAGCGCTCAATTCAACAACACGAGTAAGCAATGCGAGCGGGTACAGGGAACCGTGTTTTTGAGTCAATTCTGAATGACTCATGCAGGCTTTTGCGATTGAGTGAACTCATTCATTTGTACCTCTTCACATCATACCACACCACTTCAACTCGATTCCACTAGATTGAATGCGATATATATATTTATTTAATAATTTAAATATTCAAGAAAATTGGTAAAGATATCCGATTCTTAACCGACATTTACCACTCCTCGAAAGAAAGTCATACTTCATAATTAATTGAAATTACAAGGGCTGCAGATCCAGGTTTGATGAAAATATGAGAAACCACATAGAGAATCAATATCATAGTGTCACTTGCACTAAATCAAATCACGTAACCTCAAAATGATTACAAAGCAAAAAAATGATTTTATTTAATGCATCGATAGACTCACCAAATGACTAACTCCTTACAAACTTTCAACCAGGACGAACCAGAAAAAAGGAAGATAAATTAGCTTGCAAATGGCCCACTTCAGCTCAGACTCATTTACTAATGCAAATTTCACGTACAAAATGCAAATGGATTTTAGATGAACAAAGCAACACAAGCAAAATCAAAGGCACTTTCCAACTTGTTCCACACAATCACGCCCAAAAAGTATTAATTCATTCACCTTTCAAGGCAATCCTTCCACTTGCTTGTTTAGTTTAAGAAAACTAACAGAATATTTTACGATACATAAGTTGAACAGACAAGAAATCTGTACAACTGCTGAAAATCTAACATAAGGCAATCGTTTTTTAAAAGTCTCTCCGGCCATTTTTTAAGAGAGAAATGTGAGCTATATATGAATAAGTTCCCTCTGAGCACACCACTATCAGCCATCATTCTTCGGAAAGGAAAATATTTATTTGTTCTGGCATTTGAAGCGCGAAACCATATCAAATCATCAAGGACCTCAAATAAAATACCTTCATTGTACCCGAAAATATCTGACAAAGTAAAATGAGTACTTTTCAGCTCAAGTAACTGCGTCGCTTCTGACTGATTGCCACTCGGCTTCAACTGAGATTTGTGGGAAGAAGTTCTTCGATTTTGACTTGAATTCATATTGACGAAAATTATGTTTGCTTCTGCAAAAATTTTAAATAAATTGCTTATCAAATTGTCTGAACCGGCTAATGGGGCTTACAATTTAAATCAAAATTGTTGTTCGAGGGGCAGTTGTGTGCAAAATATATGAATAAAAATAAAAAAATAGGAAAAAGCTGAAATTTATTATTTCGTGTTTAATCGAAATTATTTCTACACCTTTGATATTTATGAATGAAGCAGAGATTGTTATCAGACTCTAATTGTGACAGGGAAATGTGTACTCGGCTCTGGGGCACTGATTTTATTTCGAGAAATACTCCACAGAGGAAAGTCGAACAGAATTCGCTGCTTATTTTGTGTATCGAAATTGCTGAAAAAGTTAACTGACTGTTTGATAAAATCTGGGATCATAGTTTTTGACATATCCATAGCCAATTTTCCACAAATTCTCACTCAACCTTATTTAATAATTCTTTAAATACATTGGGAAATCATTTTAATACTTTTTTAACTTAGTGTGGAGCATATTTTTTACAGAATTTTTAAATATTTTTTTATTATTTTTCAAAATCAGCCAACACCTTTTAGATTATATTTTCATATATACCTAACCCAAGTTCAAAATTTATTTAAACTAGTATCTCCCAGTGGTCGAAATTCGACCACCATAAAAGTATCATGGTATTAATATATAGATTTGTCGTATGTTACCTAAAGTTAGTGACCAAATTCGTTAAGTTAATTTCGATAATTCAACGTAAAGTGAAATGGAGAGACTATGGGCGTGTTCAGCAGAAGTGTTTTATGACTTTTTTTGATGCTTTTCGCTCATTCGCCACCAACTCAGATGATCCACAGCTGAACACAGATATTAGCAGAGGTTCAGAACATAGAAAACATGAAAAAACCACCATAGGAGAAATAAGAAAATGCATTAATAATGACATAAAGGAAAAAAAGTCCCCTGGATATGACAAAATAAATGGGAAACTCCTGAGAGAACTACCTGTAAAAGCTATAGAATATCTAAGAAACATCTTTAACGCTATGTTCAGGCTAAACTATTTTCCAAGAGTCTGGAAAGTAACTGAGATTGTTGCCATCCCGAAACCAGGCAAAGACGCATCAAAAGCAGAGTCTTATAGACCAATCAGTCTACTCCCTGTAATCTCAAAAATCTTCGAAAAGATGTTAAGAAGTAGACTATTGCCAATAATAGAACGCGGGCACATCATTCCAAATCACCAATTTGGCTTCCGAAGAAGTCACTCAACAATACCACAAGTGCATAGAGTTACGCACAAAATTCTAAATGGCATTGAGGATAATAAATTTTGTATTGGACTCTTTTAGACGTGGAAAAAGCTTTTGACAAGGTTTGGCATAAAGGACTCAAATGGAAACTTAACAATATATTCCCTCAAAACATAGCACATCTATTAACATCATATATCACAGGTAGATAATTCTTAGTTAAATACTTAGAGGAATACTCAACCCTTAGAGAAATAAATTCAGGAGTTTCACAGGGAAGTGTGCTAGGACCTTTATACCCTATACACAGCAGACATACCATGTCCCAGTCACAATTCGTCGATGATTGCAACTTTCGCCTATGACACAATAATCCTAAGTGCTCACAAAAACATAAATACTGCAACATCAATGTTGCAAGTAGACTTTAATAAAACACTTGACTGGCTTAAAAAGTGGCATATTAAAATAAACAAAAACAAAACAGTACAAGTTATATACACTACTAAGACTAGATTCACACCAATCCATATAAATATTGACGAAGACGACGTAATCATTCAAAAAGAAGCCAAGTACTTAGGATTATATATTGACAGTAAACTAAACTGAAAACACCATATACAAAAAAGCGTGACCAAATCAAAATGAAAGTAAGACAACTGAACTGGCTACTCAAACCAAATGCAAACATCTCACTTGAAAACAAGCTCCTAATCTATAATACAATTATTAAACCAATTTGGACATATGGAGCCGAAATATAGGGAGTTGCCAAAAAATCAAATATAAAGTTAATCCAGAGGCAACAATCAAAAATTATTCGCACCATCAATAAAGCCCAATGGTATATCACTAACACGGACCTTCATCGAGACCTAAGAATTGCGACAGTAGATGAGGAAATAATCAATTTAAGCAGAAAATACCAAACCAAACTTTCCCAGCATTCGAACGATGGTGTGAATACATTACCATTAGATGAACTAACTCGGCAACGTAGACTAAAAAGGGTGAGACCAGTGGACCTCACATAACACATTACTTCCAATTAATAATTGGGGTTATCTTTAATTGTTTATCTATTGTTAAAATACATGTATTGTTAAATTCCAGTCACAACACGACTTTACAAACTGATTGTAAAATTGAAATTCACCCACTTGTCCTAAATACTAATCTATACAATAGTCGATTTATTTTTCTATAATAGACAATGTACTCTTCTTTTGGGGAATAAATAAAAAAAATAATATTTCCAAGATATACCTAACCCAAGTTCAAAATTTATTTAAACTAGTAACTCCTAGTGGTCGAAATTCGACCACCAAAAAAGTGTCATGGTATTAATATATAGATTTGTCGTATGTTACCTAAAGTTAGTGACCAAATTCGTTAAGTTAATTCCGATAATGCAAAGTAAAGTGAAATGGAGAGATAATGGGCGTGTTCAGCAGGAGTATTTGATGACCTTCTTTGATGCTTTTCGCTCATTGTGAATGCCTAATTCACAATTTCGATAAAAATTTAGTAATTGCGAAGGCCAAAAATTCATCACAAAACAACTTTTCTATGAGATGTTTTTCGTTTGTATACAAAGTAATAAAGACACAAAATTTAAAGTAAATAATTTGAGTGTTGTTATTAGTTGCTTGGAAAGTGAAATGTAATGATATTTATTTATTTAATTTTTGTTTATATGGGTTTATGTTCTTAATATGTATTTAACAGATGAGTGGAATGGAGAATACGTTAATTGTTGGCAAATTATTTAATTCAGAAATGAAAAACGCTATTTGTGAAGTAGTTAAGCGCCGTTATTTTACAATTCTAGCATCACTGCGTTCAGCGGATACAAACCAATAATCGATTACACAGAAGCCTTGTCTTGCTGTATGTAGCGCTTTATTTTGATACAAACAGAAAGTAGTAAAACATGGACAGTTGGAAATGTGTACCGAAAATGTGTCAATATGTTTCACATCAGAGCCTCGTACACAACACAGTTTGTCTCTGCTTCGTTTCTTTCTGTCATTCCACAAATTTGCTAAGCAAGCAGTGAGCCGCATGGATTTTGCAATGCTTATTGTTGTCGTAAACGTTAAATTTTCTCACCTGTTTTTTCCTGCTTTTGCATCAATATATTAGCATGAAACGTATACTAAGCACAGCTTTAAAGCAATACCTTACCAACCATATAATTTACATTAAAATATATTGAGGTTAAGTAGGGTAAAATGGTACTACAAAAATCATGTCTGTATTAATATATAGAAGAAGATATTTTTTAAAGAGACCCGTTTTGGGAGACTTGTTAAATTTAATGTAAACAAGTTTCACAAATACAACTTTAGTAAATCAGAAGGTGTTTTTATTTTCTTATATCAAGAGATTGAAATTCCACATGAGGTGTGAAAATTGTGGTTTGATGTGAATTTATTTTTTCGCTTGTCTCGCTCAGTGCCGAGGTCCTTGACATCATTAACGTCGTCACGCTTGTTTGTTGTATATTTGGCTTTTAATTGTTGAAACTTTGACCAATACTTTATAGCGCTGCTGCTGTTGACCTGTATACTACAATTTGCTTGACAGTGTCTGTCTTATATGTTCACCGTGATAATTTGAGATTAAAAAAGTTGTGTACTTCGGCTTTCTTTGGCAAATGAAGAGTTACGAGCTAGAAAAGGGCGACTTTAATAGGCAACTTGGCACATATGCTAATTGTATGTAAAACACGCTTGGAGTGCGATGTTTAGAAGACTTGTATTCTAAGTGAAACTTTAATTTCTTTGAATATTTTAGAGAAGCCTTTCTTCTGGTAGAACATTTGCAATTAAAAATGTACGCTTTGATTAAAATATTCAATGCAGTGATGATGATCCTCCACAAGTGCGCCCTTTACACAGGCTAATTATGCTTTCTCAGTTGCATCCTTGTAACAGTTTGGGCCCACTAGTGGCCATGCCTGCGATGCCTTTTACTATTCTTCTACAGTAGTTCTTGAGTAGTTTTTGTGTTACTCGTATTCAAGCGAAACCACTTAAGAAGCTATGCAAGTCTATACAAAAAGAAGAGGGATGCAAAAGCACAAACAAAGACATGTCACATAAGAATGCTTCTATATATATAAAATTGTATGTGCATTTGTTAGAAACGCTTGTTCTCCGCATCCATAAGGGCAATCGAGCTCAAATTTTTACCTTGCGTTCTGTTCGTTACCTTCTCATTTAATTTTTCTTGGTAGGAGTTATTTCGATTAATCAGATTGGCATATATATATATAAAGAGCTCACTGATACATACACAGAGAAGACACAGAGTTGTGATTCAAATTTGATAGAATCTTCTGAACTGTTTCAAGGTAAAATCAGTCCGTTCTGTTATTTGATGCATATTGTAAGTACTTATGCCTTTTTTGTTTACCATATTAAAATCATGTTTTTCATGAATTGCCATTCACTGACACAGTTTTTAATGCAAACGGGTTTTATAGATTTTAGGTAAAATAGAAATTTAAGAAGATTTTCAAAAATAGCATACAATCGTTACCTATCAATATTAACAAATACACAAACGTTCCTTAATAACAAAACATTGTTTGTCGAGTCTAGCTGGTAGATTTATTAATAGCACTTCATTTTTAGTTCTATTTATTCTGTACCAGCCGTGCATTATTTTCACACTTTTGCTTATGATTTGCAGGCGTATGACAAATTGGATGCATTCAGACATGTGGAAAGAAAGGCAAGTCATAGAAAGGGACTTCAGCACGGATGAAGTAACTTTCATCCTTTGAGGTATTTCTCTTTCAAAAACGTAAAAGAAACCAACCAAGAGAAAAAGAAAGCTAAATTTTTCGTCTGTGCTTCCGCTACTCCAGCTGTAATTGACCTTGCGGGGTTTTAGTCAATTCCATTCTACACTCAAGCTTGCTCATTGTCATCGCGTAAAAGTTTCTCTTTTTATTTATCTTTATCTCTATTTTCTTTTCTTTATTCGAAATTATTTTATTTCTATAACTTTTGACATGCAAATGAACTTGAGATGATGCTTTTAATGAAGGTAGTCTGAGAGCAAAGCGCATTAAAGTATACTATATAATTTGACAATGAAGCAAATTTGAGTTGTTTTGCCCTACTGAAAACCGCACTCAAACACAGCATTACTAAATGAAATAGCACAGCATGTTGAACTTTTTTTTTGTAAATATTATGTATCTATTTAAACTTTTTAAAATTTTTTGTTAAACTAGTGAACTACTACCTAAATTTAATGGAAGCTTAAACTAATTATGTGTAAAAAACTAACAAAAAACTAATGACTATACAAAAGTAGTAAATTAAAAAATTAACAGCATTGTTAACATGCATTTAAATTTACATTTTAACTTAAAAATATATGTCAAGGGAGGACTCTGTCAGGGAGATCCCCTGGGTGGCATCGTTTTAATCTTCTTTAATCTTCTTCCGTATGACGCCTGGCTAGTGCATCCGGATGAGAACTAAGCCGTTCCGAATATAATTTGGCTTGTATTTGAAGAACGTCACCGACTTTAGGGACTCCTAAATCCCTTTCAGTCCCCTTTCCGCATACTCCCAGATCGGACTTAATATAATTTTGTAAATAGCTACTTTGTTGGCTAGAGAAAGCTTGTTTTTGGGGGAAAGTAGCCACGCCATTTTCTTTGCTTTTGACAGAACTATTTGTTTTACCATAGTAGTATGTCTTCCAAAAGTGAGCCGTCTGTCAAATAAGGCTCCCAAGTATTTGTGTCCTGGTTCGTGTTTGATTAGAGAACCCAGTATAGGAATGGCTGAACAAGTCGCTAATTTGGTAGTAAAAGTGACAGTTGCCCATTTGTTTAAATTTATACCAATATTCCACCTTTTGGCCCACATCTCAAAACTGTGTAGATACTCCTGGAGCGCACTTACAGCATCACTAATAAGATGGCTTCTAGTCAATACAGCGGTGTCATCGCCGTATATGGCTATGAGAACGTTGTTCCTGTCTACAGAAGATATAGAGTTAGGTGTTGGCATGTCTGCTGTGTATAAGTTATAGAGAGTGAGACTTAGTACGCTTCCTTGTGGGACACTAGCGCAGATTTGTCTTTTAGAAGATTTGGTGCCATCAATAACCACTCAGAAGGATCTATTGTTCAGGTAACTGCTTTCAACCTGAAACAGCTGAGGAGTAAGCGACCGTTTCAGCTTGTATTTTAGACTACAGTGCCACACCCTGTAGAAAACTTGTTGGATATCCATGAATATTGCCACCGCCTATTCTTTGTGTTCCATCTCGTCAAGTGCGAAGTTTACCATACGGTGGAGCTGCTCTGGAGTACCGCGACTCTTACGGAATCCAAACTGCCACTTAGGTGTGCCACGGTAGAAAGCTGCAGGATACGATTTAATAATACCCTTTCCAACGTCTTGCCGATGGCAGGTAAGAGACTGATGGGCCTATATGCGTCCACTTCAGATGGCTGCTTGTTATGTTTCGGGATCATTGTAATTAGAGCCGACTTCCAAACTTCTGGGAAATGACCTATCCTCAAAATTTTATTGAACAGCAATAAAATGAAGAGAACCGCCCTGGTTGGAAGCGATTTAATGGCATTGTTATCAAGGAGGTCCTCTCCAGGCGATTTTGTACCATTTAACTGCTTGATTTGTAGCCTCATTTCTTGCAACGTAACTGGATTTACAGGAATTAACATTTGTCCCTAGGGATAATGCTGTGTGTCTTTTCATGAAGTTCGACGTCATATTTAGCAGAGTAAAACTCTCCGCCAAACTATCCTCAAAGGCCTCGGTTTTCTGCTGACTGGAGAAGCACCAGCCAACTCTTGAAGCCTTAATGGGTAAACTTGCCTCTTGAATCGGCTTGTTAATTTCCACAGGGCATAGTTGGTGGTTTCGTTTGGGCTTACGTTATTCAGCATGATCTTAGTTTGTGCTTGCCGATCCCTAGCAAACACCTTTTGCAGTCGAGTATACAGTCTCTTAAAAATTTGAAGCATACGATCTTCTCCCGTCCTGGCATATTCTTTCCTACTCTTCTTTTTAAATGGAGTAGGACAGCAGCTGTTGGAGTCAGATGAGTTGTATGTCGTTGGTTTGTTGACTGCAAAATTTTTGAAGCGGCGCAAGCAGCGGCTTGATTGATGTTGCACATAAAGATAGATACAGCATCTCCTAAATCCTCTGGATTGTTCATTTCTATATTCAGGTTTAAATTTCTGTTCAACTCAGCCTTAAAAGTATCGATAGAAGAGCCGGGTGGAAGCAGTCGTTGTCTTTTTGTCTTGAATTTTGCAGTCCGATGCAACATAGCTACGACTGGCAAATGGTCTGAGGAAAGTTCAAAGCTTAATTCAACAGTAAGCGTATTTCTTGCTATTCCGTTTGTAATAAAGAAGTCTAAAGCAGTTGGGGTTAACTGACATGATTTGATCATAGATTGCCCCACCATGAATGCTTCGCGTTAAAGTCACCTCCTGCGATGAAACGGACTCCTAAGGAATTTATTAATTGTTCAAGTTCAACCTTTGTTCACGGAATATTGGGTGGAAGATACAAGGCAGCAACTCTAACATTTCCACCATTCATCTGCACATTCACGCTCGCTATTTGTACGTTCATGCGCGTGATTGACTCATTTTGAAAGTGCATAATGCTGGCTTGAATAATAACAGCAGTACCGCCTCTACCGCTGCCACTAGGATGATTTGCATAATAAACGTCGTAGCTAGGTATGTATATCTTATTTCCAGAGCATAAATGTGTTTCTGTTAACAGCAAAATGTCGATAGAGTTCGCATTAAGGAAAAGTAAAAGCTCTTCCTTGTTCTTGGCGATACCTCGCACGTTCCATAATGCGATGCGCGGAAGGCTTTGTTAGCTTCCATCGAATCTTGAAATAAAACATACATTTGGTCCATTCTCTTATTAATATCTTGAATACCTTTTTCCAAGACATAAAACTTTTTGGAGAGACCTTGGTGTTCGCCAAAATCATTAGTATGTGACAAGTTTGGTGTTGTTGTCCTATTAAAGAGTTTTCGGGTGTTAATACGACGCGCGTCAGCATACGAAAAGCCATTTTTAACTACTTCTTAAGGGATGAACTCCGCATTGGAACTCTCAATATTGTTATGCACGGTACGCCGAATACCGTCACTAGGTAACCTTACCGCTGGCTTTAACTTTTTGGCCAAGTCAATTCTTACTTTGCAGCCCTTAAACGTAGATATATGATCTTCACCACAGTTGGCAAACATGTTGCTGTCACTCGAACGTAACTCACAAGAAGCTGAGCCAGTAGGGTGTTCGCCTGAACATTCACCACAACCTGGCTTTTTAAGGCAGTAGTTACGAGTGTGCTCAAAATCTTGGCATCTGTAGCACTGGACTTGCTCTTTGTTAGGGTTTGCCCTTAAAACAGTAACCCTGTGTCTACCAATTTGATTAATTTTTAGTGCCTTCACTGAATTGGGAGACTATTTAATATTGACGTAGAACATATTTTGCCTGGTTTTGGCATTATTTATTACATCACCATCTGCCTTTTTGGTAGAGACATTACCCCAATCAAGTTTTCTTGGGCAATATATATTGAGAAGCTCAAACCCTCTGTCGGAGATGGTACGCTCAATTAAATCCTTGGGAACATTAGGGTGAATAACTTTCAATACCAATCTGAGGGGCTTGTTTTCCTTCAGTTGGTGATGTCAAAACTCACAGTTTTGCTGCGTTAATATGTTCACCACAGCTCTAAAAGTTTCACCATTTTACATATATTCTAGATATGCCAGACTTAGATGTGCGTATGTGGTAATCATCAGCCAGTATAGTTGAGTTAAAAACTCGTTCAAGTTCATCCAACTTGTTGACTTGAGGCACGAAAATAGCTTGTGGTTTGAGGTTTGCGCTTCCATGCTGCAAGTTGCCAGATCTCAACGGGACACTAACTTGCGCAAAATCTTGGCTATTATTTAAGTCGTCTAACTCCATTAAGGCATCAGCTTCCTCAGATGAAGCTGCAAAGCGATTACTGGAAGATGTCTCCACTGATGTGGAATCAGTGATTTGAGCTTTTCGGCTACCAAACAAGGTTTTTGTTTGTAGTTTATTTTTCAAAATCGTTTTCGAAGCTTTAATTGCGCCTTTCTGCAAATGGAACGTGCAGTCTTTAGCTAAAGCTGCAGCTGTTGCTACGCTTATTTTGGACATAGCTTCACCCGAGGTTAGAGCTGAGCATTTATAGTCCAAAGTAGTAGTTGCTGTAGTATATGTTGACGTGCAACCTACAGTTGAAAATGTTAATGTGGTAGTTGTAGTGGTCGAAGTTGCCACACAACCGCTAAACAGGAAACAAATGTAAGTTGTTTTATTATAATAGTACATTTATTTATGTAAAATAATTATTAACTAGTTTCCTACTACCTTCAGTGGCAGCCTAACCTAATTGTATATAAAAGAAATAAAAAAAATTATCTAAACTTATGACTTACAAACAACTTATAAAGAATAATACGTATTTACATATTTACAATTACTTATTAATATATAGAAAATATACTAAATTTAACAGTAGAAACTTATTAGAGGGCCCTCGTAGGAAGATCCTGTGGGTGACACCTTTTGAGTCTTCTCTTTCTGGCTCTCGAAGTTAGCTGTCTCGCGAGTGCATTTGAGTGAGAACCAAGGCGCTCTAGATATTTCCCCGCTTGTGCCTGGATAACATCGCCTACTGTAGGAACCCTAAGATCCTTTTCGATATCCCTTGTACGCATGTACCAGGAACATTGCAGATTTTTCTAAGCGTTTTAGCTTGAGCAATTCTGATTTTATTCATATGCGACTTAGGAGCTATGCCGTATACTTGCAGCGCGTGCTTCCACATAGGGCTTAAAATTGTCTTGTATATTGTTGTCTTGTTATCCAAATACACCTTGCTCTTGGGAGACAACAGCCACGACATTTTTACAACTTCTGCTAGCACGGACCGCTGAACCATTGTTACATTTCTTTGAAATGTAAGTCTCCTGTCCAGTATGACTCCAAGGTATTTATGCGCAGGGTATACGTTATGCCAGGGCAAGACAATGGCCATGTGGAATACGTAACACAGGCACATTTGCTAGCATTGATGCCTATGTTCTAGTCTTGAGCCCACTTCTAAATGGGAACACACGTATTGCTGCAAGACTCCGTGGTAACTTTCATACTTGGACTTGGACTTGAGTCTGTTGTTTCTTTGGCTTTGGAATCATAATAATTAAAGCTGATTTCCAGATCTTTGGGAAGTGTCCCAACCTTAAGATGCTGTTGAATATCCAAACTATAAACAATACAGCTCTCGTGGGAAGAAGTTTGAGCGTCTTGTTGTCTAAGAGATCTTCGCCTGGGGATTTTTTCCACTTTAGCTTTTTAATTTGTTGCTTCACTTCTTGCAACGTTATCGGGTTTTCTGTTAAAGCCATTTGGAATGGCACCACCAAATGCAGTTGAACAGTCCTGAGCACGAGCTCCGATGAGAAATCTGTCTCCTAGGCTGTCCGCAAAAATTTCAGCCTTCTGTTGGCTGGAAAAACACCTGGAATAGTCTGTCTCTTAAAGCGCCTTGTGAGCTTCCAAAGGGAGTAGTTAGAATATGCGTCAGGACTTACACTTTCTAACATGTCGTCGATTGACTCGTGTTTATGCCTGATTAGCACCTTTTGCAAATGATTAGACAATCTTTTATATATCTGATGAATGCAAGTGTCTCCCTTTCTTGCTTATTCTTTCCGGACTCTTCTTTTTAGGCGTAGCATGTCGACAGCAATTTGGGACATCTGGGCTCTCCGATGTTGATTTGGAAGGCATTCAAACTTTGGAGCAGGATAGGTAGAGGCTAGTAAAATGTTGTTCATTAAGACTTTGACTGGATCTTGTATATCTTCTGAGCTGTTTATCTTATCTTTATGTTGAGGTTTATTCTTCTATCTTAATCAGTTCTAAAAGCTTCAACCGAAGAGCCAAGTGGAAGAATGTGTTGCTTACGAGGCTTGAATTGCGGAGCTTGAAGAAGAGTTGATACAACAGACAGGTGATCCCAAGGAAGCTCATGCAGAAATTCAACGGAAAGCTTATTCCAAGCAATCCCATTAACAATGAAAGAGTCCAGTGCGGAATGTATTGTGTGTTATAAGAATAAAAAGTTGGCTTAACGGTAGCTAGAATTTGGCATGTACTGCTGGTTATAGATTCTTGCAAGCATTTGCCGCGGGGACAAGACCTAATGTTACCCCACCATGAATGCTTTGCCTTAAAACCACCGCCTGCAATTAATCTACCGCCCATAGATATTAACAGTTAATAAAAATCCGTTTTAGTCCAAGGTTCTCTGGGAGGAAGGTACAAAGAGGCTATTTTTACGTACCCACCACTCATCAGCACTATACTAGCTAATTGCAACTGCGTGCTGGAAATCGATTCATTCTGGTTATGACTAATACTAGAACGAATAATAACGGCAGAGCCTCCTTTGGATCTACCACTGGGATGATTGGCATACTATTGATCATATATATTTTCTGACCAGGACGCATATGTGTCTCTGTTATTAGCATTATATCAATTTTGTTGGCACTGAGGAAAATCCTGAGTTCGTCGTTGTTCCTGACCAAACCACCTGGGTTCCACAATCCGATTTTTAAGAGCACCTCATTCATTTTGCAATTAGTTTCTGCACCAGATCACGATAGGCTTTGTTAGACTCCATCCTTTCCTGTATAAGTTTGAACATTTGGTCCATTCTGACATGTATATAATGTATCGCTTTTTTCAACGTATTAAATTTGTTGTTGCAAATCTGGGTTCCGCCAAAATCAAAAGCATTTAACCAACTTTGTTTTGAGTGCGCATTGATAGTTTTCTCAGTATTTAATTTTGCACTGTGAGCGTTGGAGAAGCCTCTTTTGACAGCAGCGTTTGAAATAAATTCCGCTTTAGTGTTTCTATTAGCTTGTTTATTTAACATACTATTAGCCGGTAGTCCATCTATAGGTAATCTTGCAGCTGGCTTAAGCTTTTTGCTCAAGTTATTTTACGATCTACTGAAAATTGCAAACGAAGACAGCACTACTGCAATAAAATAGATTTTCATGTTGAACAAACTTGGGAAAATTACAATAAGTCTCTAATAAGTATAAGATAAACAAATAAAACAGCCTGTGGCAAAATTACACATTGCATTTATGACAACTACAAGAAATAAAGCCACAAACTTCCTTGCATGTTTAACTATCCAATTAGATGCTGGAAAGTATAGCAGGCTCAACGAACAAGACTATAGAGTGGAAACACGTCACAGGCAAGCCATCTACGCAGCCAAACAAGAAATTACCAGACTCTTTAATTCTCATATGACACGTTCCAGCACAGGATACACAGCAAACGTTGACTCAGTGTGGGTAGTGGAAGGTAGTCAACGAGGCAAACAAGCAAGATGCAATAGGTAAATGTTACCACAAGCAACATGAGTGCAAAATGAGTAAATGTCAAACGACCAAACTAGTGAAATTCCACCAAGACAAGCGACACTTGTCTGCAAGCGATTTTCTTATTAGTATAATACTTAATACTCTACCAAGAGAAACAAGTGAGCATCTTAGCGCCTTGAACGCTGAAACAAAATCTTGGCGTCTAAGTTTTTAGAGTAGAAACTAAGACTTCGGCCGAGAGTACAGAGTTCAAGGATAACTAGTGTAGTTTAAGTGTTAAAAATGCTTATATAAAAGAGTTGCTGGTTTTTCTTATAAACAAGCATGTGTACGAGCGAGTCTGTGGTACTACCAAGTTGAAAAGAAGAAATCTGAAATAAACAACTAACAGTATGCAGTATTATTTGCGAACAACGACTTTAAGCATGAAATTTTCATGAGTAAAGCAAAGCTGTTGAAGATGTTCAGTACATACAGTGAGCTTGCCTATAAAATAACTCATGTTATTTAACAAAGATTGTGAGCAGTAAGTAAGTTAGATTCGAAGCACTTCAAAACAGGCAGTAACTTTCCGCTCTTCACATGTAGTAAACTCTTTAAAAAAACTCAGCGACTTCGTTTCAATAGATAGTTCCTCTTAGCTGCTAAGGAAATTTCCGCTCACGTTTCAAATGTAGTATTTCAAATAAATACACCTTCACTGTTTTGCTTAAATGTCTTTATGGCCGTAGCAAGATTTCCTAGTTAATTCTTTTAGTACGTGTATGCGCACGTAAAACTAATAAAAACTATAAATGGCGTTCATTTAGACAGTCGTTAAGGCGGCGAAGAAATTCTTTCGAGATAAAAATTTACAATTGTAAGAAGAAGCAAAGCATGTAACGTTTTCGTACATTTTTTGCTTGAGCATGAGCTTGGTTTAGCAAATAAGTAAATTAGTATAAAAAAATTGTCTAGAGTATCAATTTGTGAATCAAAACCATTCTCGAATCCACTCACAAAAAATGTCATCAAAATCGGTACGGCCGTTTACGAGAAGTTCAGTCACATACACACGTACGGCAGGTTTTTATATATAAAGTCTAAAGTTCTGGTCTCGAGCTACACTAAGACAGAATTCCATTCACGAATATTACACCATCCAAAGCATGTTTAAGCCGAAGTCTAGACAAGTCCCACCTTATGTAGTTCTCCAACAAGTTGTTTACATAAAAAACAGCTCGAGAGTCTCATAAGCACCAAAAATTATGCAACAAGAAATTTACTAAGCTGTAGTCTTGGAAATATGTGGGGTGTTTTTAAGAGTTGCATTCTACAAAGACCCACAGACTACATTTGATCTTTTCCGGTCAATGACCAAGTGGATATTTGTCTACAGCGCCGACATATATGCTATGCGAACATTTTAATAAACGTTGCAAACAAGGCAAACTTTTAATTGTCTGCAGAAATGTGGAATAGGCAAAAACGTGCTGATGACGAACAGCCTTCACCTGCATTTGTGTGTGGGCATCGGGCTGGGCTTGAAAATTATCACAGCCATAAAACAAATGACGAGGTGATGTGCGACTACAATCCTACAAATTGAAAATTGAAGCTTAAAGCGCCATTGGCTGTGCAACAAATCATCAAAAGTGAGTGTTTGTTATTAGGTTTGCAGTCGTTACATTTTTACCTCTACATAATTTGTGTTTTGCGCCGTTTTGTGTTTTGGGAGTTCGATCATAAATGCATAATGATGTATGATTTTGTGTGCACTGTTTTGTAAGCGACTATAATTGTGTAATAATTGGATTTTAAGCTTAACAAACTAACTGAGGAACGTTCTAATTAAAATGTTAGCTATCTGAAAATAAATATTTATATTTTGAGTCACAATAAACCAATGCGATGATATAACCAGAATGGCCACAGCCATTTCTAGAAGAAATATCCCTTAAGTCCTTGATGTCCGCCTGAAAGTGCGCGCCTGCTGTGTGTGTCGTGATTAAAAATAGAGTAGAAAAGATTTGAATAGAGTATAGTCAAATCGGCTGCTGCTGAAGCACTTGTGTTTGTCTCAAGTTTGCGGCCAGCTAAATAAGAAATAAACACCTGCTGTGAATAAGGGAGTCTACATATAGCATATTTTTAGGTGGCGCCATACGTCGCTTTGTAATAAATTTGTATTTTGCACGCGAGCTGAACAAAAACGAAGAAACAAAACAAGAACATAAACACGCAAACTCCTACAGAAGCCGTTGTTTATTGTTAGTCTGATGTTAGCGCACATTAAATGTTATGATCCACATACTTTTAGAAATTCCTGCATATGCGTTGGCGCGAATAACGTTTTCAGGCAATTTTACGCTCAGGATTGATTCTAATAATATTGGAATTGGAATATTGGATATTGAGGCGAAACAGTCAGAACTGCAATAAGAAGACATTACACAATGAAAGGCGCAAACGTTTATTGTAAACGTATTTGTGCATAGAATATGCCACAAGCAGTTGAAGTTCTGTTGGCAGTACGCAGCACAATTGTTCACTTTTGTGTATTTATGGCGATAACTACGGTAACTGCGAGCAGCTTGAAAGTGTGAAGTACCAGTTTCTTAATATACATATATAAAAGCTCAGAGCCACTAATCGCCCTATTCTGTGCACTCTATCTCTAAATATCATATTAGTTGAATAGTCATTTTTGTTGTTCTGGAGCACATGGAAAGCTGTTTCTCGTAATAGTCCAAAAAATACCATACCACACTTCGCCTTGTTTCACCGTGCAAATCAGTTCTGAAATTGTTTGGATTCCGCGGGAGACCGACGGTTGGCTCATAACACCCACATGGTTGTTTCCTACGCAGTTTTGGTATGACTCGTTTGCGTAGAAATATAAAGCCGCCAAGAAACGAAATTTAAATAGAATTTTTGAGTTTCCATTATACCGCGCCTCTATCAATAGGTGGCACAATATTTTTGAGAGTCAACAGTTTGTCTCAAAAACATTGGTCGATATTGAAAATGGATCACTATTATCACGCAATGATTTTAAAACACTTCTATTGTAAACATTTTCATCATCTTCCAAAAACTTTGCTAAAAGGCAGCAACTCCCGTTGTTGTCTATTTCGCCAGTGTGTTAATAGTGTGCGAAATATTTTGACATCACCTGATGAGGAGGTGTTAAAAAATCGGCAATAGATAGACTAAAGAGCTTTTCTAAATGAGCAAAATCTCCCAAAAAATCCCATACAAATGTTTTGTAGCTCACGCTCAAAATCTATCAAAATCTTTCAAAATATATCTATTCATTTGATAGAGTGCGCAGAATAGGCCTAATGAGTACTTATTCTAACAATGGTTTCTTGAGCTATCCAATGTTTGTTTGGCTCCCACCAAGATGAGTACTTTGCAGTAACTATTGTGAGATGATCTATACAATACAAGCGTATATGGCGCCCATGGGTGGCTGCATTTACGCTCTTACCTGGGTTACGACTTTTATTCTCTTAGCTATAGTGAAGTGTAAAGTACTGCAGTATGAATTAAGGAATCAGAGAGTGAACTGAACAATGAAGAACCAAGGACGCTGCATCTAATTTATATTCCTTATTTATGTTAATACGACTCATGTACAGTTAAGTACCCTGAGCCATGTAATAACAATAAAAATTATAATAATCTTCAGCGAATTTAATTTGTTCTAAAATTATAATTTTCAGGAGCTTAAGAGTTAAGCGTTTAAGAGTTTTGGCGTTTAGTTAATACGTTGATAGAAAACTCGGTTTGAGTTGGATACTGAAAATTTGTAATTTGGAAATTGCCAAAAGAGCACGGAAAATGTAAAGAAATAACATCTGGCTGGCAAAGCTCACGTAGCATTACAGCTCGCATGTCCTGCACGGGCGAGTGGTCTGCAATTTTGTGCTTGGCTTGCCAATTGCTTTGTACTTCTAAATTGTATGCAGCCCACGTCTCTCATAGATAACTTTTACTTAGATAAATATAAATAAAATATGTGTTAAATTAGATTATAATTGTTTGTCTTAGGGATGACGCATGCAACACATTTCTAGACAACGGAATTTTCTAAAGGAAATTCAGCTTGAAATTAAGTAATTTTTGTCGGTGTAAGGAATGGTGCCAGTAAAAGTCAAATGTGTTAAATAGTTTTATTCAACAGTACATAATTTAATGCTCGAAATGAGTACTGTTTACGAGCATATTCCTTGGAAGCTTACGTCCACAACCACTTGATCCAATTCGACATCAATGAGCAGTCGAATGGTAAATAAAATCGTGTCACAGATAATATTTTTTGTCAGTCCCAGGAACTATTTTAAAAATTGAAACACGATGCGCAATTTCAGATGTGATAGCACATAAAACTATAACATAAAGAGATGCAGGGGGACTACAAAATGGGCACTATCATTTGGTCAAAACAGCAACTTATGTATTACAAGCTCAAAGAAGGAGGGTTTAAAAGAGTCAACAAACCTATCCATTAGACACTCATACAGTTGTTGGTACCGTAAAGTAGGCAATGAAACTTTTAACCTTTATTTTTTATTATCTTCGCCTGAAGTCGTGTAATCTTCATAAACTGAAATTGACAGCTACTTAGGTAGAAAACCCGTACAGCAAGCAGCACACTCCGAAACAAATTCACCAACAATGGCAAATCACATATGCCAATCACAACGCAAACCTGAAACAACACACCCTCTGGCAAACGAGAGGGAGCATTGAAAACATTGCTAAAGTGAAAATTGATTTGCTCTCTTTGGTAAATTCCAAACAACAGGAAATACCTAGTCCTTTTAGGGGCTTAATCGAACTGCAAAATAAAAAGGAGTGGGCACGTACAAATGATTTGGCTGTATTAAATGAGGAAATGAAGTTTATTGTAGCAGCGAATCAGGCACACTTACAGATACACTTTGGTTAGTGCATCAAGTGAGCACGGAAATGTGTCAATTTACTTGGCACATGTGGCAGAGTTCGAGTCATCCGTCAAGAGAGAGGTGTGTAAGCAAGAAGAGAGCACATGTTGGCATTAACATAAAACCTTTGTAGCATACCTACAGTCACACACACACGTAGGTACACAAACAGTGAAGTAGGTAGAAGAAGAATGAACAGCCCCAACCAAAACAACCCTAGCCGAGGGACAAAAATATTGTAAGAAATTGTCCCGATACGATTGTCAATTCAAAAGAAAAGAACGAATCCGACGCTAACCATTCAAAGAAAATGCAGAAAAAGCCTGAACAACAGGAATTCGTGACAAATGTGAGCAAATTAAGAAAAACTATGAAGGATGACCTAGGAAGCTGAAGAGGAGAGAGATGTCAGAGATAGCGACTATAGGCAAGAGCTAACTGTAGCACTATTAAATAAATCAAATGTAAAGGCTCTCTCTCAATAAATGTCAGTGGAGTGCTGGAACCTAGAAGTCACAACGCCAAACCCTAGGTGAACAATCAAAGGTCAAATGGAGTTGAAATAATAGGCTACGAAGAGGACGTAGCTGTGGCTGATGTGGCTAAGACGCTGCAGTGAATATCGGAGAAAAGCAACATTAATATTGCTAATATTGAAGACGAGGAAAAAACAAAGCTGGCCGTTTACAGCAGCAGGGCAAGGGTGGAGACTGTCATGATCCGTGGAGGAAAGCAAGATGTCGTGTCTTCGCCCTGCACCAAATGACTTGGAGTCCTTATAGACCACAAGTTCAATTTTAGACGTCGAATGTTATAGGAGCGGAATCGGTGTACAGACTAAGCTCTATTAGGTATTGCTGCGCATTCAGAACAGTGTCTAATGATGGCATCAATGTCCTAGTAAATTGTCTGCCTATAGACACTGAAGCCAACTCTATAAGACATGTAGATCATCCCCCGGAATTGAAGGAAAAAGGCGGTCCCCTATATGCATGGCAGCAAAAATGGCAGAGCTCTGTCAATGATAGATGGACGTCTGAGCTCATCCCTGGCATAAAGGAGTGGATAAATGTAAACACGGAACCCTGAAATAGCACCTCACGTATTTCTTCACGGAACAGACAAAGTATGGAGCGCGACACATTCTAACTGAATACATACGATTTTCGCAGCGGTAGAATTGAAAGGCGTAGAGGAATAGAACCTGGCAAACAGATAATAATTGAAATGATGAAACGGGTCAGAAGGGACGAGAAAATGAAGAAGCATGGTGACTAAATAGTCTTGCGTGGCGAAGTAATGCCTTAATTGGTAGTTCCGCCTTGTCGCAGAAGACCGGGGTAGTCGTGGGTGGCGCTCCAAAGTTGCCGTGAGTAAGTCTAGAGACTGAATCGTTTAGTGCAGTCGGCGAATCAATCATGCTAGCAGCCCGGGATGTTAGAATCTTTAGAAGATTACCACCTCCCTGGAGTATCTAAACAAAAAAAAAAAAAAAACAATGACGATAACTGGCTCATCAGCATCTCCTTTTTATTTATTTATTTATTTATTTTTTTGTAGTTCTGTTTTTCCTGTAATGTTTTGTGTGTAAATGAGTAAGATCCATAACTACCGTTTAGCAATATTTAAGTTGCAAAAATGTTGATTAGCTGACAGTGTACTGCCACCTCTGAGAGTCTACACATTTCACTTGAGTCACGTTGCGTTTGCCTCAATCGCTTTTGTTTGAAACGTAAAGTGTTCCCTAGTAAGGAAAACGTAATAAGCAATAAGGAGTAAGCACGGAACAATAAAGGAAATGGCGCTCCACAATGTGGTGGCGTATGTTCTGAGGAAATATTCCTAAATTAGATTGACTTTAAAGTGAGAATCGTTAATAGGTGAAGGTTTCTATTTTTTCGTACCTAGTTACCCTATGATCGGACCTGTATATATAAAGACTGTGACTTGAAGACTTTGGTGGTCTTTTTATGATTCTCTCTGAAAAAATAAGCCTTTACTGTTTTACTTCAAGGTTTTTACGGCAGTCGGCAGAAAAGTAATTAAAACGATATACGGAGCCCATTTAGGAATTTAGAAATTTCGCATTAAAAATTCAAATTATTAAATTCTTCAAACATATTACCGGGACCTACAATAAAAATGCACGAAAGAGCAATGCCCGAATATCATACAAGCCGAGACAACTCTAAACACAAGTGTAGACGACTTTAATAAGCACCAAAACGTATGAAGCAATAAATGTACTAAGCTTGGCTGATTTAAGTTCCCCTACATGTGGCATGATGCAAAAATCAAAGTTGATGAGCTTCTGGATATTTGTCTAAAGCGCCGACATGTATGCAATGCATAGATTTTAATAAACTTTACAACCAAGGCAAACTTTTAATTGTCTACAGAAAATTTAGAATAGCCAAAAGTGTGGTGATCACGAAAAACTTTAGGCTGCATTTGTATGTGGGCAGAGGGTTGGGCTAGGAAAGGTTCATAGAAATGACGAAGTGTTGTGCGCCGACAAATTGAAAATTTCAAGTTTAAAACGCCTTTGGGTATGCAACAAATCATCAAATGTGAGTGTTATGAGATTTTGTATAATTGTTTGCACTTGTTACAGCTTCAGTCAG
>JAWNKX010000637.1:0-24421 GCA_035041755.1 Cacoxenus indagator | reverse complement strand
TTCCCCTTCCCGCAAGGGAAGTGAACGATGGTTGTGATTTGGCTGGTAACTCCCCATTTTTATTTTCGTTTATTTATTTGGTTTTTTGTTTCTTTTTTGTGAAAATGTTTTTTTTTTGGTCCTATTCTTTTATTCACTTTTATTGTTCCCTTCATTGCTGTCGTTATTATCGTCGATGTTGTTGTACTTGTTGTACATCGTTTCGCGTCGCACGTGTTGGCCGGATCATCAAGCTCCAATTGCTCTATTGTGGCAGTCGATTGGATAACCGTGGTTGAACGGAGCAGTTTTTTTTTTAAATTCATTGAAAAACTACTTGAAGATATGGTATTTTCTTTTTTTTTTCCTATTATTCAGTAATTATGACCACTAATACAATGTCTAAAGAGAGTATGTGTATTTAGCTTCTATGATCAGATCATAAAAGTTGAATAATATAATGAAGTATGAATAAATGAAAATATTTTTTTTAAATAATTATTTTACAGTTAGTTTACCAGATCAACCGGTATTGTCCTTTTTAGTCGCCGCCTGTAGTGTAATTTCTTTAGGGGAAGTAAGCTGAGGCTGACGTTCTTGCGTTGAACTAACTTGGTTTGGTAAATCCGACTTATTTTAAGTATTTCCTCTGATACTGTAGCAATGTTGGAGTCATAGTGGAAGTCGGCGTTTGTGGTGTACCACCCCGCTTTGGTAACGCGTATATTCGTGACTGCTGTCTTTGGATTTTACTCACATTCGATTTCATGGATGTTCTCCATATTTGCGCACCGTATGTCCAAATTTGTATTATAGTTTGTGTATCAATAGCTCATTTTCTAGCAATAAATTAGATCTACGGTTAAGGAGCCAATTAAATTGTGTAGTCTTGAGTTTTATTCGTTCACGCTTTTTCTGTGTATGGTGTTTCCAGGTTAATTTATTGTCTATGAAAAGTCCTAGATATAGTTTTAGTTGTGTAGATAATATGTACTTCCTTGCTGTTATGTTATTTTATTCTTTGTTTTATATAGAAGGGCCGATTCTTATGATTTGTGTAACAATATTGAATGTTTGATGAGCCCAAAAGCCTTTCGAATTTATCGTTCCTGTAGATCATAATTGAAAGCAGATGTGTATATTTAAAAACTAGTCCAATCCACGCTGATTGTTAACTTTAATGCATTGACAAAAATTTTTAAGTAAACTCATCAAGAACTACTTGATTAGAGTATCATTACGAATTTTAGGTATCTTCTCCATCAAATTTGAACATATAAACTTCGTAGCCCTTCGCAAAAAATGAATAATATCCGCTGAATAAAAATTTGTTGTTTAAGTCTCACTTGAAGGCGGCGATCCCAAAGCTTAACTGGCGCTGTGATAAAGAAAAGAGTTACCTCCGTTATAGTTGAAAAAACGTCACTCACCGGAAGGTATTCGTAAGGTCTAATTCAAACGTTCGTTTTGTTCCTGTCCACTAAAAAACTGCCTTTTGCACTCAAGCAAGCTCAAATGTGATGAGTTAAAATTCATATCGATGTCCGACTTGGGTTCTGATGGCAAAGGTTTCACATGTTTAGGCTCCTCGTCAATTCCCGTTTCCTCTGGTTTTGGTACGAAAATGTTAATTGCTCGCAGTACGCCGGAGGGGGTGTTTTGAAGACTATGGACCACTGTTCTACCATCAGCACCGCGTCTTTGCAGTGACAATACTGGCGAAGTTTTGGCTTTTGTAGGTAGGCTTGAAGAATCAAAAGGATTACCATCAGAATTGCTCTCAATTTGGTTAAGCATTTGACCAGCTTCCGGCTTCGAATTTGAGCAATTGCCGGCCGAGGAAGTCTTCGTGTAGTTGTTCCGATTGCGTCTGGCGAAGCTCAAAAATGATTCACTCATACTTATGAAATAGAAATACTTTTCTTTTTTAAGGAATAATAATATAGATTTGAATATGATATCGACGTGTCTGTGTCCGTTTTGAAGGGAAATATTTCTTTATTGTTAAGACGCCTGCTTTGTTCGACTACCGAAATGAATACGAGCTTTGGTGTTTGAGACGACTTAATTTTGGCAGTTTTTTTTATAAAATCATTCATTCTCGTTGTTTATTTGGGTACGTAATACGATAGAATGGTCGGCGCACATTTCTGAGAGCAAAGACTAAAAACTGTTTTTAAACAGATTTAATGCAATCAATACACCTTTGAAGTTGAGGGTTCCAACCACAAGACCCATATTGAAGAAGCGGTTTAACAAATGAAGTATACAGCAATTCGGTTGTATGAGGTTCGTTAAATTCCCTAGACCCGTGTTTCACATAGCCAAGGACACATCTGGCCTTAGAGACTAAAGAGGAAATGTGAGAACCAAAATGCAAATCAAAGTCAGAGTCAAAGAAAGTCCCAATATCATTAAATTGATAAACGTATTCCTATTTAAAGTTTGACTGAAAAATAAGTAAAATAGAAGATGGTTAATGGAACACGAAATCGATAAAGGAGCTAAGTAATATGCTGTCACCTTCAAGTGTAGATATCATTGAAGATTTCTGTCTTGGTGTTGGTATATCTGATGTGAAGATGGTATACAACAGAGGACCTAGTATCCCCCTGGCGGAAGTCCTGGTCTTATATTCCTTAGTATTGAATATTTGTCCGAGAACTATACCAAGAAGAACCTTTTGGTAATGTAATACTTCACCATTTATAACACATTGTGGGGAAATGTATTACGTAGCCTGTAGATTGATCTTATTAATTGGGTTGAATTTAACGTTGGCTTTCTCTAAGTGTAGAAAGACGTAGTATGTTGTGCGTAACGCGTTGGATTTGTTGTGTGGTTGAGTGGTTTCTACGCAAACCAAATTCGTGGTCTGGAATTATGTGCCAGCCACTTCAGCAACTTTCCTCCTAGTGAGTGCTGCCAAAACCCAAAATTATTATTTCTGCGTATTTTTTAATTTTTTAATATTTGCACTTGCTTCCTTCCTTCCTTCTATTAATACTTTCTCAATACATTTTGAGATATTCTCCTCTGTCGCACATGATTGCCTAATTGACGTTTGCATCTACAACTTTAGAACATACAACCAATAAATAAATATCCAATAAAGCAATTCGTTTCCTGCATATTTTTAAAATGTTACACAACATTTTTCTTTCATATTCGCTTAGTACTCAACATATGAATACGTCTTAAGATATGCCGGTCACGTTCAACCACTTGTATAGGCTTTTTCTTCGTTGGCATATTTTTTACTTGGAGTTTACAGGACTCCTAATCATACTCGCATTGAGAGGCTTGTGCAAGGACTATGCGTGCCTGACAAAGCAGACTTGATTTTTTCGCTCTTTTTTCCGTTGGTACGACTTTGTATTGCAAATCAGCGCTATACTGTTGTTCAGTTATTAATAAAGCGCACGTACAAAAAAATACTCGAAGGATAGGTAGCAAGAAAACATCTATTAACTATGCGTGATTTACGACAAATACACATAATTAGCAGGGACTCGGAGCATGGCTGCTTTCGAGTGCGTCAAGCTCTTCGGATGTTTCAGTAGCTCTGCGCTCTGTCTACTGCTGCGATCTTCTCGTTGATCTTCCAGTATTTGACTTTTTGGGTCGCACTTCATATTCTTCACTTTTGTGATTTTTATTTATTTTTTCATTCTAATATATTAACATTTCGACTTTGTATAATTTGAGCAGCACTTCTGGCAAACTCAATTCTCAGATGCTGCTTTGTTTTTGTGTTTTATTTCTATCTGTACAGTTTGAGAAGCATCTGAAAATTGTTGGCCTTAATATTTAGCACATTCGAAAATTTTTTGGCTCCAAAATACACAGTTACCTATTAAAGGCTATTCTAGAGGTAGCCTGAAAATTTCATCGACCCTGCGGTTTCGGCGTCGAAACGGACAAACATACAGGCAAACAAGCAGACATGCTTCCAATTTTATATATTCAGATTATAATTGAACTGATTTGCGTTTTGAACTCATTAGAATTCATATAATACTTTTTCATTGCTTTCACCCTCGGTGAGACTTTACATTTTGGCAATTTTAACTTCATCTACCCCAAACAAAAATTTGCATAAAAACTCATCTAATTACAAAATCGAAGCTAATCTGTACGCTCAACAAAACTTACAAAGTCATTTTCAATTAATTCCAACTACCGAAAATTCAACGCAATTGTCAGAGTGTACTGATTTGAGGCTCAGCCAACCCAATTTGCCTTCCGCCCTTTTGTTGCTCCACAATTCCATAGAAGCGAAAACCTTTGGCGAGCTTTATCTCATGTCAACACCCAAACCGAACCCAACTAAAATAGTTTCAGTGACTTTCTAAAACTATTTTTTTTACTCGGTGTTCACCACATGTCGACGCAGATTACAGCCCACGCACACCTGCGTCCGGCTGCTCATAACGAATTTGAAATCGTTCCGTAATTACGTAGAAGGCGGTCGTGACAGAAGTAAAAAAGTTTACGTTTCAATTTAAGTAAATTTTTTGCAATACGACATTTTCTGTTTTCAATTTGACTGCTGATCTTGTTTAATAAAAACGCTGCCTATAAAATCTACCCAAATCAAACATTAGCTAGCACAGTCGAAATACAGCTTTAGGAGTTGTCAAGCGATGGGTAAAAGTACCAAAATATTTCACAATGCACACATGCGATTTATGAACAACGAAATGTGCACATCTACAATACTAAAAATGCCGGCCTAATTGAATGGGAGTTGACTTATCACGTCCCATAACCAGTTGACATGCATTGAATTGAGAACAACCCCCGTAAAAGGGATTACAATTAAGCAACTGAGCTTCGTCTGTTGGGATATCAAAATATTAATTCGAATAGAAGCACTTCACTTATATTTTATACATTAAATGGGTTAAATAAAGAAGGCACAATCTTTTTGTATAAACTGTACTAGTAATTGCATTGTTTCTGCAATTATTGTGGCATACTTTCAAGCGCTGTTTTCAAACTGGCTCAAGAGGCTATAAGCATAGCTCGAAATGTAGGCAGTTCCTAAATAAAATATTTCTAGATATTAATGTATGAGCTATATAATGAGAACAACTAAAGTTTTTTATTAACTTTATGTGCCATGAAAGTGTAATGTTCACTGAATTGACTTACGCACACTCAAACGATGTTGAGCCTAAGCGACCACTGACCAACCACTTAAGCCATATCGACATCGTCCGTCGGTCCCTGAAATTTGTTATAAAATACATGTTAGCATTTATCAGCATGTATTTTATATTCTCCAGTTGAGAGTTTTGTAAAAGTGTGCAATACTGACACGAACTTAACTTCCTTATTAACAAATATAGGGAGACTAGGAACATGGCCTAAGTGACGAAGATATACACTAACCTAAACCAATTATGGCGACGCGTGTCCGATAAAGTTTTAGCGCCATGCGCGGCGGTGTTTGCATGTAGCGTCATGCTAATTTACTCAAACCTGCAGTATACACATTTTCTATGCGAAGGTAGGTTTCTGTAGGTCTGTGAAATTTGGGATTTTTTTTGGCACGCAATGGAGTTTCCCACTTTGCTCGCTTGACGAAGGGAAAACTCTAAAAGTTTTCTGATGCCTAAAATAAAACTCAAATCAAATTTCCATCTACACATTTCGCCGGTTATACAAATTCTAATTCAATTCAAATTTAATACAATGGTTTAACCGCTTTTTCCGGTTAATATTGACTCATACTTTGAAATATCTGCAAGGTACGAGTATAAGTAAATATATTATTAAAAAAATGCGCTCATCAATAACATAAACTACCGCAAAACACGTCATATTCAAATTTCTTATCATTTCTTTTAGTGTATTTTGTCTGCAAACTTGAAGCTATTTCCGAGCTCACCAACTTTGATTATTAAACCTCAACAAAACACAGCGAAAAACGTAAGAAAAACAAGACAAAATCGAAAATCGAGAGTGTCGCTAATGAAAGCGGTGTATGAAAAATATTTAATAGTGTTTTTTCTTTTTCAATTGTTTTAAAATTTTTTATATGCAGTTTCTTCCTTTTTGGGTCATTTAAATTCCTTTTTATTAGATTTTTACAGACATAAAATAAGTCTAACGTTTTGTATCTACATAAAGTTTCAGTGCCAACGAAGAACCTATCTCTTCAGCCAAAACCCGTTCCATTTTGTCTTTTGCATTCTCTGCTTTCTTCTTTCTGATCCTTCATAATTTTTCTTATTTTCAACTGAACATTTAAAATGTTTTTCCTCCATGCGTAATGTATCGTCAACACCCCGTCTATGTCACTTGTTAGGAAGGCGCTTGTCGTCGTTATCATTTTAACGTTTTATACGAAAATCATTTTAATGTCAGTGCAGAACTTAGGAAGTGCTTACTACGACGAGTACGTTTATGTGAATTCACTCACAGGCAAATATCAACATCAATTACTGTTAAATACATTATGGCTTACATTTCCGTTTCCTCTACGCTGCACTTCTCTAGGAAGTTCAAGATCATCATAGTCATTCTCCTTCTCGTCATCATCAGCATCCCGTGAACTGCATTTTTGATGCTTCTTCATACTTAGACGAACTTTTTTCCATAAAGCACGAGTTATGCATTACCCGACATTTGGTAAGCCTTTTTGCCTTGTAATGTTGCAAGTCGATTGCAAATGCTGTAATTTCATAGAAAATTGTTTGTCTCTTTTGTTTTTCCTAGCTACACTCCTTATGGATTACGGAAGACACAAATTTCCGCTTTTGAACTGCAGCAATAAAAATGATAAAGTGATCTACTTGAAGGTGATGGTCTACATGAATCGAAAAGTGTGGATTTCGGAGGTCTTTGTTCTAAAAATAAAAATAAAACTTAAGTGATTTAAAGTCGATAACAAATCCGACCGTACCCGATTAGCCACACTCTCTACCCACTATGCTGTTAACGATAACTATGTGTCACTATAAAAAACTCATAAATGAATTAAGCAATATATAATTCATGATATTGGAAATTATGGTCACAACTTTTTACACCACCCCTCCCAATTGCAGCTAGTACTTTTGTTGTCCAGTACTCTTGCCTATGATCCCGCTATATAGTCGCCTCTACTTTTAATGTGCCCGCTAGTAATTCGAAGTAATTAACCTCTATTTAAAGAGAAACTGTCCTTACTTTGTTGTTATTTGGAGTTTGCTGCAGTTCACTTAAATATCATGTCGAACTGAAAGAATTGCAAGCCATTAAAACATTCTTTAGAATTGTGAAGGCGATATTTGTATTGCAAAGTATTGAGTTGTATTTAAAAAGGCCCCTTCGGTAATTTTGTTATACTTAAAGCTTGTGTCGTTAACAGGGAATTCCAAGTAAAACTTTCACATATTCAACATCAATTAATTTACTATTGAGATATTCTCTGCTTCACCTTTCAGAGAACGTCAAAGCCATGTTCTCATGTGCGACACTGATTTCTTGCACTTTGCTTTCAATTTTTTGCAACATAATTTTAGGCAACTTTATCAGAAGAAAAATTTACAAAATCAAAAAATTTGCAAAAGCGGTCTTGGATATTTGTCCCAATTAACGTTGAGAAAGGGTAAACAGCATTGGCTGAAATTATACAACCACAATAGACAAATCTGTTAGAACTATTAACTTTGAGTTATGCAATTTACACAAGAGAGCTTTCTATTATTCTAAGGACAGTTTATGACGCTTATATAATAACAGGTAGAACAAATTGTGTCGACAAACCCGTTCAGTTGGCGTTAATGACGTAATCAGTCTTGGAATGTGAGGCGCATATAAAATGCGACACGTAAGAAGGAGGTAGAGGAATGATATAGAGTACAAAAAAGTACACTCGTATTAGGCTAATTAGGCAAAGACTATTGTTAGTTATTTAGTGCACAAAAGAGGGCAAACAATTTTTTCTCATTCCTTTCTCTGCGACGCATGCCTTTTAAGTGGTGTCTTTTTCATTATTTGAGTTGAAGTGTCTGGTTTCAAGCATCAAACTGAGTCTTGACACTTTTGTAATGCAAAATCGCTTAACATAAACAGAGAATAATGCCGAGCATCTGAATTGCTGTCATTGTCTCCCTTTAATTCAGTTCAGTGCTTGTTGTGAGACTTGGCACTTGCTATTGCAACTGGATGGGTGACAGGAATAATAAGATTTGCACCCATTTGCATACAATAAAAAGCCAATAGGAGCCCGTGTTGTGGTAGTTGTTGTCCATGTCTGGCATTTACTAGTAGTTGGTTTTTACGTCCTTGTTGTCTGATTGCATTTCACAGACTCAAATATTTTGCACTTTGTCGCCCCTTTCAGCAAATACCAAGCGCCTGTTTGTAGGCAATGCTATTCCCGACGTTTTACATTTATTCATGAAGATTAATTCATTTTGTGGTACGAGAGTGCGTATGAAACAAAAATAATTGAGTATAAGTCAGAGCTGAGATCTAAACTCCGACCATCTGCCCCTGGTCATACTGTAGAGGCAGATGGTGTTAATGCCAGCCCAAGCTTTCGCCTGGCAACCAAGAGCACTGACCTACTCTCTTTTAGGCAACACCTCGAGAACTCCATTCAATTCGATGCGACACTGGACTCTGGAGAAGATGTTGAGGCGGCAGTAAATATCCTCACAGAAAACATCAACATAACTGCTGCTGCTTCAACGCCTCCTGAACCGCCAACAGTGACCACAAGCTATGGTATCTTTCTCACAAGGGAGGCCACTGAGCTCTTGGCAACAAAAAGGAGACTGCGAAGACGAGCAATCCGATCTCAACACCCTTGGGACCGAATACTATGGAACAGGGCAGCCAAACAGCTACAAAATCTCTCAAAGATTCTTAGAAGAAACTTCTTTGACCGTAGGCTGGCTTCCATGGATTATACCTTGGATGCCAACTATTAGCTCTGAAAGGCATTAGGTCCCTTAAGAGACAGCCGTTCAGGCAGGTGCCTGTTCGTTGTCCTGGCGGTGATCTTGCTAGCAATGAGGAAAAGCTGGCCAATTTACATGGTACTTGGAAGCTAGATTCACAACTTACGACTTCGCTACAATAGAGCAGGTCAGAGAGACTCGTGGCTGTATACAGACACCTCTAAAAATGTCGTTACCCATTAGGCAAACCAGGATCGACCAGTAACTCTCCTACCTTTCCCATCTAAGGTATGGCAGAGGAGTTTACTGTATAACGTCGATGTGTCTATGTGGTGTGCAGATTTGGGGTAACGCCTTTTTTTTACTTACTTAAGCGCCAAACTAGGACTGAATATTACCTTATAATTTTGAGATCTTGGACATAATATGTTTTATGCGCCGCCTGCTCTAGCCGCGCAGCCTTCCATAGTATTTTCTTTTCAGATAAGTGATTTATCTGGTAGTTGCTAGTGATCTGTTGTTGTTGTTTTTTCCTCACCCAAAAATTTAAATCATTACCCTCCTTTAAAATTTTATCCTTAAGTAGATCCCTTCTTGAGCGTCTTTTTTCAAAAAAAGCTGCTTTTTCCAAGCATTTGCATCAATGCCAAAGGAGCACGTTTTTCGTGGACCTATTTAAACCGCATTTTCAAAAATTCATTTTCTTTTTTGTGTATTCATTTTTGTTATCAACGAGAAAATATTTTCCTAGTGAAAAACTTAAAGAAAACTATCCCACATAATATAATTTTAACCACACTTCAGGTGCGAAACTGATGCTTCTATTTTATTCTGAGTGATTAAAATTAAAAGAATGTTTTAAAAGATGAAGTGAAGTGCCATTAAAAATTATAAATACTTTTTAGTAATTGTTATTGTAAATGACAAGCCATAATTTAATATTTAATTAGGTTTCATGCCCAGAGTTGGCAAAGTTTGGATACTCTTACAAACTTTACTTTCCTCTGAACCATTCACAACTTCACAGGTAGCCAAGCCAAGTCATGCATTTTCATATAGCACCACTTGGGAGGGAAACGAAATCAAGCAAATGGAATTTGCTACGAATCTCATCGTTAGCGTTGCAAATGGTCTGCCACTACGCAGGAAGCAGAAAATGAAACGTGAACAATGTCCAAGCAGAGTTATTATAAAACTAAAAATAGACGAAAGTGTGTACTTAATAAGAGCTAACTGAGCTCCTGGTAATTAAGCCGTTGGTTGACAAGCAGCAGACTAGAGCAATTCTAAAGTAAGAAGCGACTCTCAACTAGAAAGGATTTTCTCTCGAGCTCAATTTTACAAATTTACAAATATGAAGGATTCTACTTACTTGTATGGAAGGAATCTTTTTAAGTGAAGAATTCTGTTAATGAGCTTAAATTTTCTAACCGCAAATTCATTGTCTCATTTCAGGCGCACATGATTAAAAATTTAAGTTGAAATTCAAATGTCATTCACTAAACCAGGCATTAGATTCTAACGGTGACTGTTTCATGATTAAACTATATCCCCAATTCTAATATCCAGTCACATTTTAATGCCATTACCATTTTAGTAAAAGCTAATAGATGAAGAGCTTTCCTTATATGTTATACGTATTAAAAAGCAATCGAAATTGAAGCATATCACTTAAGAAAGTAAATTAGAGACCTTTCGAAACTTAGTAAATAAAATTAAATCTTAAATCTACTAAACATTGGCTTATAACTTTTTCCTCTTGTAATCCGTGTGCAACCCTGTCTCAATCCATGCAATCAAATTTGTTTACTTCAATATTTATATTTTCTAATTGGCAGTGTACTTGCCTTATATGTTTTCAGTTGACGCCTCTGAAAACCTAAGCATTCACGACTTCAGGTACACGGTCGCTATCACGTATCTTTGAGTAAGTTGTTTGCAGAGTTGCAAGAGTTTTGCTCAAGCCAAGTTGGCACTTCTAGCGAGCGAGAGCGAGATAAGCGAGAAGTTTCAGAGAAAATAAACTTTGCTGCTAAAATTGTATCTGTGGCTTTTGCAGGATTACTGGGAGAAGCTTTCACCAATAACATCTTCGGCCTTCGCATTACATAAAATTTAAATATGATCCATATAAGTTGTGGCAGTATAGAAAATAAGTCCACACCCCAACACACAGCAACCTTTCGAGGGTTTACTATTGATGCTCAATTGTCAGGCAGTCAGTCCGTTGTCCTTAATCCTTTGGCAATTGATATGCGCTGGCATGCGGGTAGGCAAGAACAACAAATATGGTTGAATAATATTGAATGCGTGTATTTGGCAATGGAAGTTGGGCGGTTTCTAAATTGCGGTTTCATGTATTCGTTGATTTTATAGCAGGAGAGGCGTTTCCTTCATGAGTGTTCTTAGAAACTTGTCGTTGATTTGCCTAGTTTTCAACAGCTGTTGTTATCACGTGCCAACTATTTTCATTGCTGATGGAATGGAGAGTTGAGATTGAACATGGTTTACACGTCTTATTTTGGGCATTGGTTGACATACTAATTTACGATCTTTCACTACATATAAAAATGGGGTGTCTAGCTGTGTCGGGGACACGGCCGCTTTACGTGAAAGGGTAATAATTTCTGTGAGCGTATAATGCTTATTTACATATCTATTGACATATGCAATAATTGATTTTACTCAAACACGAAGTATATGAAGTAAAAACAACAACAATGGCACGCAACACAGAAAACAAATACAACGTGGGCAGCGACGCAAAAGGAATGACAACAACAACAGGAATTTTCGCATTGAAATTAATCCAACCCCCACGTGCGCCAAATTTTCCTTTAAAGTTGATGAATTCTTTAATCCTTTACTTATCGAGTGGTGTAACTAAATTTTAGATGTGGATGATAGATATGTATCTTTTCTTCAATTTTGCCGCACCATATAAATGAAAAACTACGACGAATTCACGTCAAAAAGGCCGAAATATCCTAGGCGGATAAGAGAAGAGGATAACTTAAGTTGCCCTATTAATACTAATAAGTATTTTATTGCCAAGCGTAGCTATAGTATTATATTTATGACCTCATTTTATGACAAATAAATCAAGGGTTTATATCTTCTGGTATTTTATCATATTTGTCCCAACCTTATGGTTTTTATGGTTGAGTGTGCTTATACAGATCTTTCTGTTATAATATCTCAAAAATCTTCTCTGCATTCTTTGAATTTTAGAATATACTCAATATGAAACATTTCCATTGACCGAAGTTATCAGCGGCAACAAGAACCCAATTCCACCCAATACTACTTAAGCCAGCTCGCCAGTTGCCTTCTAAGGAGCACAGGGATTCCACAAGCTGCTGCAGGCCTATTCAAATGTCATAGTTTAACAATTAGTTACGTAAATCGGATGGATTTTGTGTCATAGATTGGGTGATTAGCCTACCGCTATCAGTCCTTGGTGATGAGAGTTCCATTTGATGTCAACAAGGCTACCATGACTATGAACCTGCCTTTGATGGCTTTTAATTCCACTTGGCTCAACTTGAGTCTCTCCATTGAAAAATGATGTTTTCACCTCTGCTGCCCAGTTGGTCAAACAATCCAATCGATTCCAGAAGATCCGGAAGGCTTACTAAAGGTTTTTTAAAAACTTGGTGATATATTTTTGAACAGCTGTGCGCATCACGGTCTAAAGCCACTTCTAGCTTGTCGAGAAATAATATGGAACTGCAGACAGAAGCTCCCTTCAAGTAATTATCTGCAGTCTATAAATTATAATATATCTATATCTATATCTATGTTAAATAAAGTTCTCATTATAATATAAGGTTGAATTACGAAGATGTCTATATCTCGCCAACTGAGTAACCTATATTGTTCAAAAATCTCTATCCGTGATTAGGGGCCCAACAATACACATAACAAAAATGTCATTGTTATCGGAGATTAAATCGTTTGAAAATTGAGTTTTATATATAACTAGCAAGGACCAGGCGCGTTACGGCCTCCGCGTGCGTCGTGCTCTTCGGATGTTTCATTAGCTCTTCGTTCTGTCTATTGCTGCGTTCTTCTCATTGATTTTCACTTTTTGGAGCAGTACGTTGAATTCAGTAAACTCAAATCCAAACGGATTGATGAACTTCAGCATCAACTTGAGAAACTTCTACTAAAAAATCGAGTAGGCCAAGCGACAGCTCGGCCTAAGAACCTCGGCTTAAAAACCTCGATTAATAGTGAAAAACGTAGAAGAAGCATCACAAATGGCCAGCTCACTCGAAAACATTGCAAACCATGGTGCTGTCGGTAGAAGTGGTGAGCGCCCGTTTACACGAAGTCAATCGACCCTCCGCGATAATGTTGCAATGACTATCGGTCGTAAGAAATAGCGGAGCAATCTTTTAATATTTTAATCCTTACATGTTTGTATTCGCCAATCGTTCTTATTCACAGACTTTCTTCAACTCAATGCAAAATCTTCAAGCAACTTTTCGTCCCAACAACTTTGTTCCTTCCTTCTTTTCCTCTAAGCAAACCACTTCGACATACACAAAATTAGACCTATTTCAGGCGCAAATTAGTGGCCTCAGGGCAAACAATTGCTTAGAGCGTTACACAAACACTCAACTAAGCTCGGTCGTGATGCTACTCTGACGAAGGACTAAATTAAAAAATTAAGCGGAGAAATGTATCTTCGGAACAAAGATAAAAGAGTCGGTGAGAAGTTTCAGCAAATAATCTAATCTAATCTGACGAAGATATATATATATATGGTAGAGATATGGGTATTCTGAAGTGTCAATCTATATAAACGTGACAATTCCAAAAGAAAGTACAATTTTCCATTCCGAGGTACCAAACAAGGGAGCTACTGTAAAGAATCAATCAAAACTTCTAAAGGCAAAGTAAAAAATTGTCTGAAGAGACAATTTTAGAACCGACCTGAAGAAGCAAGCTTTTAAAATACCGTACTAAAGAGCATCCTTTAATCATACTGAGAAAAATATTGGTGGAGGTAGTCCGTGAAGAGGCATACTAAGGGAACGATCGGGACAATCACAATTTAGCTGAGACCATTTTACTCCCAATTCACAAACGAATCAAATTCAACCAAATTATTTTCAAATTTTTGACAAAAACACAAAGCGATTCCGTCTGCTCGTAACGTCCCACATTGGTCTCGTAATCCCATCGGCCCGACTCAATGGGAATAGAGCGATCACGTTAACTACTGAATTTTATCTAAATGTTAAGTTTACTTCAAGATTGTTTAGTGCTAACAAGCACACAAGAGAAGTCACAAAAAAGCGCTCAATTCAACAACACGAGTAAGCAATTCAAAAGCGCTCAATTCAACAACACGTGTAAGCAATGCGAGCGGTACAGAGAACCGTGTTTTTGAGTCAATACTGAATGACTCATGCAGGCTTTTGCGATTGAGTGAACTCATTCATTTGTACCTCTTCACATCATACCACACCACTTCAACTCGATTCCACTAGATTGAATGCGATATATATATTTATTTAATAATTTAAATATTCAACAAAATTGGTAAAGATTTTCGATTCTTAATCGACATGTACCACTCCTCGAAAGAAAGTCAAAATTACTTTATAATTAATTGAAATTACAAGGGCTGCAGATGCAGATTTGATGAAAATATGAGAAACCAGATCAAGTAACCTCAAAATGATTACAAAGCAAAAAAAAAAAGATTATTTATTTACTGCAGCAATAGACTCACCAAATGATTAACTCCTTACAAACTTTCAACCAGGACGAACCAGAAGAAAGGAAGGATTTGAATCAGCGTGCAATCGTCCCACTTCAGCTCAGACGCATTTTCGAATGCAAATTTCAATAACAAAATGCAAAAAGTGAGCCAATTCGAACTCCTATTTTAATAATTTCATTTGACTTTCAGTAGCCGAATTACGCAAATGGCCTTTAGGTGAAGAAAGCAGAACAAGGAAAATCAAAGGCACTTTCCAACTTGTTCCACACAATCACACCACTAACTAACACTAACCACTAACAGTCATCATTCTTTGGAAAGGAAAATATTTATTTGGTCTGTCATTTGAAACGTGAAACACTGTCTTGAGCATTGAGTGCCTCAAATAAAACGCCTTTGTTGTACCCGAAAGTATCTGACAAAGTAAAATGAGTACTTTTCAGCTCAAGTAACGGCGTCGCTTCTGATTGATTACCACTCGGCTTCAATTGAGATTTGTGGGAAGATGTACTTCTATTTTGACTTGAATTCATATTGACGAAAATTATGTTTGCTTTTGCAAAAATTTGAAATAAATTGCTTATTAAATTGTCTGAACCGTCTAATGAGGCTTACGATTTTAATCAAAGTGGTTGTTTGAGGGGCAGTTGCGTGAAAAATATTTGAAATGGTAATAAAAGTAAAAAATAGGGAAAAGCTGAAGTTTATTATTTCGCGTTTAATCGAAATTATTTCCAATCCTTTGATATTTATGAATGAAGCAGAGATTGTTATCAGACTCTAATTGTGGCAGGGAAATGTGTACTCTGCTATGGAGCATTGATTTTATTTCGAGAAAAACAATTTACACACATTAAAAATGGCATACACAACAGAGAAAAGTCGAACAGAATGAGCTGCTTATTTTGTGTATCGAGATTGCTGAAAAAGTTAGCTGCGTGTTTGATAAGATGTGTAGCTTATAATAGTTTTTGACATATCCATAGCCAATTTTCCACAAATTCTCACCCAACCTTATTTAATAATTCTTTAAATACATTGGGAAATCATTTTAATACTTTCTTTAACTCATTTTGGATCATATTTTTTTTACACAATTTTCCAATAATTTTAAATTATTTTTCAAAATCAGCCAACACCTTTAATCTAAAAGATTAAGATATACCTAACTCAAGTTCAAAATTTATTTAAACTAGTATCTCCCAGTGGTCGAAATTCGACCACCATAAAAGTATCATGGTATTAATAAATAGATTTGTCGTATGTTACCTATACTTAGTGACCAAATTCGTTAAGTTAATTCCGATAATGCAAAGTAAAGTGAAATTGAGAGATAATGGGCGTGTTCAGCAGGAGTATTTGATGACCTTCTTTGATGCTTTTCGCTCATTGTGAATGAATAATTCACAATTTCGATAAAAATTTAGTGATTGCGATGGCTAAAAATTCATCACAAAACAACTTTGATAACCAAGTCATCACATTTCTGTAAGATGTTTTTCGTTTGTATACAAAGTAATAAAGACACAAAATTTAAAGTAAATAATTTGAGTGTTGTTATTAGTTGCTTGGAAAGTGAAATGTAATGATATTTATTTATTTAATTTTTGTTTATATGGGTTTATGTTCTTAATATGTATTTAACAGATGAGTGAAATGGAGAATACGTTAATTGTTGGCAAATTATTTAATTCAGAAATGAAAAACGCTATTTGCGAAGTAGTTAAACGCCGTTATTTTACAATTCTAGCATTACTGCGTTCAGCAGAGACAAACCATTAACCGATTATACAGAAGCCTTGCCTTGCTTTATGTAACTCTTTATTTTGATACAAACAGAAAGTAGTAAAACATGGACAGTTGAAAATGTTTACCGAAAATGTGTCAATATGTTTCACATCAGAGCCTCTTACACAACACAGCTTGTCTCTGCTTCGTTTCTTTCTATCATTCCACAAGTTTGCTAAGCAAGCAGTGAGCCGCTGGATTTTGCAATGCTTATTGTTTGTCATAAACGTCAAATTTTCTCACCTGTTTTTTCCTGCTTTTACATCAATATATTAGCATTAAACGTATACTAAGCACAGCTTTAAAACAATACCTTACCAACCATATAATTTTTATTAAAATATAGTGAGGTTAAGTAGGTTAAAATGGTACTACAAAAATCATGTCTCTGTATTAATATATAGAAGAAGATATTTTTTAAAGAGACTCGTTTTGGGAGACTTGTTAAATTTAATCTAAACAAGTTTCACAAATACAACTAGCTGAAGTTATGCTCCTTACGCTTGATTTTGTTTATGACAAACGCTTCAAGATCTACAACTTTCAACTTTCCAGCAATTAGTTCTCGAACCCTTGACATATCCGCTATTAAATCAACTGTTGACCATGTATCGACAGAAAGAATCCAATTTTTGCTTGCCCAAGGTGAGTATTCAATTGATTTGAAAGCATGACGCATGAGGCCAAACACTTAATTTTATGTGGCGACCTAGTTTTCCACCGACTGGTTTCTTTCTTTTCAAATATCCGTTATATAATGAAAATAGGTTTTTTGGCCAATGTTTTTTAGGTTTATTTTGTAGAGGGATTCATTTAATAAACCAGAAAATATCTTTATTTGCTTATATCAAAAGATTGAAATTACATTCTACATGAGGTGTGAAAATTGTGGTTTGATGTGAATTTATTTTCGATTTCTCGCTCACCGCCAACGTCATTCACATCAATAACATCGTCACACTTGTGTGTTGAATCTTTGGCTTTTAATTGTTGATACTTTGATCCATACTTTATATTGCTGATGCTGTTGACTTGTAATCTACAGGTCGCTTCACAGTGTCTGTCTTATATGTTCGCTTTGATTATTTGAGATTAAAAAGTTGAGCGTTTTGGGTTTCTACGGCTCGTAAGGAGTTGCGTGCTAGAGAAAACACTCTTTAAGTGTGAATCAAAGAATATTCAATGATACTGAGATGTTTAGAAGACTTGTATTCTAAGTGAAACTTTCATTTCTTTGAATATTTTAGAGAAGCCTTTTTTCTGGTAGAACATTTGCTATTACAAATGAACACTTTCATTAAAATATTCAATGCAGTGATGATGATCCTCCACAAGTACGCCTTTTACACAGGCTAATTATGCTTTCTCAATTGCATCCTTGTAACAGTTTGGGCCCACTAGTGGCATGCGATGCCTTTCTCTATTCTTCTACACAGCTCCTTGAGTAGTTGTTGTGTTACTCGTATTCAAGGTAAACCACTTAAGAAGTGACGCAAGTTTAAACAAAAAAAAGAGGGATGCAAGACCAAAAACAAAGACATGTCACATAAGAATGCTTCTATATATATAAAATTGTATGTACATTTGTTAGAAACGCTTGTTCTCCGCATCCATAAGGGCTTTCGAGCTCAAATTTTTACCTTGCGTTCTGTTCGTGCCCTTCTCATTTAAGTTTTCCTGGTAGGACTTATTTCGATTAATCAGATTGGCATATATATAAAGAGCTCAATGATACATACACAGAGAAGACACAGAGTTGTAATTAAAATTTGGTAGAATCTTCTGATCTGTTTCAAAGTAAAATCAGTCCGTTCTGTTATGTGATGCATATTGTAAGTACTTATGCCCTTTTTGTTTACCATATTAAAATCATGTTTTTTATCAATTGCCATTCACTAACACAGTTTTTAACGCAAACGGGTTTATATAGATTTTACGTAAAATAAAAATTTAAGAAGATTTTCAAAAATAGCATACAATCGTTACCTATCAATATTAACAAATACACAAACGTTCCTTAATAACAAAACAATGTTTGTCGAGTCTAGCTGGTAGATTTATAAACAGCACTTAATTTTTAGTTCTATTTATTCTGTACCAGCCGTGCATTATTTTCAGGCGTATAACGAATTTGAATGGATTCAGGACATGTGGAAAGAAAGGTGAGACATAGAATGGGACTCCAGCATAAATGAGAGTAACTTTCATCCCTTGAGGTATTTCTCGTTCGAAAACATAAAACAAACCAACTAAGAGAAAAAGACAGCTAAATTTTTTCGTCTATGCTTCCGCTACTCCAGCTGGAATTAACCATGCGGGGTTTTAGTCCACTTTCACTTAACATTCAAGCTTGCTCATTGTCATCGCATAAAAGTTTATGTTTTTCTTTATCTTTATCTTTATATTCTTTTCTTTATTCGAAATTATTTTATTTCTATAACTTTTGAAAGGCAAATGAACTTGAGATGATGCTTCTAATGAAGGTAGTCTCAGAGCAAAGGGCATTAAAGTATGCTATAGAATTTGACAATGAAGCAAATTTGAGTTGTTTTGCTCTACTGAAAACAACACTCAAACAGAGCATTAATCAATGAAAAAGCACAACATGTTGAACAAACGACGCAAGTCTACAAGTAATAATAAGTAAAACAGAGCAAATTAAGCAACGTGTGACAAAATTTCACATTTCACTTATGACAAACACAAGAAATGAAGCCACAAACATTCATACAAGTTTGGCTATCCAATTATATACCCGAAAATCTAGCGGAACCACAAGTACATAAGCTCAATAAATAAGATTCTATAGAGCGAGTAGATGTCATACGCAAGCCATCCAAGAGAGAGCCAAACAAGAAATTATTTTGCAGACACTTCAATTCTCATATAACACTTTCCAGTACAGGATACACACCACCCATTGACTCAGTGAAGGCAGTGAAAGGTAGTCAGTGAGGTATGCAATCATGCAGATAAACAAGCAAGATGCAAAAAGTAAGTGTTGCCCAAGCAGCATGAGTGCAAAAGGAGCAACTGTCAAACGACCAAACTAGTGAAATTCCACCAAGACAAGCGACACTTATCTGAAAGCGATTTTCTTAATTAATACGCTGCCAAGAGAAACAAGTGAGCATGCACAGTGCCTTGAATGCCTCTACAAAAGCTCGGCTCAAAGTTTTTAGAGTGCGTGCATGCGCCACATCACTTACACTTCGTCTGCGGTTACACAGTTCAAGGATAACTATTGCAGTTTAATGGATAAGAAGTTGTAACATAAAAGAGTTGCTGTTTGTCTTACAAAAAAAAAGTTTTTGCCACTTCCAAGTTGCAAAGAAGACATTTTAACTTATTTGTTTGCTCTGCGTATAACGGTTTAAAGCCTGCAATTTTCTAGTTAAACGATGCTTTTGCAGATGTATAGTGATTCATTATATATACTGAGCTACCCGCAAATACAACCCTTAACTCAATTCAGCTTACTAGTAAGTCTCTAAGCAATTTGTAGCAGACAATACTAATGAGCATGTGCTATAATAATACTTAAAAAAAATACTAAGAAGTAGAGGCTCAACTATCTAAAAGTGGTGACACCTGCTTGGCATTACGCCATACAAATATGGGGCACCACTGCTGCATACACCATTACAAAGTAGCAAGCAAGACAAAACAAAACACTCAGGAGAATCATGGGCGCCCCATGATACCTCTGCAACACAACTCAGCACATAGACCTTAAGATGCCGACGGTTCTGGAGGTACTTACCTCCTCGATACCAACGAAAAACCGCTTACGCACACCAACCCATGGGCAATCGATTTGACCCGAATCATAACAAGGCGTAGATTGAAAAGCCTTTACTGTTTTACTTCAAGGTTTTTACGGCAGTCGGCAGAAAAGTAATTAAAACGATAATCGGAGCCCATTTAGACAATCGTGAAGTGGCAGAAAACTTAGGAATTTAGAAAAAGTCTCAAAGTACTTTCGCATTAAAAATTCAATTTATTAAATTCTTCAAACATATTACCGGGACCTACATTAAAAATGCACGAAAGAGCAATGCCCGAATATCATACAAGCCGAGACAACTCTAAACACAAGTGTAGACGAAGCTTTAATAAGCACCAAAACGTATGAAGCAATAAATGTACTAAGCTTGGCTGATTTAAGTTCCCCTACATGTGGCATGATGCAAAAATCAAAGTTGATGAGCTTCTGGATATTTGTCTAAAGCGCCGACATGTATGCAATGCATAAATTTTAATAAACTTTACAACCAAGGCAAACTTTTAATTGTCTACAGAAAATTTAGAATAGCCAAAAGTGTGGTGATCACGAAAAACTTTAGGCTGCATTTGTATGTGGGCAGAGGGTTGGGCTAGGAAAGGTTCATAGAAATGACGAAGTGTTGTGCGCCGACAAATTGAAAATTTCAAGTTTAAAACGCCTTTGGGTATGCAACAAATCATCAAATGTGAGTGTTATGAGATTTTGTATAATTGTTTGCACTTGTTACAGCTTCAGTCAGCGGTGGAAGTCCGATCATTTGCGCATAATGAGCTTCCTTTGCGCTCGCTTTAATACAATTTATTTACACCACTTGTTTCTGTGTGCACTGTTTTTTTAGGTAATTATAATTATGTAATAATTGGATTTTCAGCTTAACAAACTAACTGAGGAACATCCTAATAGAAATGTTAGCTGTCTGCAATAAGTCTATATATTTTACGCTACAATAAAGCCGCTTCCAGAAAAGATATCGCTTAAGTCTTTTCTTAACATCTACAAGTGTGGTGGCCATGAGTCGAGACAAGCAAAGTTGAATCGAGTCGAGTTGAATTAGCTGCAGCTAAAGTACTTGTGTTTATCTCACCTCTGGACCAGTTACCTGTTATGAATAAGCACATGTATGGCATAGTTTTAGATGGTGCCATATAACGATGCAACAAATTTAAATTTTGTACAGGACCTGAGCAAACACCAAGAAAATAACACAAAACATACAAGGAAAAGAAGGAAAACTCATACACAAATCGTAATTTTTTGTTAGTCTGTAGTTAGCACATTTGAAAATTATATAAGCAGCATGATATACGGAATTTGTTGCATACTCGCAGGCGCAAACAACATATTAAGGCAATATTGCAAATTGTAATAAAATGGAAGGTAAAATAATAATAATAATTAAAATAAATAAATAAATAAATAAAATTGCAAAATTAAAGGCGCAAAAGTATATTGTAAAGACGTATTTGTATGTGTATAGCATATTCCAAAAACGTTTGCACCTCTGTTGGCAGTAAGCAGTAAGATGTTGCACTTGTATATATTAATGCTAGGACATGAATGTAGGACATGAATGAATGTAGGAATGGCGATCAGAGAGTTTGTTCGATACACATTTTTAAATGATCTTGATGTCATGTCAAACCGATCCAAACTATAATTAAACATTTTAATGGCACACAACTAATAGTCGACACCAACGCATAGAAGCAGACCAGCCTTATAATTTTATACAAGGGCACCACCTAAAAATCTACTACGGTATATCATTTTTACCTAATAATTAGTTGGACAATAATTGATTTTTTAATTTTTATGCTCTTCGCTATATTCATATAAAGTACTGCAGTGTAAGTTGAGGAATCTCAAAGGACTTTACTTATATTCCTTTTTTATGCTACTACGGCATATGGGGTACCCAGGGTCAAGTACCCTGAGCACCTTTTAATACATTAGAGGCATCTATAATAACAATCTTCAGCGAATTTATTTTGTTCTAAAATTATAATTGTCAGGAGCTTAAAACCTACGAGTTGAAGAGGTTTGGCGTGAAGTTTTAACGTTCAGAGAAAGCTCGCTTTGAGTCTGTACTTAGAATTTGTAATTTGAAAATTGCTAACAGCACGGAAAATATAATAGAAATAGCATCTGACTGGCAAAGTTTACGTAGCCTTGCAGCTCGCATGTCCTGAACGGGCGAGTGGTCTGAAATGTAGAGCTTGGCTTGCCAATCGCTTTGTACTTCTAAATTGTATGCAGGCCACGTCTCTCGTAGATAACTTTTACTTAGGCAAATATAAATCTAAAGTGTGTGTTAAATTGGATTAAAATTGCTTGTCTAAGGACGAAGCCAGGCAATGCAAAGGAATTATCTAAAGGCAGACATTATGGCAACCAAGGACTCAGAAAGAGATAGATGAGGCGTGTAAAAAGTCAACATAGCCAAACTACTCGTGACGCTTTTAAGGAAACTACTAATGTTAAAACTACTTACATGGCGCCGTTAAGTAGGCAAAGGGATTTTTTCACGTTAATTTTTGTTATCGCCTGCAGTTGTGTAATCTTCATATACCGAAATTTACAGCTACTTAGTTAGATAACCCCTGCAGCAAACAGCAAACTGGGAAACCAATTCAGCCTGTGGAGCAACAATGGCAAATCAAATATGCCAAGCACAACTCAAATCTGAAACATCACAGCCTGAGGCAAGCGAGAGGAAGCATTGAAAACTTTGCTAAAGCGAAAATCATTTACTCGCTTTGATAAATTCAACGGAAACTGACGAATCAAACAATTGCCCACATTGTGTGCGTCGGATAGGCGAGTGAGTGTACACAAGAAATGGCCGGCTCTAATAGCGGCTTCATCGAGCTGCAAAATATAAACCAATTGTCACGCACAAATTCTCTATTATATTATTGGCTCTATTAAATGACAAAATGAAGTTTGTTGTAGCAGCGAATTAGGCTCACCCATAGATACACGTTGGTTTGTGCGTCAAATGCGGATGGAAATTTGTTAATTTATTTTGCACATATGTCGGATTTCAAGTAATCGACCAAGAGAGAGAGTGTATGCAAAATTTTCCATATTTTATTCGCCTTAAAGGCCTGGCGGGTAGTAGTCCTCTCGCGAGCGTACTGCAGTGTCTGATCAGCCTATTACAGTATCTAGTAGTGTGCTTTTCGATCTACTCCTCTACAGTATGCAGATTGAGGTCTAGGTGGAGTGTAGAGCCGCGTACGTACCAGGTGCATCACGGTATTTGCCGTAAGGTTCGGTTCTGCAGTATCTGGATGTGTTTATAGTTTGATTTGGCGGCGATGCCTCAGATTTGCACACCATATAGCCAGATCGACACTATACAGTGCACGTAAACTGCTCTTTTTGCTCTGAGCGACATGGTGCTTCTTCTGTTGACCAGCCACAGCAATTGTTGCATCCTTCGGCCACACTTTTTGACCGTAGCTTTCAAGTGTGGACCAAACGTGAGGCTTTTATCCAGTGTGATGCCAAGGTATTTTGCCTGCAACGGCTGCTCCAAGGTCACTCCCTCCAGCTATATAGACGGGGTGAGGTCTGATGGTGTTTTTAGGGAGAAGCAGGGGTTGGTATAGGGTTGGTAGTTTTCTGCGGGTTGACCTTTAGATTCCACCTCGTGCTCCAAGCTGCCAGCGTGTCCAGATACAACTGGAGTCCATCTGTTGCCTCAGAGCCCGACTGGGAACTGTAGAGGACTGCGATATCGTCCGCGTAGGTCGCAAGAAGAGCCTTTGTGGGAGCCTCCATATGATTCTCGATAGGGCAGGGTAGATCGGCCATGTACATCGAATAGAGCAGCGGTCCGAGAACACTACCCTGTGGAACTCCAGCTCTCATAAGGCAAGGAAGGAATGTGATAACCTCAGCAATCTCCTCAGCCCTGGCTGGCCTAATGGGTAGCGACATTTGCAGAGGTGTCTGTAGACTGCCTCTCTGACCTGCTCTATTGCAGCGAAGTCGTGTGAATCAAGCTTCCAAGTGACGTGCAAAGGCATTGGCCTGTTGTTCCTCATTCCTAGCAAGATCACCTCCAGGACAACGAACAGGCACCTGCCTAAACGGCTGTCTCTTATGGAACCGAGTGCATTTCCAGAGGGAATAGTTGGCATCCACGGTATAATCCATGGAAGCCAACTTCCGCTTAAAAAACTGCCTCTAAGATCCTTTAAGAGTTGTCGCAGCTGTTTGGCT